>BSBK01004665.1:977500-1500000 GCA_027943335.1 Chamaecyparis obtusa
TATATATACATGTATATATATATATATACATGTATATATATATATATACATGTATATATATATATATACATGTATATATATATATATGTATGTATATATATATATGTATATATACATGTATATATATATATACATGTATATATATATATACATGTATATATATATATACATGTATATACATGTATATATACATATATAACACATATATACATATACATATACATATGTATATACATTTACATGAATATATACACATATACATGTATATATACACATATACATACATATACATACATATATACACACATATACATGTATATATACATACATATACATGCATATATACTGAATATATATATATTAAAAACAATATATAGTACAAATCAAAAATAAAATACCTTAGCAAATGACATTTGACAGTCGGAAGCCCGCAACTTTCAACCCTGCCGAAATTGTGAAAGTGACAAAAATCAATGGGGTTAAAAACCCCACCAAAACTTTACTTCCAAACTTTTGATTGAAAGTATGGAAGTTACTTTCAATCAAAAGTAGGGAAGTATTTTCAATTGAAAGTAAGGTACTTCCCTACTTTCGATCGGAAGTAACTTGCTTTTGATCGAAGTTTAGTGTACTTGCGATTGAAAGTAGGGTGGGTAGATTTTGTGGATTGCACTTTTTAGGATGAATTCGTTCCTCCGTAAAAGTGTAACCCACTATTGTGGGTTCACCCGACTATCAATTTTGGCAACAAAGAAGGCCAAGGAAAGGGCCTTGCAAAAAAGTGAGAAAGGAACAAGATTTAATGGTCAGATCAATAAGTATTTTTGAGAAATTATTACCCGACTATCAGATTAAACATGAAGATTCCAAAAATGATCAGTTGGAGGGTGTACTTGATGCCTTTGACATTCATTTTTTAGTTACTTGAGCAAGCAACAATGAGAAAGGTACACAAATAATTTGATGATAAGAGGTTTAAGCTTCTTTGTTCATTAATTTTGAAAGATAAAACTTCTTTGGATATCATAGTAAAGTATATCAAGGATGCTATTGAAGAAGGAAGAAGGATATATAGGATGAGAATAGATTCCTTTTTTTCATGTATCAAATATAGATAAGATCATAAAGGAAACCGGAGGCAAGTTATTAGTTAAAGAAAAAAAATTTGATTCATGAAAAGGTTTTGCATTGGAGTACATAATAGAAGTAGTCAAAATGAATGATCAAATAAGTTCTTTGGAGGATGAGGAGGAGATGATTAATAGGCATTCATGATAACTTAAGGGACCTAATTGTTCATAAGTTAGATGTTTTTTAGAGAGAACTTAAGGAGGCAGAGAAATCCTATGATCTATCAAATCTTGTAGGCCTTCTCAAAGAAAAGAATACAACCTATGCCAAATGTGGGAAGATACATATTTTGGACATCTTGAAGAAGTGTTGGAATATTGATTTGGCATCTTTGAGAATAAACTTCTTAGATATCTTCAAGTATTTATAAGTATGGAGGTTAAGTATGAGGCATGTCTAGGATTTTGGTAGAATTTTTTGGTTTTTGTGCCCCAACTTTTCCATTGATGTCAAAGGGGAGAGATTCAGTGTGAAAATTGTATAGGAGAAATGCATACTGAAAGGGGGAGTATTATTTTGAGTCTTGGAGTATTCGCGTATTGACTGGACACTTATCCATTTTTCACAAAGTATTACCATCAATGCCAAAGGAAGAGATAGTTGGAAAGAGAGAAATTTAGAATTGATATTATGTTTTCATTGATGACAACTACATACACCTCTCTTAGTTTTGTTAATGGGTTTTTGTTTACCGATACATAAATGATTAAAATTAGCTAAGTATAATAAATAGAGTAGTGCAGAGGTTTGGTAATTGCATTGATACAGATAAATGGAACAAATTTATGATACACAATTCTGGATATAGTATCAAGATAGTTAGAAGGATCTAACTCTATGATTGTAAGTGTTGGAGTTTCAAAATTCAAGAGATATTAATGTCTGAGTATCAGAGTTCACAATGTTTGTCAGGAGCATGATAGAGATGAAAAGATTTCATCAGTCAGACTTGAATTTCGGTAAGAAGAAATGTTTTGGGTATTGATTATGATTGAGCCAACTATGGAGTAATTATTTTGTGTTTAGCATATTGTGGAGTGAGTATAGAAAGTTTCAGTTTACATATTTCCTGTGGCAAGATGACATTGTTATATTTTTGGGTTATGACTTCATATAAGAGATTGAGTCTTGTTTGCAAAGGAAAGTAATGTTGTGAAAAGTAATATATAATAGTGATGTGATGATAAAGCAGTAAGAAAAGACTATGTTGATGTGAATATCTATTTTTGGAGCTTTATCAGAGATGTATTGGCATTATTGATGCTACTAGTCAATTTGGTATAGGACTGTAAGTCTATCTTTTGTTTATGTAATTGGTTGTAAGCCTTGATGTGATTTGGTTATGTAATTAAGCAATGATCTCTGGTTGTAATCCTGAATGCAAGTGCATTCTCACCCATTCTACTTATGCTCTTAACTAGGTACTTTTTTACTGTAGTAGTGATCTATTTGTGGGTATCATCCCCATTGGTTTTTTTTCCCTTAATTTGGTTTTCCTCAAAAATAAATGATGGTGTTGTAATGTTCATGTTATGGGCTATATTTTGTTTACTTGCATTTATCTTCATTATTAAATTTTGGTTTTAGTTTAAAATGTTGAATAATACTACTATACTAATTCATCCCCCCTCTCAGTGCTCCCTAATCCTAACATAACCAACATATTCTAGATTTTTATCTTGAGGATCATATTCATCTTTCGGAAGACTCGAGTTCTACCCCCAAAAAATTGTTTTCATGAAAAGTTATTATTTATTTAATATGATAAAATATTTTTCTGTTATATATCTAATATTATGTTGAAATATATGAAATGAAACCATAACCATATTACATGAATCAAAAATTAAACTAGACTGAAATGGATAAAAGAAATGTAGTTCTTAGTAAATAAATAGGAAGTTACTTTGTTCTACCTTGGCTGTAGGAACAATCACATAATATAGTTCCAATGACTGCAAGAATAGTCACAAAACAAAGTTCACATCGAACAAAAAAAATGCAGGTCATTTTTTTTTAATCCCGTGTCATTTCTTATGTCAACTAGCTTCTCAAGAGTAGACAACAAAAAAACCATACCAATTACCACTCCATGAGTGTTTTTTTTTGGTGAAACCCATACATTTACTTAAATAAAATAAAATAAATTTGTTTGAGCCTTGTATTAGTCAAAACACTCAAAAATAGAATCAGAGGGAAAAAATACATTCTATTTAAAACACCACAGGGAAAACAAAAGCAAAAGAAATTGTTAAAATTTGTAAATTCTCAAAAACACATCCATTGTTGAACTTGGAAGTTAATTTACAGTGCTTTAATAGGGGTTTTAGGGTTTTGAGATTTATTACATTTGATAGAAATAAATATTGAAGAAGTACATTCCACTTCAAAGAAGCTATGAATCGTAAAGCATACACACATAAAAGGCCTAGGTCTCAGGGTTTGTAACCTTCTTCTTTGTCTACTTCCATTATAATCTAGAACTATTTATGATTTATACATTTTCAGAAGTGTATGAAATATTGTTCATCGTTGCCTGTACAGTGGGAATCGAAGGACTTGTATTCTTTGTTCTTTTAGTTTTTATGGAGTTTGATTTTGAAAGAGTCAATTTTAATGAATATTTCTAAAGCCGCTTGGGTAGAGGTCTTCAGAGGAAATTTGTTTTTTGTTTTAATGATGCTAGGTACATATATTATGTGAAGCATGTCCAAAAAATAAGGATTATTGTTGACATTGTGATGAATTTTGGTGAGAGGTCACACATGGTTGTGATTCTAGTTTTCATTGATGCAAACATAGTCATTGCATATGACTAGGACAATTAGTAAGGCTAGTGTTCAATCGGTAAGAAGGAATTAACTAAGTACATTGGGCGGTGTACATGAAGAACAATTATTGATGGAGATTTTGGTATTGGTGATGATTGAGAAGGAATTAAGTGGTGTGGTCTTAGATATTGCATGTACTTTATTTTAAGACATCATGGTTTCAACCACAACTTGATTGGTTGATAGGTGAGCATACATCACAGTGACATAAAAGGCTACAGGTTGAAGACACTATCTTCTTGAGTTACTAGTGGTAGATATTTGTTTGGTGACCGGTAGAATATTGTGGTGAGTATAGATGTTATGGTGACATGTCTTAGATGTTAAGGATTAAATGAGATGTCACTTATATGATCAAGGTAAGAAAAGTGGTGGATTTAAGGTGATACATTGGAGAAGTGAAAACGTGTTTGACTACCTTGGAGATATAAATTGTAAATCCTATTTTAGGCTGATGTAGTCATGATAAAATGAATCTTACATCATGATATGTATTTTGGTGAGATTTATTTGAGTGAAAAAATCAAATTTTGTAAAAGGTTAAGGCGGTGATAGTTGTGTATATAATTGGTACTGCTCTTATTGAAAAAGGTTGTTGTTGTTAGTGATATTTAAAGATGATTGTATGAAGAGAAATTTGTAATTTCTATGGTTACAATTAGAGTTTTGAGTAGAGGTAGATTAGAGAGAAGTAACAAAGACAAGAGAGAATAATGGATCTGATAGGCAAGTAATACTACATTGATGAACTACAACTGATTTAGAACTTGAATGAAGAATATGTGATTTAAGATCTCTAAGGAGTTACTGATTAGATATGCAAGATGATTAAATCAGTATTATGTTGTCATTGATGTCAACTAGCTTGACATTACTTATCTTGTAAGTTACTATACTGAAACATCTGAAGAAAGGTGAAAGAGATGAAGAATAGAAATATCTACATGAGGAAGATGTATATGTCAGATGAGGATAAGGAATACACTGAGTAACTTTTTGATGAGTCTATGACTTGATGATATCAACTTTATTATGTTGCATTCATCTATGATGAAGAATAGAGCAGAAAGACACAAAGTAGTGTTGTCGTAAATGAAGCATTCCAATATACACTGATGGAGTGTAGTGTATACTAAGCGCAGTGTTAACCGAGCTTGTGTTCACCGATGCATTTCTTTGTTAATTGAGCAAAACATAAAGGAATTAAATGATTAGTTTAGCTGATAAATTGATGAGCTATAAAGAGTATGAAATCAAGGTAACAGATAAGGTTTGTTATGAATATTGATAGCTAACATAATTCAAGAAAGATCTAATGGAGTAGATTGAAACGTGTTACTGACACATCAACTGAAGAAGGTTAAAGCGGCAAAATCAATGAATGAGATTAAGCGAAAAAATATGATGGACAAAAAGAAAATGATTTACTCATCTATATAAGAGACATTGGTTACATTGTTGAAACAATGCTGGAGGAAGAAGATACTACAAAATTATTGCGTGAAGGAGTTTTCATGCATTCTGATCATACTAGTTAGTAAGAACCGAACTGCAAAATAATTACCGAGCTACAAAGAGTAATTATCGATGGACAGTAAGTTGATATAGTATTGAATCTGAAGTGATATATTGATCAGAAAGATTTGAATGAGCTGAACATTGATTTGTAAATTGCAATTGAAGTTGTTTCAAGGAAGATCATCTACTGTTACATATTTAACCATTGTACACAGTCAAATCTCTTAACCGAGTGGACTAAGAAAGTCTTTTTATGTTTCATTCATAGAGTGAACATTGTTATCCTATCAACCCTAGAGTGACTGTTGGTTGGACGATAACTTCTGGTCTAAAATCCTCTAACAAGGTCACACCTAACAGTGTGTTTGTAACCTTTAACAGGGTTGGGTCTTCACTAACCTCACTTCAGAAGAGTGAACATTTTTGGGTTGCCGGTCCCAAGTGGTTTTTCCCTTCACAGGGTTTCCATGTTAAATCTCGTGTTATGTGTTAATTGTGATAATTGTTTGTTATCATACTTTTCATATTACATGTTAGATCTGATCGGTAACTACTATAAGTTTTAAATTGATAATCGGTAAAACCACAGACAATGAAAGTATTTTATGTTTACCGAGTAGAAAAAGTTGAAGAATTGTTTTGGATTATATATTTTGAATTGGGACACTAGGTAATTGATTCACCCCCCTCTCAGTTATTCTAATAATTACATATAGACCATTTCTTGTTGTTCCCTAATAGTTGTAGCAAGCAAAATCTATTAGCTGAGTAGAATTTAATAGGTCTTATATTGTAAATCCCTTAGCCAAGTGAACTCATAGAAAAAGTTTTAAATCCTCTAGAAAAGGTAGGTCTTAGAAGATCTCATTGTAATCCTAATAGTGTACTAGTCACTTCTAATAGGGTGAACCCTTGTAAAGGGTATTTGTAGCTCCTAATAGGGAAAACCTTTTACTGTAGTGAAGGGTTTGTGGGTGTCATCCCTACCATGGTTTTGTCTCTCTAACTAAGGGTTTTCACACAAAAATTATTGTGTTATGTGTTATGCATGTGTGATGTTTGATCTTATTTACTTTTATTTTAATGCATCAGTTTTATGTTTTTCTATTTGGAATTTTTTGTTAAAGTCAATCATATCAATGGTTGAATTAGTAGGTTGTCTATTTTTACTAATTCACGCCTTCATCATCACCTAAGAATTATAGAAATATTGTATGGTATAACCAACCATAGAAATTGATCATGAACTTGGCTAAAAAAATATCAAATTCATTCACGATGAAAGACATTAGGTATGTCCACCACGTATTCCAAACCCTTCATCTTCAAGTGCTTGTGCTCGTCCTTAAATTCATGATTCTCATAGAATCCTTCAAATTCACTATTAATAGAACCCACTCCAAGTTCATCAAGTTTGTAGTGAATGTATGATCAAACATCTTCAAATAATACAACTACAGGTGCTATAGAAGATAGGACACCTGTCATATCATTCTCACTTGTCTTCATCAGATGTAGCTTGAAAATGGGCCTGGGTTCTTTAGAAACATCAACCAAAATAGGGATGTCCACTCTTTTTGCCATGATTCAATTAAGAAATAGCACCAAAAACTTATCAAAAACTAGAAAACTATCTCTTACTTCACTAGTTCGAGTTCATGAATACTATCTCAATTCACCGCTCACAATTTCACAATTCACTCGCAACGGTCACTTTAGATCTCTTTAGAAATTCACAAGTGTGCATAAGAAAGTAAAGTGAAAAATGAGCTCACTTAATTCTTATTTAACCTTGGTAAGATAGTCATTGCATCTCAATGGTAAACCAGTACATTCCAACAATATGAATAGTGTCATATCACTGGTTAATGTATATCCAACGGTTGGTGCTTGTCCAATGGTGATGACCAGTATCAAATGGATATATACTATGAAATCTTATTGCGGTCAACACATAATTATTAAAACCACAAATCTTGAGAAAAACCAAAGATCATGGAAATTTACACCATAAAGTGCATATATATCTTATCGCTCATATATGTAGGGGATCGATAAAAGATTTTTCTTTAAGTTCTCCCCTTAAGAAAATAATATGCTTAGTTTGAAGATGAATCCTATACTCCAGAGGATGGTGAATTCTCTTCATATATTTTGAATTCTTCCTATTTCTCTCCTTCCTTTCTCCAAATCTTCTTCATCTCTTGACCAACTTCCTCAACATTAACAATCTTCTTTCCCTTTCTGTCTTCTGACCGGTTGGGTGACCGAATTCTAAACTGACAATCTCTTGCAAGGTGACCAATACTATGACACTGGAAACATGCCATACGGGTTGAAATACAAGGTCCAACATTTCCTCTTTGTGTTCTCATTCTTCAATTTATAGTTAGATGACCATAGTTACCACATACTGAACATGTGACATTGAATTATCTTTCCCTTTTATAAGGGCTTACCGATTTGACTGGAGACCTATGAACATACACTTTAAATCTACAATCCTAAGGTTTATGTAAATATTTGTTACATGCATAAAAATATCCATCAAATCTACCACTACTGGATCTACTACTAGATCTAGATCTACACTCATAAGTAGCATGACCATACTTATGAAAATACCATTAAATGAATATGATTTAATCACCGGTTTGCTCATACACACATTTGTAGTATGACTGAGATTTCCACAATTGTAACAAGTAGGTCTATTAGGTTTCTTACCTACATTTCTTAGATCTACCTTTGGATATATCTACGGCTCCTCAAATTCAGGTTTAGATGACTCTCTAGTTTGAAAAATTCCTTGACCTATGTAACCAAGAATGATAGGGTCTTTGTACCTTCTCTACCTCTTCAATTATTCATTAATATTTTCATGTTTTCATTACATTTGTTGGTGTAATTAAATATTACTAATTATACTTTACTTAAGTTTACTTAGGATAATGCATTACATATTGGTTTGTCATTGATACACCTAGGATTTTCCATTTCATTTTAGCACATGGTGTAGGAGAATTTCCACTTTAGGTGTGAGTTCCACCTTTAGTGCTCTTATCACATTATCATCCTCTCATTGTTGTACATGTTACACATACTTTGTTGTAAAATAGAGGACGATCCAAATTTGGTGGAAATGTGATTACCCTTGTCTACTTGCATCTCTCCTAGTTTTTATGCATTTCCTATATATTTAGGCACATCTAATTTGTACTTAATCAATTTTATATATTTTATTATTTGATCAATATTGAGTCAATCATTTGACCATATCATTTTGTCTCTCTTGTGATATAAATTGAGATTCTAGATCTTGGCATTTTTATTCTTTTCCTTAGGCAAATTCTTACATGGTATTAGACCCATAAGAGTGTCATTATATAGCTTATTTAGAGAGAATTTTGGTGCAAGTCAAAATTGGGGCTTGTTGGTACAAATTAGAGATTGGAATCACATTGAGGAGATCCAAAAACTCCTCAATCAAATTTTGTTTCATCCAAATTGAACACCCGAGGCCAAATATAGAGACATTTGAATTTCGAAAGCGTGACAATGGTGATTCAGAAAAAATAATTTCAGAGGTGATTTTAAAATAATGATATCTCAATCATCTAGATTCCTTTTTTCAAGAAATTATTTTTGTTTTGGGGTAGAATTTCATAATCTACACAATGGTGCAGGTAGTTTTTGATCTCTGTTCCTGATATTTTCTTAAAATTACAAATCCTAATTTTTACAACTTTAGAGGCTTCGTCCGGGCTCATATGGACACATATTTGGGTGTCATTTTTTTGGAAGTGCATAATGTTTTTTCAACTTTCCAGATCTGGTATCATTTTGGTGCAATTTTGAGTGGACATAGTACTTTCAACATTTGGTCTATTTTTGCCTATATTTGGCACTTGTAATTTGTTGAATCATTGAGTGATCTTGTGTTTTATTTTTTTAGTCTTCTATAGCCTTATTTCTATAGTTGTAATCATTAAAATCAGAAGTCCAATTTTTCTTTTTTTGCAAGAGGAAATTTAATATGCACTAAGTATAAAGTGCCAAAATTATTTATTTGTGGGGGGTTCCTTATTTCATTGTATTGATTTTTTATCTCACTATTTCATGTGAAAAATGTATCATGGATGGTTTAATTAAATTTCCAAGAGGAACTATAAGAAATAGAGTAAATTGATTGTCACTCATCTTAGTGAGCATAATATATTGTATTATTTATATGAGCACAAACCTACTAGTCCTCCTTATGATCTAGACTCTTGGAAAAATGTTATTAATGCTATCTATTTGAATATGGATTGGATGTTATGGATTCCCTTGATGACTACAAAGATAATACACAGACTATTCTTGATCTTTGGACCTTTCTTTGTGTTGTAATTAGGAGAGATAGGTACTTAGAGGGGAGGGGTGAATCAATGTCTTCAAAAATTCACTTGTAAAACCTTTTAGATCTATAACTATATACTGTGATAATCAATCAAAATAACTTGAATCTAATTGCATAAATCAATCATTAACTTAGGAAAGTAAACAACATGAAATCAATATGACAATCACATGACACAAGTATTTTGGTAATGCAGAAACCCTTGTAAGAAGGTAAAAATTGCAGTGGGGATGACACCCACAAATTCTTCACTACTATAGATAGAAAAGGTTTGCCTGTTAAGGCTACAAGTTTTGATCACTTTTGGTGATCTTATCATGTTAGGAGTAACATATTAGATCAGCTAGATCTACCTAGTTATAGGATTTTGACAACACAAATGAAGTGTGCACTCGGTTAAGAGATTTACATAAGACTGTTAAGTCTACTCTGTTAAGAGATTTTACCAAAAACTCTTACAATTGTCAGAAAGTAATAGGAAATTATTTTCTAGTTGACAACTCAATTGTTTGAAACAGATCAATAAGTGCTCATCAAAATATCACCTTATCCGTGATGATTCTCTGCTCTGTTCTGCTTGGTAAACTAATTGACTTGAAGTTAGGCAATGACTTCAAGTGCTCTGTGATTCATAAATATTAGTTCACCAACCACACAAAATGACGCGAACATACAAAATATAGTGTTCTATTTTTTTCGCTTTAGCAAAAATTAGGTTACAAAGATAATCATAACCCTAAGATCTACGGTGCAAAATTAACCTAGATCAACTATTACAATAAGATAAACATTACATTTAATGAGTATCTTTTACAATAAATGCTCCTCGATCTTGGTAAACCATTTTATGATCTATTGTAACCATTTTCATAGAAGAATGTGCCATTTTAGATTACTATGTCATTTTTTGTGATCATTGATAAACATTGTATAATTTGCTTGGTGTATACTGCAATGCTCAGTGTTTACTGTCTATCGATGTTGATGTCACTAGTGCTCAGTAAACTATGTGATGCTCGGTGTAAAGGCTTTACCGACTGCTCTATCTTACTTTTAGTTACCGACCAATTCAATATAAGTGACCGACCGACCTGTTTAATATCCTTTGATACTAATGAAAACCTTAAATGCTCAATAGAGATTAACAATCTCCCCCTTTGGCATTAGTATCAAAACTTCAAATGTATATAGACAAAATGTTTCTATATATTCCTTATGTCTCTGCCATATACATATCCACAACAAAAATTTTCTAAGTACAAAGTACTCCCCCTCAGTGCATGCTCCTGGTAATATGTATATATCAAAGTATACTTATTTGGCATATACATGTTTTCCCCCTTTTTGATAATAATGCCAAACACAAAAAAAATAATGTATACTTACATCTTATCAAAAATATTTTGATGGATTTTCTTTACAGACTCCAAGAGGTTGTCCCACTCCTCTTTCAAGTTGGTAAGAGAAATATGCTCAAGACCGACTTGTGCATGCATGTCAAAGATATTATCTAACACTAAAATCTCTAGTGTAGCTACAAGTTGTTCAGCTTTGACAATATGTGCTTCAAAAAGTTTCAGGTATGGAGTGAATTCTATTTGTAACTCTGTGACCTGATCAATGATTTTCTCTTCTTGTTTTCTTAAATCTACTATCAACCACCGGAGTTCCTGAACTCGGTGAATATGCTTTAAGAAAGCATTCAGCTTAGTTATAGCTGCTTGTGTACTCAACTTTATTTCTGCTTCTAAACCTTTTATCTTTTCGCTAACTTCTATAGTGAAGGTGTCTGAAGTACAAAGCTTGATCAAAAGTTGACAGATTATCTGGGTGATAGATTTTACCTCGGTAATGACCTTAGATAATTTTACCTTTTTAAGTGCCACTTTTGTGCTAATCCTTTCTGCCAATTTATCCTGAATATTTGATTCTACCCTTTCTTCTATTCTTTTATCTGCATTTGTATCAGGAGCATTGATTTTGTCGGCGAGTGTAGCAAGTTGATCTATGATGGGAGTATTCTCATCAATACTTGTCTCCGGTACTATCTATTGTAGAATATCCCTCACATCAATTAACACTTCTTTTTGTTTGTGTTCTTGCCTTAACTTTTCTTGTGCAGCCTTTCTTGAACATAGCTCCCCATATCTACTTAGTTCCTCAGGGCTTAGGGTTCTTGGGTCACATTCTGGTATAATTATGACTTCATCAATGGTGACCGACCCTTTTTCTTTCTTCTTCTTCTTCTTTTGTGCAAGAGGTGACTTCTTCTCACTAATAACAATAGCTTTTTCTCCACTCTTCGGAGTATCTTTCCCAATTGACACCATATCTTCCTTCTTCTGCTCCTTGGTAGATGGTGTGGGAGTCTCAGTTGCAGTGTCAGGTGGGTTTACCTCGGTTGACTTTATTTCTTCTGGTTCCTTTGTTTCTGTAGATTGTGCCTCTATTTTGGTAGGCTCATTTGTATTTGAAGGTTGCTCAGGTGCTTGTATCTCAGTTGTATCTTTATTTTTCTCAAGATGAGAAGCATCAGGTTGTACTTGTGAAAGTATTTCAACTACCTCTACAAGTACATGAAGTTCACCTAGTAGAGATGTGAGCACACTATCAATGTCTAGTGCTTCATCTTTGTTTGGTACAATAGTCACATCTTCATCATCCTTATCATTAGGATCACCATTTGTGATTGCCTCAATGAGTACATCATCATCGGTTTTCTTCTTTAGTTGGATCTCTACACGATCCAGTGCATCCTGTGAAATTCTTATTTCTTCCTTTTGTTCAGTGATATCAATTACCTCGGTAACTAATATACCGGTGTCCTTTAATTTCTTTCCCTTGTCATCATCAATGTATATACCTTTACCTTTTGAAATGTGTCTCTTCTTAGATAGTTTTAGGAATGCTTCCTGTTCAGCTTTCTCTTCTGCTTTCAAAATTGATGTCCATAGAGAATCACATGTGACATCCATATCAACCACATTCTCATCCATTATCTACATAGCTCTATTCTTGACTAGAAATCTTGCTTGGTACTTTGTCAAGTATTCACTTACAACATCATAGCTGAAGTGTGAGGCTGCACGAACTAATGATCGTTCTCTTTTCCTTTTCTCAGTATCTAGTGTAATAGCCCATTTCTCATTTATTTTGTCATGTAGTTCCTTTAGTAATTGACATGTGAATTCCATTGGTACTCTCTTGAATTTAATCATCATCTGGATGATAGCATGTTCTAGCTTTGTCTTGTCCTCAATTGACATTTTGTCAAATTTTCCTATGCCTAGATCTGCAAGATTTCCATTTTCAATTATATCTTCAATTATTTCTTCTATTGTACTTTCCCTGTTACGAACTATCTTGAATTGATTAGGATCATTTTTAGTGTCGGTCTCCTCTGTATCTTCTTTAATTCTTATGTATTTCCTCTTTTTCTTCGGTGTCTCAGCTACTTTCTTGTTCTTTCTCTTTATGTATTTCTTCATCGATGTAGCTGCTCTTCTTTTTGCTACTTTTACTACTTCTTTTGTTGGAGGGGATGAGGCTACAGTTGATTATTGTGTCTTCATTCCTTCAGGTTCTGCTAACTGCATTTCCTGTTCAACATTGGTGGGAGAAATTGGTGTGGGATCTTTTTCTTTGTCTGACTCAGTCTCCTCGCTATCATAGGGCTTGTCAGCCAACTGTAACTGACCTTCAATTGTTTCTTTAACTGGTAACTCCTTAGATGGGGTTGATGCATTTCCATATCTTACTGAGAGATGTTTTCTCATTTTCTTCGCCCTTCTAGACATTTTTTCGATCTCTATGTTTGTAGTGATTCGTGACTTAGCTTCCTCATATGTGCCAAACCTAGTGGAAGTGATGTCTATTGGTAATGCCAGCAATACATTAATAAATTTCAAAGTGAAATCATAGTTCATTTTGTATCCCATTGGTGCCAGCCATTTTGTTCTCAGTTCTACTACCTTTATCATAGAGTGGTCTGTGCTGACTACAAAACATATGTCATCTTCAAATTTACTCACTAATTCCCTTGGAATTATACTCCTTTGATGCATTTTTGTCTAAAATTCTTTGAAATATGCATCAAATTCCTTATTCAGATTATCTCCTAGACTTTTCATCATTTCACCAATTTGTGCAGTTATCGGTTTATCAGATTGCTAGTTTACTTTACCGATACCAAGTACATATTTTTGTAGATAAAAAAATGTACAGACAAGAAGTGATTCATACTTACATGTGTTGGACTTCTTTGATCTTATTATCTTCATATTCTCTTGCAGTTGGTGTAGTAGTAGCTCGACAAGATCTACCTGGTGATCTTTCTTCACAATTTTATATGCCATGTCCACGACACTGCAGGGTACACTGTTTAGTCTACTAGATTGAAATATCTTGTACCCAATGACATGTGCTATGAATTTTACCACTGGGTCTTTGATGGTTGAGATTTTCAATGCCCTACCATCCCATTGAGCTCCAATGTTCTTTTCAACGTCGGGATGAGATGAACTTCAAAAGGCTTTTGCTTTGTCGATTGTAGGGTACCCAGTAACCCTACTGATAATCTTCTTTGTGACCTCAACAGGTTTATCTAACCAAAATTTTCCATGATGAAATCTGCTTAGCATGATTCTTATCCAATCAGTGTTGAATGTTTGCTGGAAGTATGTAAAATATGATAACCCTGACTCCTCAATCTTCTTATAATCAGATTTTAACTTTCCATCCAGTCCACAAACTTGTTGATAAGCAGCAATGGTCTCAAAATCACCTACTTATCTAATTTTGTAGTGAATATAGGCCCTAACATCTTCTGTTAACAAAACCCTATCTGGAATACTTGAAAATGCACCCATATCATCCATTTGTGCTGCAACCTTGGGATGTGGTTTGAATTTGGGCTCAGTGAAACTAGCCCTAACAATTAATTCTACTTCCTCCTCAATGTTTTGTGATTTGCTTGCAGATGGTGTTGATGCCATAAATCAATTCTAGGGTTTCGGTAAGCAATAGATAATCAGTGTTCGGTAGGCAAATGAACTTACTTGATATCATCGAAGAATTATTATCAGTTCGATCTACAGTAGCTTTGAATCTTTTTTGAAATTTTTTAGCTCAAACTCTTCTTTGTGAAATCTCTATTCTTTGAAATCGCGATGTAACAATGAACTCCATTTTCATGTATTTATAGACTTTTCGATATTCCTGCTCAAACTTTGGTGCATTAAATGCATGACCTAACTTTTGGTATGAAACAACTGTCAGCTTGGTAATGTCTACAATTTACTTTACTCAGTTAACATAGAATTTCTTCATCGATTTTCACTATTGTCGGTTAACCTTGTATAGTGATTATCGACGGGTAATCAACTCTTGTTTCTTCTTTTATCGACTATGTGACATTTGTAAACTCATAACACATAAACCATAGTGCATATTTATTCATGTAGATTTGGTATTTTGCACATCATATATAAGGAATTTTATGTAAAATGTGATCATTTAAAATGTCAGTTCCATACATACCTTTGTCATCTTAAGTGGAGGTACCGATGTCACTCAATCTAGTGGACAAGGTTTCACTGACAGTGTTACTTGACTTAGCATTCTCATTAGATGCCTTCTTCCACATTATGTTCCTTAACTTTGTAATTTCTACAATGTTATATCCACTCTCAAATATATGGTTTTCATCTAGTGCTTGGTCTCTGTAGTTCTTGCTTAAATGATCGACCTTGTGACAGTGCATACATGGCATTCCTGCATTTGTCCAGTTTCTTAATTGTCCAATCTGACTCTTTCTATAACAGTTAGCTGCAATATGTCCATATCGACCACATAAAATATAATTAGTCCATGTATTACAATCCCAAACATATGAGTTACCTTGTCTCTTCAGTAAAGTGATGAAAATGGAAAAAAAAAGAGAGAGAGAAGAGAAAAAAAAAAGAGAGAGAAGAGAAAAAAAAAGAAAAAAAGAAAAAAATTATTTCATTTACCAAGGTGCATAGGTGGAAAATAAAATAAAATAAAAATTTCATTTATTGAGGTGTGTAGGTGGCATTTTAAAAATTTGTAGAAAGTTCTTGCATTTAATATTTGTAACTAGGTAGTTACAACTTTCTATTTTTTTTATTGGCCCACAAAGGCAATGTAATTTTCTAATTGGCTCATATGGTGGTGCTAAATATTAATTGGGTGGGTATTTAATATTTGTATCAAGGTAGTTGTATCTATCTTTTATCCCACATTGGTTGTGTTGTAATACCTTGAGTGGTAAATGTCTATATAAAAAAGCATTGGAGCATTCATAAGCACGCTCAAGTTGTAGGATCTTGTATTGGGGAAGAAGCTCTCTCATTGCAAGCTCTTGGATTGTAAGATCTTGGGTTGTAATCTTGGAGGATATAAGATCTCTCATGTTGTAGATCTCATATTTGGAAGAAGCTCTCATGTTGTAAGATCTCTCAAGTTGTAATGATTTTGAAGTATTAATGTATGCTTTGTAAAATATTTTGTCCTTTCTTTGTCTCCATGTTGTTATATTTTTTGTTATGAGTTGGTAAGGGCGGGGTGGCCCTTCATCAGTGGTATTAGAGTAGGAGTTCTTGAGCATGTAGACAAATCACTGAATGTGAGGCAGTTTGCACTAGGACCGTGGGTTGGGTGAAGTTTTCTTTGAGAGGACACAAGTATGGAGAATAGAAAGAAGAAGATGACTTTTGTGATTGGATGGATTCTTAGAATTCCTAAACTTGAGAAAATTAGAGAGAGATATCAAGAAGAGACAAGAGTTGCAATACTGGATTTGAAGAAGCAAGTGGTCGAATTAGAAGTGGAGCTAAAAAAGAGACAAGCGGTTCATCAAAAAAGAGATGATGACAATTCTTTGGATGCAGAAAAGAAAGAAGATACAGTGGAGTATCATGCAAGTGGAACAAAAAAAGAGGAAGAGCATGAAGATGCAAAATTCATGAACCTACAGTTGATGAAGATGATTTATTAATGAAGATTGTAGTAGTTGAGGAAGAGTGGAATACCTTGGTTGGAGGTCAAAGGAAAGAAGTCATTACATGCCTTGTTGAAGACACAAAAGAAGAAAAAAAAGATGAAAATATGAAAGAGGTAAATTTTTATGAATCATGGGATGCTAACTTTGAGATAGATTTGAAATATAATAATGATGGTTTATATGTGGACCTTGCAAGTGATGTTTGGTACGCAATAGAAGATTTTTATGGCATTAAAAAGTTTATTATAGATGCATTAGATCCTACAAGTTTGGAGGAAAAGGAGAGTTACAGATAGACGAAGTTGATTACAGAGGAGTATTGTCAATAGCATATACTTGTTCCAACTAGGTGTTGGAAAAGAAGGAACAAGGAAATATATTAGTAGTGGATACTTGTTCCAGCAAGGTGTTGGAAGAGAAGAAAAAAAATATATATTAGCATCGACTACTTCATTTTGTGAATCCATATCCATAAAATTTTTCCTACCTTGGGTGTCTGATGCAGGAGCATCTTGCATCACAAAATAAAAGAGGGCATGATAAAATAAAAAATAAAAAAAAAAAAAAATGGAGGAGAGAGAAAGTGATGAAAATGGAAAAAAAGAAAGGAAAACAAAAAGAAAAAAAAAAGAGAGAGAAGAGAAAAAAAAAGAAGAAAAAAAAAATTATTTCATTTACCAAGGTGCATAGGTGGAAAATAAAATAAAATAAATATTTCACTAATTGAGGTGTGTAGGTGGCATTTTAGAAATTTGTAGAAAGTTCTTGCATTTAATATTTGTAGCTAGGTAGTTACAACTTTGTATTTTTTTTATTGGCCCACAAAGGCAATGTAATTTTCTAATTGGCCCATATGGTGGTGCTAAATATTAATTGGGTGGGTATTTAATATTTGTATCAAGGTAGTTGTATCTATCTTTTATCCCACATTGGTTGTGTTGTAATACCTTGAGTGGTAAATGCCTATATAAAGAAGGTATTGGAGCATTCATAAGCAAGCTCAAGTTGTAGGATCTTGTATTGGGGAAGAAGCTCTCTCATTGCAAGCTTTTGGATTGTAAGCTCTTGGGTTGTAAGATTGGAGGATGTAAGATCTCTCATGTTGTAGATCTCATATTTGGAGGAAGCTCTCATGTTGTAAGATCTCTCAAGTTGTAATGATTTTGAAGTATTAATCTATGCTTTGTAAACGTTTTGTCCTTTCTTTGTCTCCATGTTGTTATATTTTTTGTTATGAGTTGATAAGGGTGGGGTGGCCCTTCATCAGGTTGATATGGCTTTCGTTGTAGTTTCTCTTTAGGTGTCCAGACTTGTTTTATTTTTGCCTTGCAATCCCTTGCAGTGTGTCCATGCTTATTACATGTATAGCATATTTTCTCCATAGTAGTATCATTAGCAATGTCATTCTGCTTAGCTCTACATTTATAAGCTGGATGTCCAAACTTACCACAGTAATAACAATATCCATTGAATTTAGGAATGACAGGAGGTTTACCTTGTGCTTTGCTTCTGCACACATTAGATGTATGTCCTAATTTTCCACAGTGATAACATGTCAACACTTTAGGTTTCTGATTTTGATTATTGTTGACTTTTTCAGCTTGTTGTGATGATTCTCCTTCACTGGTGTAGCCTATACCAGCTCTGCTTCCGAATCTTCTTTGATTAGTCAAAAAATCATTAATCTTTTTAGAACTGTCCTCAGCTATCTTCATCATTTCATTATGTTGCTTTTGTATCTTTATTTCATTTCTTAGTTTTTTATTATCTTCTTTGAGTATTGCAACATCTTTAAGTCTTCTTGATAATTCTCCATTTACTTGGTTCATTTCTTGATTAACTGTCATCATCTGATTTGATACTTGGAAGTGACAATCAGCGAGTCTCTATATTTCACTTTCTTTTGCTTGAAGTTGTTCAATCATCAGTCTTCGATCTTCAATAGCCAGATTCTGATCTTGTTTAGCTTCTCTAGCATTGTTCATGATTTCCACCATTCTTACCATCTGAGATTCATGACCGATTTAAAGTGCTTTCACTTGTTCAGATAGATGCTGATTCTTTTCAGATAAATTAGAGATTATGCTTTCAGATCTGTTAGAGATGCTTCCAAAGCTTGATCCAATATGATCAAATATTTCATCAATAGGCTCTTCATGATAACTGATTTCATTCTACAGAATTGCAAGATTCTTCCTTTCAACCAATAATTTCTTCAGTTCTTTCTTGGCTTGTTTATACTGTTCCACAAACATCTGTATTTGTATCTTTTGATTCTCAATAGTCTTGTCAAGTTTGTATCTCTCCATGACTTAGATCTTTACCCTTCAGTGGTTAGACTGTTCAACAAGAGAACTGTGCTCTGATACCAATTTTTGGAATTAGGAGAGATAGGTACTGAGAGGGGAGGGGTGAATCAATGTCTTCAAAACTTCACTTGTAAAACCTTTCAGATCTATAATTGTATACTGTGATAACCGATCAAAATAACTTGAATCTAATTGCATAAATCAATCATTAACTTAGGAAAGTGAACAACATGAAATCAATATGACAATCACATGACACAAGTATTTTGGTAATATAGAAACCCTTGTAAGAAGGTAAAAACTGTGGTGGGGATGACACCCACAAATTCTTCACTACTACAGATAGAAAAGGTCTGCTTGTTAAGGCTACAAGTTTTGATCACTTCTGGTGATCTTACCATGTTAGGAGTAACATATTAGATCAGATAGATCTACCTAGTTATAGGATTTTGACAACACAAATGAAGTGTGCACTCGGTTAAGAGATTTACATAAGACTGTTAAGTCTACTCTATTAAGAGATTTTACCAAAAACTCTATTACAATTGTTAGAAAGTAATAGGCAATTATCTGCTAGTTGACAACTCAATTGTCTGAAACAGATCAATAAGTGCTCATCAAAATATCACCTTATTTGTGATGATTCTCTACTCTATTATGCTCGGTAGCCTTCTCTAATTCTGCTCAATCTGATATCCTCTGTACTCTGTTTTGCTCGGTAAATTGATTGACTTGAAGTTAAGCAATGGCTTCAAGTGCTCCATGATTCATATATATTAGTTCACCAACCACACAAAATGATGTGAACATACAAAATATATAGTTTTCTATTTTTGCCACTTTAGCAAAAATTAGGTTACAAAGATAATCATAACCCTAAGATCTACGATGCAAAATTAACCTAGATCAACTATTACAATAAGATAAACATTACATTTAATGAGTATTTTTACAATAAATGCTCCTCAATCTTGGTAAACCATTTTATGATCTATTGTAACTTTTTTTATAGAAGAATGTGCCATTTCAGATTACTATGCCATTTTCTATGATCATCAGTAAACACTGTATAATCTGCTCGATGTATATTGCGATGCTCAGTGTTTACTATCTGCCGGTGTCGATGTTGCTGGTGCTTGGTAAACTATGTGATGCTCGGTGTAAAGGCTTTACCGACTGCTCTATCTTACTTTTGGTTACCGACCAATTCAATATAAGTGACCGACCAACCTGTTTAATATCCTTTGATACTAATGACAACCTTAAATGCTCAATAGAGATTAACACTTTGGGAAATGTATGGAGATCCACATGTTCCTCCACTGCCAAAAGATATAGAACCTCCAGTTGTAGCTCCCACTTCTCCTATTGAGATCACTCCTCTTGCATGTTGCTCCCTATGATTCTTGTATTTCTCCAACCATTTATGTTTGTGATTCAGTATAACAATATATTCCTTGTCTTCCAATTTTAGTTCCTTGGGATGACTTCTTGACATACATTGTAGGATTGTTTGTGGAGTCCTACTTTGAGGATTTGGGAGACATCATTGATGACATTAATCTTCTATTTGATGAGGTTGATCCTTCTTTAGTTGTTGCAAGAGAACACTTTGACCCTCATATTCATTCTCCACTTGACATTTCTTTAGAGGTTGAAATGATTAAAGAAATGATTTGGATCCTTTGATACAAAAGTTGGAGGAGGTCTCTTTATCTTCAGAGAAGACATTAAGTCTTTAGAGATTGGCATTCACGAGTCTCAAACTTCACTTAAGATGTCACATTGCATGGTTCAGATTGATCATACTCACATGTTGGAGATTCCTATTCAATTTCTTGAGACATTATACATTTTGAGGATTCTTCCTAGAGACTGGGGAGGATTCATTGATACACCTATGGAATTGTTTCTTCCTAAAGGGAGGAACATCATTAAATTTTCTTGGTGCAGTTTCTACATTGAGTCAGGATCATCTACCATGGGTGTGCATTCTACATTGATGGGGGGATTCTTTTCTTTTCTTACTACTTCATCTTTTGAGGAGACATCCTTGTCTTTTGAGTTTGATCCAAATTATTACATGGATCAATTACCATTGGTTACTTGTTTGTCACTTTCTATTAGGTATGTTCCTAATTGGTTAGTGAAATCTTCATCAATCAAGGACATGGTGACACATGAGAATACTTTAGAGACACCATAATTCATTTGGATTCCCCTTCCTTCTTCCTATCCACAGTGGGAAACCTTCTTGCATCTATACTTGGTTTATCTTCTTCATAATGGGATAAATGCTATTTGTAGGCATTGGACAATGTTTTGACTTCAAGAACTCACCATCCTTTGGGGAGATTATTCATTATGGGGGGGAAATCATGTTGTTGGAAATTACAATTGAAACAATTGTTGTATTGTCATTGATGTCAAACCTTAACTGGTAAGACTATTGCTACTTAGGAAAGTACTATATCTATTGTGAAAAGGGAAAGAAAGGTTGGTAACAGTAGCACCTAAGAAAAGGTTGAGTTATCTTGATACTGCAAAGTGTACTTGATTATGTTGCACAATGATGAGACAATGTATTGTTTATCTTAGTAAGATTGAAGACTAAACTGGTGGGATTAACCGAGCAAAAATGAAGAAATTATGTTTAAGCTGAGTTATGACAGAGTCGACCGAGTTAGTGGATGCTGAGCAAAAATCTAGTGTCGACTGAGTATCAGTAAATTGTCGAGGAGGACAGTATATGCTGAGGAAATGGTTTTAGTAGTGGCCAAGCATTTTACATGGTGACCGAGTGGATGATCACAGTATTGACCAAGCATCAGCAATTTTATATTTGAAGAGAATTCTTTTTGGGGATGACATTGTTTGAATTCTTGGATTATGTAAAACATGATGACTTTATTTATTTATTGTATGGAAGCATTTAATGCTTCGTAAAATGTTTTATTATAAATCTTTATGAGATTTGAGATGATTCTAGAAGAGGAGATGAAGAACATGAAGTGGGTAGATTCAATGAATCTTACCTAACCCTAAGATCTATGAAGGAGATTAAGCAGCAAAAGATAAGTTAACCTAACAGAGGAAAGTATTAAGGGAACCGAAGCATTAGGTATGTGTATGCATTGGTGAAGGAGATGCTAGAAGAACAATAAAGTTTTATTGACTGTATAAGCGAAAAGGCTAAAGGAAAAAGTGTGGTGATTGCTTGAAGGAAAGTTTTGAGCAGATCAAAAGTGGAGATGGCAAAGTTTCAAAGTCAGTAAACCAACATTTGTGTACTAAATTGGATCTAATATTTTCAAAGTGAGTTGTATGTTTTCAGATCAATACTACTGCTACTTTCTAACCGTTGTAATAGTCAAAATCCTTTTAACAGAGGTTGACCTAACAATCATATGTTAAATCCTTTGAACAAGGATGCATTCTAATGGAGTGTATGTAAGTCCTTTGACCAGGCTCACTTTTAACAGGGTGATTGAAATCCTTTAACCGGGTCACACTTGACAGTGTGTATTGTAACCTTTGACAGGGTTGGCTTTTAACCGAGCTCACTTCAGAAGAGTGAAAATAATAGTAGAATGTTACAAAGTGGTTTTTCCCATATTGGGTTTCCACTATAAATCCTAGTGTCAAAACTTGTGTGAATATTTTAGTTTAAACATTTATGTGTTTTACAAGTTAGATACAACTGGGTAGTGGAATGCTGAGTTATATGTTTCTATTATTGAATCAGTGATGACCAAGGTTGATTTGGCTGCTTGATCTGATTTAAAGAAAAGCTTTTGAAGTTATTTTTATACATTAGGACCTAAGAACAACTGATTCACCCCTCCCCCCCCCCTCTTTGTTGTTCTAAATCATATTAACACATGTCTCCTTATTTCATTCCTATGGGGGTATTCTTGATTGTATATGCATGATGTATGTCATAATGGGGGGGTCTTGATTAGTCCACCCATCCATGAATCTTTTTTATTTTTCATTTCTCTTTTTGGGGGATGATTTTTCCCATGAGGTTTTCCCTCTTTCTCCGCTTTATGAGAGATTGCATTTTCATATTGTACATGGGTACCTAACATGGCCTAATAGCCGAGAACCATTGTGCATTGTCATATATCCTTATGAGACTAAGTGAATTCCCATAAGTTTCACTTAAGGGGGTGTTGGTGTAATTAAATATTCCTAATTACACTTTACTTAAGTTTAATTAGGATAATGCATTACATAGTAGTTTTTCATTGAGACACCTAGAAGTTTTCATTTCATTTTAGCGCATGGTGTAAGAGAAATTCCACTTTAGGTGTGAGATCCACCTTTAGTACTCTTATCACATTATCATCCTCTCATTTTTGCACATGTTGCACATATTTTTTTTGTATAATGGAGGATGATCCACTTTTTGTGGACATGTGATTACACCTTGTCTAGTTGATAGGTTATCATTTGTGTCTCTCCTAGTTTTCATGCATTATGTATATATTCAGGTACATCTACTTTGTACGTAATCAATTGTATCCATTTTATTATTTGATCAATATTGAATCAATCATTTTATCATATCATTTTGTATCTCTTGTGATATCAATTGACCTTATAGATATTGACATTATTATTCTTTTCCTTAGGAAAATTCTTATAATATTTCTTCATCTTTTCATTTGCTTCTTTCTTAGTTTTCAATTCCTTCTTCAATTTCTCATTCTCCTCTCTAAGCCTTTCATTTTCAATCAAAATTTGTTGATTCTCCTCATTTATTTCATGAACCTACTCATGCATGATAAAATTCTCTTGAGATATTATAAATAATTGTTCCTCCCTTTTCTTTAATGCATCCTCAACAACTTTCTTGGCATCTTCTACACCCTTCCTTACATTATCAACTTTTTATTTTCCTTCAAGGTCTTCACACATCCTGACAGACTTACTTTCAAGGTTTTCTTTTTAGGTTTTCCACTTCTTTGAGTTCCTTGTTCTTATCCATCAGATTTGTAATTGCTTCCTCAATTTTTTCACACATACTGCCTTCAGATAGTTGATCAATGTAATGTATCACCTTAAATCCACCTCATTGCTTACTTTGAGTGTATAAGTGACAACTCATCAAATTATTAATATCTAAGACATGTCACCATAACATCTATACTCACCATGATATCCATACTCTACACTGATCAAACATCTACCACTGATAGCTCAAGAAAATAGTATCTTCAACTTGTAGCCTTTTCTGTCACTGAGATGTATGCTCACCTATCAACCAAATGAGTTTCAGTTGAAAATATGATATCTTAAAATAAAGTACATGCAATATCTAAGACCATGCCACTTAATACCTCCTTAATCATAACCAATATGAAAATCTCTATCTATAAATGTTCTTCCTATACACCGCTAACTGCACTTAGCTGATTCCTTCTTACTGATTGAATACTGAACTTATCGATTGCCCTCATCATATGATATGACTATGTTTGCATCAATGACAACCAGAAAAATATAATAAAAAATACCTATGACCACTCATCAAAATTCACCATAATGCCAACAATATCCCCCTTTGACATTGATGTCAAACACTAGGTAAAAATATATAATGACTCCCCCTAATACTATACATCACCTAGACATATTTTACCTATCCTTACTCTCCCCCTTTTGTCAACAATGAAATTTGTTCACATTCTCACATTTTGTCAAATGCGTCTTTGAAATTTATCTTTTCTATCTCTAATGACATCTCCCATGAATTGTTCAAATGATTCATCACAATGATCTTTCCATGGAGATTAGATGCAAACTCCTCCATAGAATCCAAAGTACTCATGTCAGGTAAGTCAATTGTAGCTTCTTAATTCTTCACATTCTATTGCACCACCTCTTTTATAGGGGATAAGTATGACTATAGCTCAATTAGTGTGATCACCCTCATGTCTTGTTCTACTTGATTTTGGTTCACATTGTATGTGATCATTTTTACCTTTGCACTATATTTTTCTATTGAGCTTATGATAGGATCAAAATTTGCAAGGTGTTAAGATCCTTTTGTACTTCTACTCTACTCTACTCTTCTCCAAATCCTTTGAGAAATATGGAAGTTCTGAAACTTTTATCAATAACTGACCAACCTCCTTTAGTGTGACCTTAGTGTCATCCACTAGACTTAAATGTGTCACCTTATCTTTTAAAATCTTCTCTACCAACTTCACTGTCCTTCTCTTCTCATAATTATACTTAACCAACTTCATTGTTGTAGTTAAACTATCAAGTGTTTGATTAGAAATGGACTTTATCAATGTAGCTAACTAATCAATCACTGGTTCATTTGAGTCAAATTCCAAGTCTAGAATTAGACTAGCTAGAATATCTCTATCTTCCTTTAGTACTCTGGAATTCTTCTTCTTTATATTAGTGTTTTCCTTCTGAGCTTTAAAAATCAAATTTTCAGAGACTTTTATTAACCCCTTCTTCCTCTTCCTCCTCATCCTCATCCTCATCCTCTTCTGTGTCCTCATCCTCATCCTCATCTTCCTCTTCTTCTTCCTCTTCCTCTTTCTCTTCATCTTCCTCTTCCTCTTCCTCTTCCTCTTCATCTTCCTCTTCCTCTTCCTCTTCCTCTTCCTCTTCAATTTAAAGAACTTGTTTAGTGATATTAGAAATGACATCAGCTATTATCTCTTTGGGTGTTAATGTATCATCAACTTCCTCAATAACAAGATCATCATCTTTCTATCATTCATCAACATCTGCTTGTTCCTTTTGTGATTCCATATTTACATAGTTTCATCATGAACACTTTGTGTATCACCTACAAGTATTCTTGTAGTTCTATTTCTAATCTTGAAATCCCATCTATAGGCTTCCACCATTATCTTTGCATTTTATCGATTCAACTTAGGTTGTAATTGAATAAGTGATCACTCAATGATTTCTCTATCCATATATAATGTTGTTCTCCATATTGCATCAATTAGTTCAAATAGTTCTTTAGGTAGGACATTGTATAGTTCACTTGGTATCCTGCAAAATTTGTGTAAACTCCATACAATTTCCTATTCAAACTTCTTCTTATCTTCATCACTACATAATTCATACCTTCTTGCAACACTACCCATTCTAGCGCTCTCCATTATGTCTTTAACAATGAAATCAACCATAGGGGATTTCTTTGTACCACTCTCTTTCAAATTCTTCACTTCCTTATTTGAATTGGTTTTAGCTTCCTCATCTACTACTGTGTATTTCTACTCACTAACCTTATTAGAGTCACTATATTTCCTTTTTCTCTTGTAAGTTTTCTTCAATGCTAGTGTCTCCTCTTCCTTAGCATATGTAGAGGGTAAATCCTATGTTGGTTCATCAACTTTAATTTCTTCAAAAGTATAAGTACCAACCTCTATGTTTTCAGAAATCTTTTCCAGCCTCCCTATTATTCTCCCTATTTTCTCTATATCGCCAGTTTCTTTAGTTCCCACTTAATATTAGGAGAAGCTTCTTCATATGTACCAAACCTAGGTGCGGTAGCATCTATAGGTTTAGATAGTGGTGTATTTTCATGAATTATTACTAGATCACTGTCCACTTCATAGCCCATTGTAGGAACCCATGAGGTTCTTGGCTGTACTACTTGAAAATACACTTTTCAGTATCAACAAGAAAACATAAATGTTCTTTATACTCTTCTACAATATATTTTTGGATTCTCTAAATTTTATGCATTCTATTTTGAAAATCCTTAATTTAAAAATCCTTAAAGTAATCCCACATAGAATCATCAAAGTTACTTCCTAGTTCTTTAATGAACTCACTTATCTTTACTATCAAAGATCTATCTATAGTCCAATGAACTGAACCTCTTCCAGGAAAATGATTTTGAAGATAGAAAAAAATACATACCAATATAGCTCCATACTTGAATTATTGTTTCTTTTCCTTCTTAATTTCTTCCATATTAAAACATAATTGAATCCTTAACATCTCACATATCACATAGATTGCATCCTACTTCACCATGCAGTAGACAACATGATTGGCTCCACCAAGCACATTGTTCACATGATTGGATTGATAAAGACTTTATCCATTGACCATAGATGTGAATCTAACCTATTTATCTTCTATGTCATTGATCATCATATCTCGGTAGTCAAGTTTAGATTTGGTTAAACGAGTAACCAAATTAGCAATAATTATCCTTAGGGTGACTCACCAGTAGCACAAAACCTAGTAACTCTATGAATAATATCCTTCATAATATTGTGTGGTCTATCCAATGATAGAAAATGATCATGAAATCAACTCAAAACATATCAAATCTATTCATGATGAAATACATTAGGTATGTCCACCATGCATGTAAAACCCTTCTTTGTCAAGTGCTTGTGCTCAACCTTCAATTCCCAATTCTCACACAATCCTTCAAATTTAGTGTTAATATCATCCTCTCCAAGTTCATCAAGTTTTTAGTGATTTTATGATCAAACTTCTTCAACTAATACAAATCTAGGTGCTATGGAAGATAGGGCACCCATCATATCATTCTAGCTTTCCTTCATCAGATGTAGCTTGAACACGAGTCTTGGTTCTTTAGCAATATTAACCAAAACATATGTATCCAGTCTTCATGCCATGATTCAATTCAAAAATAGCACCAGAAACTTATCAAAAACTAGAAAAATATCTCTTGCTTCATTGGTTCAAGTTTGTGAATGTTGTCTTAATTCACCACCCACAATTTCACAATTCTCTCGCAACAGTCACTTTAGATTGCTTTAGAAATTCACAAGTGTTCATAAGAAAGTAAAGTGAAAAATGAACTCACTTCATTCTTATTTAACATTGAGAAGATAGTCATTACATCTCAATGGTAAAACAATACATTTCAATGGTAGGAATAGTTTCATATCACTGGTTAACATATATCCATTGGTTGGTGCTTGTCCAATGGTTATGACTGGTATCGAATGAATATATACTAAGAAATATCAGTGCGATCAACACATAATTATTAACAATCATAAATATTTAGCAAAACCAAAGATCATAGAAATTTACACCATAAAGTGCATATAGATCTTACCTCTCTTATATCTAGGGGATCAGTAATATATTTTTCTTAACGTGCTCCCCCTAAGAAAATAATATGCTTAGTTTTAAGATGAATCATTTGCACCAGAGGATGGTGAATTCTCTTCAAATGTCTTGACTTCTTCTTCTTTCTCTCCTACCTTTCTCCAAATATTCTTCATCTCTTGACCGAATTCCTCAACATTAACAATCTTCTTTCCATTTTTGTCTTCTAACTGGTTGGGTGACTGGTTTCTAAATTGAAAATATCTTGCAAGGTGACCGATCCTATAGCACTAGAAACATTCCATACTGGTTGACCTCCAAGGTCCAATGTTTCCTCTTTGTGTTCTCATTCTGTAGTTTATAGTTAGATGACCATAGTTACAACATACTAACAATGTGACATTGAACTGTCTTTCCCTTTCATAAGGGCTTACCATTTGATTAGAGACCTAGGAACATACACTTTAGATATGCAATCCTCAACTTTATGTCTATATTTGTTACATAAATAATAGTATCCATAAAATACACCACCTTTGGATCTACTGTTGGATCTAGATCTACACTCATAAGTAGTATGACCATACTTATGACAATTATAGAAATAACCATCAAATGAATAATATTTATTCATCAGTTTGCTCCTACAAATATTTGCAGTATCACCCATCTTTCCACAATTGTAACAAGTAGGTATGTTAGGTTTCTTACCTACATTTCTTGGATCTACCTTCTAATGTGTCTGTGGATCCTTGGATTTAGATTTAGATGACTCTCCAATTTCAAATGTTCCTTGACCTATGTAACCAAGAATGGTAGGGTATTTGTATCTTCTCTATCTCTTCAATTGTTCATCCATCTTTTGCATGCTTTAATTATATTGCTTCAACTCTTCATTTTCTTCTTTCTTAGTTTACAATTCCTTCAATTTATCATTCTCCTCTCTAAGCCTTTCATTTTCACTCATAATTTTTTGATTCTCCTCATTTGTGTCATGAAGGTGCTCATGCATGATAGAATTATATTGATATATTTTGAAGAATTATTCCTCCCTTTCATTTAATGCATCCCCAACAACTTTCTTGGTATCTTTTGCACTCTTCCTTACATCATCAAATTTTATTTTTCCTTCAAGGTCTTCACACATCCTGACAGACTAACCTTCAAGCTTTCTTTTCATCTTTTCCACTTCTTCTTTGAGTTTCTTGTTCTTATCTATCATATCTGCAATTGCTTCCTCAGATTATTTAGACATACTTCCTTTAGATAGTTGATCAATGTAATCTTGGATTTCACTTAAATTCTTAGTAAGTTCTCTCCTTTTTGCAAGTGACTTATTCATCTTTTCCTTCATGTCATTAATCTTCTTGTGTTCATTCTCAAGTTCCATCTCATACTTGTAATTCTCCATAGTTGTAGATCTTTTCCTCAAGCTATTAGGCCTATCACCAAGAGGACCAACACTCTAATACCAATTTTTATAATTCTAAAGTACTGAGAGGGGGGTCAATTAGTACAAACAAATAACCTATTAATTCAACCACTTATATGATTAAATTTAAGAACAAATTCCAAATAGAAAAACATAAAATTGATGCATTGAAATAAAAGTAAATAAGATCAAAATACACACATGCATCACACATAACACAATGATATTTGCATGGAAACCCTCAGTTAGAGGGAGAAAACCATGGTGGGGATGATACCTACAAGCCCTTCACTATAGTAAAAGGTTTGCCTTGTTAGGAGCTACAAATACCCTTTCTAGGGGTTCACCCTGTTAGGACTGAGTAGTACACTATTAGGAGTACAATGAGATTTTCTAAGATCTACCTCACTAGAGGATTTAAAAATCTTTTTATGAGTTCACCAGATTAAGGGATTTACAATATAAGACCTGTTAAAGTCTAGCCAATTAAGGTATTTTTTTTTTGCAACTATTAGGGAATAACAAGAAATGACTTGGATGTAGCACTTATTGCCTATTAGATCCAATATTATCTCTCCTCTCTGTTACTTCTCTCTAATCTTCCTTTTCTCAAAAATCTTATTGTAACCCTATCAATCACAAATTTCTCTTTATACAATCATCTTTTAATAACATTAACAATAACAACCTTTTTTAATAAGAGAAACACCAATTATATACATAACTATCACCAACTTAACATTTTCCAAATTTGATTTTCCTAGTCAATAAATCTCACCAAAACATATATCATGATGTAAGATATATTTTATCATGATGACATCATCCCAAAATAGGATTGACAATTCATATCTTCAAGGTAGTCAAACACGTTTTGACTTCTTTAATGTATCACCTTAAATCTACCTCATTTCTTACCTCAAGCATTTAAGTGATAGATCATAAAATCCTTAACATCTAAGACATGCCATCATAACATCTATACTCACTACAATATTGATATCAGTCATTGATCAAAGATCTACCACCTGTAGCTCAAGAACATAGCGTCTTCAACCTATATCCTTTTTTTTATTAAGATGTATGATCACCTATCAACAAAATGAGTTGCAGTTGAAACCATGATGTATTAAAATAAGGTACATGAAATATATAAGACCGCACCACTTAATTCCTTCTCAATCATCACTGATACCAAAATATCCATCTGTAACTGTTCTTCTTGTACATCACTCACTATACTTATCTAATTCCATCTTACTGATTGAATACTGACCTTACCAATTGTCCTAGTCATATGATATAACTATGTTTGCATCAATGAAAACTAGACAACCAAAATTATAACTAGCTGTGACCACTCACCAAAATTCATCACAATGCCAAAAAAGATCACGAAGGAGATTATTCACAAAGTTACTAGTTTTTGTGCTATCGGTGAGTCATTTAACTTAAGGATGATTGCTGCTAATTTGGTTACTTGATTAACCAAAAATAAACCTAACTAATGATCTATGACAGATGATGAAATATAAGATAAAGAGGTTAGATTCATGTATATGGTCACAGGATATAAAGTTTATCAATCCATTTGTGTGAACAATGTGTCCGGTGGAGCCATTCATACTACCTACTACATGGTGAAGGAGGTTGCAATATATTATCTATGTGAGATGCTGAGGAGTCAATTCTTTGTCAACATAAAAAAAATAAAAAGGAAAAGAAACAATCATTCAAGTATGGAGCTATATTAATATGTATATTTTTCTATGTGGAAAATCATTTCCCTAGAAGAGGTGCAACTCATTGGGCTATAGATAGACCGATGATAGTACATATAAGTGAGTTCATTAAAGAATTGGGAAGTAACTTTGCTAATTATACATGGGGTTACTTTAAGGATTTTCAAACTAGAATTTATAAATGTTAGAGAATCCCAACCGGTTATAGAAGAGTATAAATAACATGTAGTTTTTATTATTGATATTGACAATTGTATTTTGCAAGCGATACAACCAAGAAACTCATGGTTCTTGCAATGAGCTATGAGGTGGTCAATGATCTAGTAAGACTTCATTAAAATGCACTACTATCTAAACCTATAGATGCTACTACACTTAAGATTGGTACAAATTCTAAGAATTTGCCTAAGGAAAAGAATAAAATGCCAAGATCTAGAAGCTCAATAGATAGCACAACAAGAGAGACAAAATGATATGATCCTTGAATGATTGGATTCAATGATGATCATTAATCAAATGATAATGAATCATTACAAAGTAGGTGTTCTTGAATATACAAGCAATGTGATAAGACTACATGATAATGAGATGATAAGCTATCAACCACACTAGGTGGAATTACATGTCCACCAAAGGTGGATCATCCTCCAGTGTACATAAAATTATGTACAACATGTGCAACAATGAGAGTATGATAATGTGATAAGATCACTAAAGGTGGATCTCACACATAAAGAGGTATGAGATGATAACTATCACCATCTAAAGTGGAACTTCTCCTAACCATGTGCTAAAATGAAATGAAAACTCCTAGGTGTCTCAATGAAAACTAGTATGAAAATGGATTATCCTAAGTAAACTTAAGTATTTTAGTGAATACTTAATTACAACAACACCCCCCTTAAGTGAAACTCAGGGGAATGCACTTAAGATCACAATGATAGATGCCAATGCATGATGGGTCCTGACTACTAGGCCATGTTAGGTACCCATGTACAATATGCAAGAGAAATGAAATGAAATATCTCATAAAGCGGAGAAAGAGGGAAAACCTAATGGGAAAAACCCTCCCTTGAAAAGAGAGATGAAAAACAAGATGCATGGATGGATGGAGTAATCAAGATCCCTCATTATGACATACATCATGTATATACAATAGAGAAATATGAGAAGGAAAAAACCCCATATGAGGAAAAGGTCCCCCCATGAGAGAGAAGTACTAGAAGAAGAGAGACATGGTAGCCCCCCTCAATGTAGAATGCCCATCAGTGATAGCTTCTCTAGGATGAATGTAGAAGTTGGTCCATGAATGTCTAACAATGTTCCTCCCCTTGGGAAGAAATGATGCCACATGTGTATAAGAGATGTCTCCCCAATCTATCAGAAGAAACCTCAAGATGAATGATGTCTCTTAAAACTACTCAATTGTCCCTGTGTCGATGTCAAAGGCTGACCCTTCCAAAAATGCTGAAAAGAACAAGTCAGGATCAAACAATGATGGATGTAGAACATGTAAAAAATAACTGTGTCTTCTCTATTGATAAAGTAACCTCCTGTAACTATTGTACATAAGGATCCACAATCACATCAACCTTGAAAGATTGATCATGTAGAGAATGGACAAGAGGGTCAGAGTGTCCCCTTGCAAAAATTGGAGAAGGATCTTCCCCATCAAAGAGAAGATGCATATCATCAATGAAGTCTCCCATATCGACAATGTAGGACTCCATAAATAAACCTTAAATTTCTATCAAGTAGTCATCCTCTGATGTTGTAATTAGAAGACAAGGTAGACCATGTTGTGCTTAATCATATGGACCTATCACTGTAGAAATGTATGCATGTGGAATATGCTGATGTTGTGACCTTGTACTATGATTGTCTAAAGGATCCCCCACAAGTAATCCTATTGAATCAAGAGTTTGTCTAACCCAATGAGGTCTAGTGGAAGATGATGAAGGAGTATCCTCAACCTTAAGTGTACCAAGAAAAGGTGTAATCATGCATGTTAGAGTCAAGGTAGATGAACCATCTAAATCACTGTCAGTGTTGTCACTATTAGTTTCCACAATGTCTAAAGTATGGAGAGTATTAGAGGATAAGCTAGGTGAACTTTCCTCAAAGTGAACATTCCTCTCTATGAAAATCTCACGAGTCTCAGGATCCATAAGTCTATATGCCTTAACACTTTCTTCATATCCAATGAATGTACAAGGCCTTGGTGGAGGTGCCTTTCATTTCTGTGAAGATATGTGTGCCCATGCTAGACAACCAAATACTCTAAAGTGTTTCACAACTGGTTTTATTCTACACCATGCCTCAAAAGGAGTCATTCCATCTAAGGCATTATAAGGAGATCTATTAAGGATGTGATTGACAAAACTTATAGCTTCTATCACAAGTGATGGATTAATAGACTTGGATTCAATCATGCAACTTTCCATTTCCTTAAGAGTTGTAATCTTCATTTCTACAACTCTTGTCTGATGAGGACTAAATGCAACTAGATTATGAAGATCAATACCTTCAAGTTCACAAAATTCTCTAAGTCTTGAGTTCATATAGCTTCTTTCATTGTCTACAAGAAGAACCTTGATGGTTTTACTTGATTTCTTATCAACATGACTCTTGAAGGTTAGAAACTTATCAAACACTTCATTCTTGTGACCAATAAAGTAGACCCATGTGTAGTGGTAAAAGTCATCAATGAAAGTGAGGACATAGCAACCCTCGTTAACTGATGTCACTAGAAAGGGGCTTGCTAGTACATCGTGAACCAATTCAAGAACAACTGATGCTCTCCAAGACTTATCTTTTTCAAAATTCTCTTCAAGATGCATATCCACTGAACATTTTGAACATTCACCCTTAGAAAACTTTTTGGTTGGTAGACCTTTGACCATATGCTTTGAGATAAGTTGCCGAAGATAGCGGAAATCCAGATGTCCAAACCACTCATGCCATAATTTACTTTGTGATTGAGTATAAGTCAACAAGGCATGTGAAGGATACTTAGGAACAAAGTGGGAGAAAGAATAAATCCTTGTGTCATGATTAGATTTACCCATTGCAACCAATAAAATATCCTTAAGATTTCGCACCATGACTGAATCAGGAAGGAACTCAACTTTATTTCGATCTCTGTAGTGAGTGATTTGGTAAATTGAAAGGAGATTGGTGCTAAGGTTAGGAACATAGAGAACATATTTTAACTCTCCATTATCCATCTCAACTAGTCCTCTCCCTTTAACTTCCACTTGTATATCATTCCCTACAAAGATGTGAGGTACCTTAGATGGATCTAATGAAGAAAACCACCCCTTTGAAGAACCCATATGATGTGTGGCACCCGAGTCAAGAATCCATTCATCTGAAGAACTTGAACTTTCCATAAATGCTTGTCCTTTTCCCTTTGAAGTGGATGGAGATGAGTCCTTGGAAGCATTTGACACATTGCTTTTGTTCTTCTTGAGTAATTTTTCCAACTCATCAGTCCTCTTAGTTTTTATATGATGCTCATCATGATTTGGTTTCTTGCAATATACACAAAATAGTTTATCTTTCTTGTTGTTGTTTCCCTTCTTGTTGAAAGAAGAATTTCCTTGTTGTGAGGATGATATTGTTGTGTCTCTGATTGTGATTTTAGCTTCCACTTCTTGTTGTTGTTGTTGAAACTTTTTCCACCTTGATTTCTTTGGTTCTCATTATTAGCCACCAATGCCATAGGCTTTAAAGACTTGAGAATACCCATATCCAGTAACTTTGGCTATTCCAACATCAACATTTCTAAAAATGTATCAAATGAAGGCTTATTGAAGGCACTTCCCATGGTCAACTTGTGAGTATTGTAACTCAAGATAAAATCTACATATTCTAAAGGTAGTCTCTTCAAGATGCGATGAATCAACCTATCATTCTTCATGGGATTACCACAATATTTAAATAGTGTTCTAAACTCATTGGATTTGTTCACATAGTATTGAATTATGTCAAAATTTCTAGGATCCAAGAGAATTAAATCATCCTCAATTGAGAATCCCTTTTCCTCATCCACTTTACCATACAAATCTTCAAGTTTGTCATAAGCACCCTTGGAATCCTTAAAGATTGAAATGTGGAAGAAGACATCTTCATGAAAAAAAATCCTTATAATTCCTAAAGCCATATTATCTCTGATTTGCCAATCATTTTTTGCATTATCATCCACATTAGGACCAATGAGTTCTTTAATTGTGCAATTTACATAAATATTTAAACCCTTTTCCATTAGTTTACTCCATACTTTATCTTTCAATGTAGCATAGTTATTTGAAGTTAACAATGGACATCTAGGTGAACCCATGATACAAAACTAAAAGAGAACAAGAGAGAAAGAGACACAAGACCACAAGACACCCCCCCAAATTCACTCAATCAAAGAACCTTCCCAAAATGATGTTTTTGGCACTTTATATGTAGTGCGTGAACAATTGCCACTTGCCAAAATTGGCAAAAGTGGACTTCTAATTTTTTTGTTTACAATCATCTCAATGAGGCAAAATCAAACTCACATCAATATTGCCCATAATGAAATCAAATCTTAAGCATTACAATGATCATACAAGGCCAAAAAAGGACCTAGATCTGAAAGTGATATTTTTGCCCAAATAAGGCTATAATCTGATAGCAAATATGGAAAGTACTCAAAAAATTATACACATTCAAAAAAAATGATAGCTGAAAATATGTCCGTATGAGCCTGAACGGAGCCTCTAAAGTTGCAAAAATAGGGATTAGATAGGTAGAGTCACCAAAATCTACAATTTCTATCGAATTCATGCAGCAAAACCAAAAAATAAAAACACCACTAAAAAATTTAGGAAATTTTAGCCAAAATAAAAAAAATTGCACTCAATTTGGAGCCCGGATGACCAAGTTATGGCCTCCCAAAGTCGGACTGCAAAAATGAAACTACAAAAGGTGAGGGCTGCAAATTTAAAAAATTGATGATGTCAGTAGAAATAAGGGTTTAAATTTGACGTCGAAATGGTTGTCATAAAAATGCAAAAATACCCATAAATGATGGTCAAACGACCATCAATTTTAATATAGTAAATATATGATGCAACCAAGAGGTTAAAATTAATAGTTTCAAGGCCATTAAAATCATATAAAAAATGGCCTCTGTGATGGCTGGACGACTGTCAATTTTAGCCTAGTAAAACCTGTGAAAATTACAATGTTTTTTTTTTAAATTCCTAGTTGAATTAGTTGCCACATGTCAGGTGTGGATTAGGCTACCTAGTCTGTGTGATGATGTGGCATTATTTGATTGGGCTGATGTGGCCATTGACTGGGCTGCTATTGCAGTGGTGGAATCTCACATGGACTTCCACATGGATCTAGGTTGACAGTGGCATACGTTTAATCGTGCCACTGTGGGTGGCGGTGGGAGTAGGGATGTGGGACTTTAATACCACATTTCCCATGCTGCAGATGTTTTGAGGGTTTAAAACCCCCATCACCCAATTCCTAGAACAAACAACTCAATTTAGCTAGGGAGTTGGATCGTTAGGGTAGCCGGCCTTGTGTGGCTAGCCAAGTCGATTGCTAGGTGAGCTGAGATGGGTCTCGGGCTGAGTCGGCTGTGGTGGGTCTATCATGTCCCTTTTAGCATGATGTGATGTGGGTATTCAGTCCCACAGTTGGCACGAGAGAGGGATTATGTTCTTTAAAAATAAAGCCTCACTAAGATCAATGTAAAGAATCCTCCTGCCTCTTGTGGGATTGTTAGAGTGTTGCGGTTTGTTAGCCGATTGAATCTTCGATCTGGGGGTTAGGATCTGACTGCTGATTCCCTTGCTTGTATGAAAAATTCTCTGTGGACACTTGCAGTTCTGATTCTACGATCCCGATCTGACAAAAACCAAAGGTGGGGACCCTGATAAAACCCAAAAGTTTTACAGAAAAAATGCAACAAAAATGAGATCTAAAAATAAATTTGAAAATCAAAATAAATTTTCAAAAATCCATACCATAGTGCAGATCGGACTACCCAAGTCCGATTCACAATTTTTTTTTTTGCCTTAGATTTGACTTTTGTCCAAGGTAGACAAATTTATATTCAAAATTTATGGAAATGGCCACCCAGACATAGTGGCAAAGTCAAGTCTTTCTCTAGATGCTCCCACAAGCTGCTACATCTCCAGATCTAAATCATGGCCCTCCAAAAGTTGAAGCAATGAGCTCTCCAATGTCTATGCAATAAAATCTTCTTTGGCAAAGAATAAAATGCCATGATCTAGAATCTCAATAGATAGAACAACACGAGAGACAAAATGACATGATCCTCAAATGACTAGATTCAATGATGATCAATAATCAAATGATAATGAATCATTACAAAGTAGGTGTGCTTGAATATATAGGCAATATGATAAGACTACATGATAAGGAGATGATAAGCTATCAACCACACTAGGTGGAATCACATGTCCACCAAAGGTGGATCATCCTCCATTGTACATCAAAGTATGTGCAACAATGAGAGGATGATAATGTGATAAGAGAACTAAAGGTGGATCTCACACACAAAGAGGTATGAGATGAAAACTATCACCATCTAAAGTGGAATTTCTCCTAACCATGTGCTAAAATGAAATGCAAACTCCTAGGTTTCTCAATGGAAACTAATATGAAAATTCATTATCCTAAGTAAAATTAAGTAAAGTGTAATTAGTAAATACTTAATTACACCAACAGATATGAAGAGGCTTCTCCTAAGATTAAGTGGGAATTGAAGAAACTGGGTTACCGAGAAAACCAAGGAGAATGATAGAGAGGCTGGAAATGATTTCTGAAAACATAGAGGCTAGTACTTCTACTTCTGAAGCAATTGAAGTTAATGAACCAAAATAGGATTTACCCTCTACATCCTCTAAGGTAGAGGAGACTAAAGCAAAGGAGACACCAACATTGAAGAAAAATTACAAGAGAAAAAGGAAATCTGGTGAGTCTAGTAAGGTTAGTGAGAAGAAAGACACAATAGTAGATGAGGAAGCCAAAACTGATTTAGATAAAGAAGTGAAGAAGTTGAAAGAGAGTGGTACAAAGACATCCATTATTGTTGATTTCATTGTTAAAGATATATTGAAGAGTGGTAGAATGGGTAGTGTTGCAAGAAGGTATGGATTCTACATTGATGAAGATAAGAAGTTAGAAAAGGCAATTTTATAAAGTTTACACAAATTCTGTAGGACACCTAAGTGAAATATACAATGTCCCACCTAAAGATCTATTTAAACTAATTAATGTAGGATGGAGGACAACATTAAATATGGATAGAGAAATCATGGAGAGTGGTGCAGGGGCACCTAGAGAACACAAAGAACTCTTAATACCTATGAAGGCACACTTGGAGTATACCAAGACATCAGAGCACATAAAGACATCCAAAGACATCAACTAGAGGGTACTGGCACCTATAATGGCCTATGAGGTCATTCCATGCAATGAAAAAAAATAAAAAAATTTATAAGTCCTAAAAGGCCTAATAAGCCTTAGGACCAAATTTGGGAGTCTAGAATAGAATTAGGTGTTATAAGTTTCAAATAGGTTAAATTAATTTTAATAATGGTCAATAATTCCATTTAGGTGATTTGGTAAAGTTTCAATCCTTAGAAGTTTCAAATGTCACAAATTTGCAAAGTTACAAATTCAAAATTTGAATTATAACAGTTAGTAGTTAATTGGAGGGAAAAGAGTTTTTATGTTAATTTGGTTTTAAAATAATGTTCCAACCACCAAAGTTGGTTGAAAAAACTGAGAGGGAGTTATAATATGTAGGAACAACTTATTGTATGGGCATAATAGAATCCATGGTACGGACTGCTACAGAAAGTTGAATAAAAAAAATTTGATTTCTTGCAAAGTTAAAGGTTTTTTTTTGGTATGATTCAAAGTTCTTATTGATTGAATTGCCTTGTACAATGTTTTGATCATTCATATTTCATCTCTTTGAGTTCTTTCATGTTCTGAAAACCCTACTACAGTCACTGTTAATCATTTTGGTACTGTTCAGTCTTTGGAAAATCTGATTTTGAAGGCAGTTTTGTGTAGATTTCACACTATGAATGTCATTCTATGAATGTAGCACTCTAATTCTCATAGATTGGCATCTTATTGACATGTATAATATCTATTTAACATGTTTAATGTTCTACTAACCTTGGAAATGCAAAATTGATGGATTAATGTGGTGATCACCATAGTTTGTTGAAGAAGAAATTAATGAAATTGCTTGGTATGCTACAACAGTAGCTATTTGGCCTTAAGGAGGGATCAAGTTTATGGTTGATTATGTGAAGACATGTTGAGAACAAGGTGTTACAACCTTTATTTGTTGCAGGAAGTTTTGGGAAATGTGACATTGAGGAAACCCTTGGATTGAGGGTTTAGAAGTGATAAATATGAGGTTTTTTATGTTTCCGAGGTGCTGGGATAAATTAATCTTGGATTTAGAGGTTTTATAATGTTTTTAGAGACTTTATAGAGTTTTGAGTCTTGAGGTTATAAAAAACTATTAGTTTCTTTGCTAAATCACCCCATTTTGGTGCATTTTGGGGTCACATAGTGAGGACAGTCATACTCGGTCCAAAACAACCTACCCTGTCCTTTTGGTATGTTGTTAAAATCAATAAAGGGTACTCAAATATATAATTTATTTTCCTAGTGTTTTGTAAAAAGTTGGAGATAAGGTCTTGTGAAGGCTGCTGCAGGGCTACAAGGCAAGCTATTAGGCCTGATGAATATTGAAGTTTTGGTGTCTAAACAATTGAAGAAAGTCTAAAACCTATTCAAGTACCTTGGATTTCATATATTAGGGTCATTGGATCACAACATAAGATTGGTTGGAGGATAATTTGTTATTTCACTTATTGAAGCCATCTTGGGTCACTAGATTTAATTGTGCATTTGATTGAGTTTTGTAGTTGGACCTTGGATCCACCATATTCCCTTGCCACCTCCACATCAATTGGTATTAGAGCACACTACTAGATCCTTAAAGTGATAGAGGAACACTTTGTTAAAGGAAGTTTGACTATTGTTTGTGAAAATGCCTCCAAGGAATACAGGTATTGCTAGGGAGATCCAGGAGTTGAAGGAGAAGAACACAAGGTTGCAGGAGTCTTATAATACACTTTTGGCTAGGCTTGAAGCACTGGAATCTAATCAAAGAAGAGCAGCAGATGAAGGTGTTGATAGTGAAGAAGAGGAAGAAACCCAGAAGGAAGAGATGGAAGAAATGGAGGAAGAGGAAGTGGCATCTTCATAGGTAGATGCTTCCATTGCAATGAAATTGGACATCAATATTTTAGGTTTCCTAAATGGATAGATTTTGATCAAGGCAAGGAAAGGAGGGTACATCTGATTGAAGAAGAGGAAACTCATGAACCTAAAGTAGTAGACCCTAAGGTAGGAGAATTTCTTCTCATGAGGAAAGGGGGACCATTACCAACATCAGCACAAGAAGGTATATTTAAATCCAGATGTTTAGTCCAAGGCAAGGTATGTACTCTAATTATTGATTCAGGGGCACATAGTAATTTGGTTTCAATTGATATGGTTTCTAAGTTGGGATTGGCATTGGTAGAACATCCTAATCCTTACAGTGCCACTTGGGTAAATGAAGAGTTGAATGTGAAGGTTAGTCAGAAGGCTCTTGTCAATTTTTCAATTGGGCCATATCATGATCAAGTTTGGTGTGATGTAATATCTATGAATTGTGGGCACATGATATTAGGTAGACCATGGCATTGTATGAGGAAGACAATCCATAATGGTTACACTAATACTTACATTGTTCATAAAGGAAAAGAGAAGTTTATATTAAATCCACTGACTTGCAGGGATAAAGACAAGGTACTGATGTGTTTTGGTGATAATATTCCCCTTAACAAGAAAGGAAACATTGAAGATGATACCAGTTGGCAAGCACCCAAATAGGGACTGATTAAGATAGTGCTGAATAGTACTAGAAAGGTAGACATTTGGGATTTCAAGTATGTTCAAATAGGCTCAGTTAAATGTCCTATTGAGGGGTAGATAGTACACAAGCATATTTAGATGTGGAAGGATAGTGGGAAGATAGAACAAGCAGCAAGACCGCAATCTGATTCAGAATCATAGACTACACCTAAATTTTTTGGTACTAATTCTTTTCACAAGGTGTGTATAGATTATAAGAGAAGACCAGTGACCTTAGGGGACTTCATTCCTTCCCCAAGGCACCATAACCATGGAGTAAAGGTTTAGACTCAAACATCTATTGCATGGACTGATTCTTGGGATAAGAATCCTTTCAAAGTTGGTGAACATGGTGCAGGGGCACCTAGAGAACACAAAGAACTCTTAATACCTATGAAGGCACACTTGGAGTATACCAAGACATCAGAGCACATAAAGATGTCCAAAGACATCAACTGGAGGGTATTGGCACCTATAATGGCCTATGAGGTCATTCCATGCAATGAAAATAAAAATAAAAAATGTTATAAGTCCTAAAAGGCCTAATAAGCCTTAGGACCAAATTTGGGAGTCTAGAATAGAATTAAGTGTTATAAGTTTCAAATAGGTTAAATTAATTTTAATAATTTTCAATAAGTCCATTTAGGTGATTTGGTAAAGTTTCAATCCTTAGAAGTTTCAAATGTCACAAATTTGCAAAGTTACAAATTCAAATTTTGAATTATAATGGTTAGTAGTTAATTGGAGGGAAAAGAGTTTTTATGTTAATTTGGTCTTAAAATGATGTTCCAACCACCAAAGTTGGTTGAAAAAACTGAGAGGGAGTTATAATATGTAGGAACAACTTATTGTACAGGCATAATAGAATCCATGGTACGGACTGCTACAGAAAGTTGAATAAAAAAAATTTGATTTCTTGCAAAGTTAAAGGTTTTTTTTGGTATGATTCAAAGTTCTTATTGATTGGATTGCCTTGTAAAATGTTTTGATCATTCATATTTCATCTCTTTGAGTTCTTTCATGTTCTGAAAACCCTACTACAGTCACTGTTAATCATTTTAGTACTGTTCAGTCTTTGGAAAATATGATTTTTAAGGTAGTTTTGTGTAGATTTCACACTATGAATGTCATTCTATGAATGTAGCACTCTGATTCTCATAGAATGGCATCTTATTGACATGTATAATATCTATTTAACATGTTTAATGTTCTAATAACCTTGGAAATGCAAAATTGATGGATTAATGTGGTGATCACCATAGTTTGTTGAAGAAGAAACTAATGAAATTGCTTGGTATGCTACAACAGTAGCTATTTGGCCTTAAGGAGGGGTCAATTTTATGGTTGATTATGTGAAGAAATGTTGAGAACAAGGTGTTACAACCTTTATTTGTTGCAAGAAGTTTTGGGAAACATGACATTGAGGAAACCCTTGGATTGAGGGTTTATAAGTGATAAATCTGGGGTTTTTTATGTTTCCAAGGTGCTGGGATAAATTCCTCTTGGATTTAGAGGTTTTATAATGTTTTGAGAGATTTTATAGAGTTTTGAGTCTTGAGGTTATAAAAAACTATTAGTTTCTTTGTTAAATCACCCCATTTTGGTGCATTTTGGGGTCACATAGTGGGGACAGTCATACTCGGTCCAAAAAAACCTACCCTATCCTTTTGGTATGTTGTTAAAATCAATAAAGGGTACTCAAATATATAATTTATTTTCCTAGTGTTTTGGAAAAAGTTGGAGATAAGGTCTTGTGAAGGCTGCTGCAGGGCTACAAGGCAGGCTATTAGGCCTAGCTTGATGAATATTGAAGTTTTGGTGTCTAAACAATTGAAGAAAGTCTAAAACCTGTTCAAGTACCTTTGATTTCACATATTAGGGTCATTGGATCACAACATAAGATTGGTTGGAGGATAATTTTCTATTTCACTTATTGAAGCCATCTTGGGTCACTAGATTTAATTGTGCATTTGATTGAGTTTTGTAGTTGGACCTTGGATCCACCATATTCCCTTGCCACCTCTACATCAGAGAGAGAAATTATTCAATTGCAACCTGAGTTGAATCCAAAAGATACAAAGACAATGGTGGAAGCCTACATATAGGATTTCAAGATTAGAAACGGAGCTGCAATAATACTTTTATGTGATACACAAAGTGTTTATGATGAAACTGTCGAAACATGGAAGAAAAAGATGCAATCACAGAAGAAAGCAAAACAAAAGGAACATGAAGATACCGATGAATAGAATAATGATGATGAGCCTATTATTGAGGTAGTTGATGACACATTCGCTCTTGAAGATATAATAGGTGATATCATTTTTGATATCCCTAAACAAGTTCATGGAATTAAAGTACAAGAGATTGGTCAAACTAGTGGTGATGTGTTGATCCCTAAGTTTTGTTGTCCATTAGTGTCTATAACTTAGTCATTTTCTAGACAATGTTGGTTGGTCATCACTGCGACTGAGTCATCATGTTAAGGATGAGCTATTTCTAGACTTGTATCTTGTACAATTACTGAGCAGTAGTTACTACCGAGCAAGACAGTGGTCACTGAGTACTTCAATAATAGCTAAGAAGTTTATGCCAAGTTGTATGGAAGTGTTAGTACTGAGGACCAGTGTATGAAGAACAGTTAATGCCGAGTGCTAGAGACTTCATATGCCAAGCAAGTCAGATTTGACATACATGTTTGTAATGGCACAAACACTTAGGTAAACTATTTTGGCCGACATCTATATAATATTTAATATTTATTGAGGGAATCATAGAGGTGATTATGCCTTATATTTGTAATCATTAATCCCTATGTAAGCTATCAGATTAAGGGAATTCTTAAGCGACATAAGTAGAAAATATAGATCATTGATCTTGATCTAGGAGGTTGTTTTGTTGTCTATATAAGATGAGATTTTAAACACTAAAATGTAGTATGTATGTGTATGAATGGAATGAAGGGGATATCATATACAAAACATAGAAGTATTTCATATAGGCAGAGATCAGTCAAAGTGACCGAGCAAAGCAGTGAAGGGGAGAAAAAAGATATATTTGATTGACGAGAACACACTAGTATTGGAACGATAAGATATGTTATCATCATCATAGTGAAAATTGAAGGATCATGTACTGAGATATTTTAGCAAGTAAATCAGGATAAATCTCTTAATAGAGTGGTCCTAACAGACCTATGTAAATCTCTTAACCGATTTCTTACTTTGTTGTAAGTTTAAATCCTTTTACCAAGGTAGATTGTATAAGTTTTTAAGCTCTTAATAGGGTAGACCCCTCACAGGGTAGATCATCAGTTTATGATCAAACTTTGTAGCCCTAACATGCAAAATTTAATACTACAGTAGTGAAGATTTGTGGGTGTCATCCCCACCCTAGTTTTACCTTTCAAGGGTTTTTGGGTAACCAAAATCTTTGTGTTATGTTTCAATTTCATAGATGAAGATTAGAATGTTAGATCTATTTCAATATTAATATTCATGTTTATGATATGCAAGTGAAATTTATGTCAAAGTGGAATTAATAGTAGATATCTGATTCACCCCCCCTTGCAGTATGTCACTTTCCCATATTAGATTTCTAACAGTGATGAATTACTAATTGAAGATATTATTATGGAAGAGGATACACCTAAGATACAGGTACAATCTAAAGAATCGGTGATAGGTCATAAAGAACTTAGTCACAAAGAGGATGGAGATATACTATCAGTACAACAAAAGTTAAGTTTGGGAGAATCAAGTGAAAATAAGAAACTCAAACAAGTGATTGAGGAAGAAGTAGAAGATGTAGATGAAGATATTCAGACACCTATTAACATTACCAAATTGTACCCTAAGGAGTTACTAAAGGTTTTTGAAAATTTGATGTTGAAAGCTCAGAGGGACAAGGCTAAGGCGAAGAAGAAAAAGACCAGATTACTAAAGGAAACTAGAGATATTCTAGCTGGTCTAATTCTAGATTTGTAATTTGACTTAGATGAACTAGTGATTGATCAATTACATACATTGATAAAGGCCATTTATGATCAAACACCTGATAGTGAGACTACATCAATGAAGTTAGCTGAGTCTAATTATGATAAGAGAAGGAAAATGAATTTGGTAGAGAAGATTGAAAAAGATAAGGTGACACTTTTAGGTCTAGTGGATGACACTAAGGTCACACTAAAGTAGGTTGGTCAGTTACTGACCAAAGTGTAAAAACTTTCAAATTTCTCAAAGGATTTGGAGAAGAGTAGCGTAGAATCACAAAAGGATCTTGACACCTTAGTTGAAAATTTTGATCCTATCACAAGCTTAGCAACAAAATATAGTGCAAAAGTGAAAATGATCACACACAAGGTGAATAAAATTCAAGAAGAACAAGAGGAGAGTGTGATCACACTAATTGAGCTACAATCATACTTATTCCCTTCAATAGAGGTGATGCAAAAAAATGTGAAGAACTTAGAAGCTATAATTGAATTACTTGACATGAGTACTTTGGATGGCATGGAGGAGTTGGCATCTAATTTTCATGGACATATCATTGCAATGAATCATTTGAAGAAGTCATGCGAGACACCATTGGAGATAGAAAAGATAAACTTCAAAGATGTATTTGACAGAATGTGAAAATGCAAACCTTTGTCATTGTTGAAAAAAGGGGGAGAGTAAGAATAGGTAAAATATGTCTAGGTGATGTAAAGTGTTAGCGGGAGTCATTCTATATTTTTACCCACTATTTTCCATCAATGCCAAAGGGGGAGATTTTTGGCATTGCGATGAATTTTGGTGAGCGGTCATAGGTGGTTGTGATTCTAGTTGTCATTAATACAAATATAGTTATATCATATGACTAGGACAATCGGTAAGGTCAATGTTCAATCGGTAAGAAGGAATCAACTAAGTACAGTGAGAATTGTACATGAAGAATAATTACAGATGGGGATTTTGGTATTGGTGATGATTGAGAAGGAATTAAGTGGTACGGTCTTAGATATTGCATGTACTTGATTTTAAGATATCATAGTTTTAACCACAACTCATTTGGTTGATAAGTGAGCATACATCATAGTGGCAGGAAATGCTACAGGTTGAAGACACTATTTTCTTGAGCTACTAGTGGTAGATCTTTGATCGGTGACCGGTATGGATATTGTAGTGAGTATAGATGTTATGGTGACATGTCTTAGACATTAAGGATTTGATGAGCTATCACTTATACATTCAAGGTAAGAAATGAGGTGGATTTAAGGTGATACATTGGAGAACTAAACATGTGTTTGACTACCTTGGAGATATAACTTGCAAATCCTATTTTGGCCAGACACGGTCATCGTAAAATGTATCTTACATCATGATATGTGTTTTGGTGAGATTTATTTGAGCAGGAAAATCAAATTTTGGTGAAGGTTAAGGTGGTGATAGTTGTATATATAATTGGTGTTTCTCTTGTTGAAAAAGGTTATTGGTAATGTTGTTAAAGGATGATTGTATGAAGAGAAGTTCATGATTTCTAGGGTTGCGATCATAGTTTTGAGTAGAGGCAGATCATAGAGTAATAGAGAGAAGATAGAATATAGGATTTGATAGGAAAGAAATGCTATATCCAGATCATTTCTTGTTATTCCCTAATATTTTCCACAAGAAATATTTGTTAACTGAGTGTAATTTAATAGGTCTTATATTGTAAATCCCTTAACTGGGTGAACTCACATAAAGAGTTTTAAATACTCTAGCAAGGTAGATCTTAGCAGATCTCATTGTACTCCTAAAAATGTACTAGTAACTCCTAATAGGGTGAATCCCCAAAAATGGTATTTGTAGCTCCTAACATGGAAAACCTTTTTACTGCAGTGAAGATCTTGTGGGTGTCATACTCACCATGGTTTTCTCCCTCTAACCAAGGGTTTCCATGCAAAAATAATTGTGTTATGTGTGATGCATGTGTAGATTTATTTTATCTTATTTACTTTTATTTCACTATATTAGTTTTATGTTTTTTTATTTGGAATCTGTTAAAGTTAATAGGATTAGTGGTTGAATTAGTAGGTTATCTATTTGTATTGATTCACCCCCCTCTTAGTACCCAATATTTCTAACAGATTATATCAATATTGCGCAGTGTTTCTCAGAAACATGCGTTTTATAATTTTTATTAGTTTATATTTTTTCATCTTTTAAAAAATTATGTGCAATTATTGGTGATATTAGGAGTAGCAAAGAAAATAATTAAAGCATATAATTATTTGAGCATTTTCATGGTTTTAGGGTTTATAATACTTAATTATTAAAACTTAATGTGCTTAGTTAGTTTTGTTGTCTTTTGTGGATTTAGGAGGATGATAGTTTGTTGCCTCTAGTTGTGGGTTTTGTTAGGTAGGAGCAAGCGAGAGAATAAATTAGAGTTATGGTGGACAAGATTCATCATAAGAAGATGACTGGTTGTTTCCTTGTGAGTGCCCTGGGTATTGGAAAAATTGCTCTTGCATTGGGTATCTCCTAGGATCTTGGAAGCAAGATACTTAGTCTATAGTTATATTAGTTGATAGGATTCCTTTACAGAGTAAATTTTGTCATGTATTCTATGAATGACTGTTATTTTTATTATCAAAGTCACTCCACACTAAAATCTAGTCTTATCCTTTGCGAATGTGCCTTCCACTTATTGGTGCAAGAGCACCCTAGGATAAGTGAACATCCTAGACAACATTTTGTCTTGTTGACTATATAGTGGGTCAAGGTTTGTAATAAGGGCTAATGAAGAGCCTATGTGTGTGTGTGTGTGTCTGAATTGTTTTAGTGTGTTTGTGTAGTAGAAGGTATTGATGAACAAAGTTTGGCCAAAGTCGCCTTTTATGAGCACAATTTTCTCAAGGTGGCCAATTTGGGCCTAGGAGTCAAATGATGGTCAATGGAATAGGAGGGCTTGTTTGGAGTTCAAATAGTCTTAGGATGAAATAAGAATTCATTCTGAAATATAAGTTTACAAGGAAGAAAGAGTTTGTATAGAGTTGTAAAACATTGAAAAAGTTGTCATCTTGACAACTTTGCATTTTGTGTAAATATGTTGAAGTTGTGAAAGATACCTCCATGTGGTTGCCAACACACAAGAAATAGTAGGGATGAAAAGAAAAAAAGGTATTTAAGCCCTCTCAACTCTTTTCATAAGGTTGGATATTCCAATTGTGAAGTGGAATGCAAAATTTGGTGAACTGTTACTACAGAAAAACTTGCAATTTGAGTATCTATGGTGTGATGGATTGAAATTCATTTCTTTTTGTGTTCAGTAGTTAGATTATCTTATTTTACTTCTTTGTACATAGTGGTGTGAGTTGGTGACAAGTTTTGATAGATTCAATAAATTTTATTTTCTCACTGATAGTCACTGGCATGGACAAAGCATCTTGTAAATAATGGGCTCTAACACCATTTATCACCATTGAATCTATACAAACCTTTGAGGGATGGAATTAGCCTCACTTTACTATATGTAATTTTTAGTTGGGGGTCAGAAAAGAATGTTTTCTATTTTTAAGACAAATCCCTAGGCGAGATTGTGTATATCCCAGCTAGGTGTTGTAATACCCCAAAAATGGGCTATAAGTTCATTAATCTCCTACATCTTCAATTCAAATGAAATCGACATCAAAGTCCTAATCTAAGGCACATCTAAACATCATCGAATCATAATTGATTATCTTAAATTCTACATCGGGGAATATTCCTAGTAATATTCCTAATCATCATAATTATCTTTAATTTTATAATTATTTGGCAATAAATCACATTAATTTAAAATTTGATTAATTAAATATTTTGCATATTTAATTAATTTAATTTAATATTTGCCACTTAATTATTTAATTAAATTTAATTCTATCTATTATTAATTGTATTATTTAATTTTGACAATAAATCAAAATTCCTATGAATAATTAATTAAATTCTTATTTAATTAATTAAAGCATGTTGTCATTATTTAATAATATAATTTTTAATAAAAATTTGGTAAAATAGTTAATTTTTAAAGCTTCCAAGTCTTTCAAATCTTTCACAGAACCTTCATCTGACACAAGCCCTGATACTTTTCATGTGGTTCCCTATAGTTATCCTCCAGGGCTACCTCTTAAAGAAACTCAAGCTAACCTTCACTTGGCTGCAAATACTTTCAATAATGATAAACCTAAAGAGCCTAAGCCTTCATATGCTATAATCCCTACTTCAGCTAGTCCTCCACCATCTCTTCCAAAGTCATCCATGCAATCCCAACATGCTTCCTTGTCCTTAGAAGTGGCTCCATGTCAAGAGGACTCTGAAAATGATGAAGAAAAGAACATAAAGAAAGATCAAGATCAAGAACCCTCCATGTCATCCACTCCTTTTCTCGATGTCTCTTATCCGCTTCATGGTTCTTTTGATCTTGTACACCCTTTTTCATGCATTCCACCATGTCTTAAGTCTTCTCCTAAGCAAGATCAAGCTACTACTTACACTATTGAGCTTATTGACAATCAAAATGACCTTACTACACTTCCAATTTCCAAAGATGATACTTCCATTAAGGTTATTGAAAATGGTGTTGTTACTTCTAATGTTAAGCCTATTGAAAATCAAGAAAAAAAATTGTATGCTTGTGCTATCCAAAGATCCTTGTCAAGATCAAAGTCTTCCATCTTCTTATTCTACCACTCCATGTTCGCTTCCACTTTCTACTCTTCCTAAGTCTTTGCAAGCTTTGAAAAATCCTATCAAAGAAGGTGCTCCTATTCAAGATATCCATGATTCTATTGAAAATCCTAATGCTCACTCTGAAGATGCTGATATCCTTGGTTGTCATATAGATGCTGATGAACTTATTGATTATCCTTTTGCATCTTCCACTTCCATCCTCGGACCTCTTCCACCAATACTAAGGGCTTCATGTCTGCCTTCCATCTTGGGTCCTTATGTCCCTTCACTTTCCCCTCCTAAGTCTCCTAATTTTCCATCCATATTGGGTCCTTACATCCCTCCATCTCCCATCTTTCCTCAAGATCAACATAGATGCATACCCTTGAATCCTTTTCATCCACCCACCCATCTAAACCAGTCATATCCTCCTCCTTCTTCCACAAGTCCCAAGTCCTTTGGAAGTAACTTGAATGTTCAATACAAGAAAAAGAAGCAATACAAGAATCCATCAAAAAAAGAAGATCACCCTGTCTCCTCTAATAGACATGGAAACATAAAGTCAAAGGAGATATCTAAGAAAAAAACTACAAGACAATTATGGGTTCCAAAATCCATCATTGAAGATATTCTTTCTAGATCATCAAAAGGAAATAAAAATCCTACGGCTATATGGATTTCAAAGTCTCTCTTGAAAGAGTTTGGTGTTGAGCAAAAAGTGAAATTGACATTCAAGCTTCCAAAAGCTTCCACTACATCTCCTTCCAAAAATATTCTTCCATTTCATGTGCCCAAACCTCAACCTCTGCTATCCATTCACCATATTCCTTCACGTATTCCTTCATTCACATTTCCTCCACCCTCTCGCCACCCTTCAAGGTGTGTGTTTACGTTGATCTTGCCTTCCTTTCCATCTACCCTTTCACAATCTTTCCATTCATTATCCTTCTACCTTCTATCCTTTTTTCTCATTTGCCTATTCCTCCTATCTTCCAACCTCACTCGCTTTACATAAAACCCTATCCTCCATTTTCCTCCTCCATATTCCTTTCCCTATTAGCATCTTTGAGCATATCATTTTGAATCCTTGGCATACCATGGTTTATCCTTTCAAGGAGCACTATCTAAAAAGCTTGCCTTCTTCCAAAAATTCAAAAAGAAATGAAAAATTAAAAAAATTGAAAATGTGCCATGGTAAAAACTTGGAAACAGGCACCTTGGTAGCAGCAGTAAAGAGAAATAAATTCATCCTATGGTGAAAACCACTCCCTTTTGGCACCTTGGATAAGTACCAAAAAGAGTAAAACACAGTGCTATAAAAAAAAAGATATAAAAATAAAATAAAATTGAAAATGTGCCTTGGTGAAAACTTGGAAACAGGCACCTTGGTAGCAAAAGTAAAGAGAAATAAATTTATCTTATGGTGAAAACCACTCCCTTTTGGCACCTTGGATAAGTACCGTGATAAAAACCTGGCAATCAGGCATCATGCGTAGTTCTTCTACATATTTCATCCATTCCATCTTTTGTCTTTGATCTTGACAATGTTGATCTATACATGAACATTTGGCTTCTTTTTTTTTTGAGCTATCTTACGATGATCTTGTTTTCATTCCCTTCCTATTTAGCCTTCATATCCATCTTCCTCCATTCATTTTCGCCTATCGCTATCCTTTTCTCCTTTGGTCTTGATCTAATAAAAAAAGAAAGAAAGAGTAAAACACGGTGCTATGAAGCCTCTTGACATGTCTACTCCTTTGGACTACATCCTGTCCTTCTTTGGCATTACGTGTTTGTGACTTATCCTATGCTGGCCTTTCATTGCTTGTCCAAATGCACTTTACATGACAATTTTTCCCTAGCTTGGGTATTCTTGAGGAGTTTTCCCTTGAGGATTTCTTCCCTTCATTCTCCTTCATTCTCTTGTCTTCCATCTCTTCCACCAGCTTGCCAATCCCTCTTGTTCTCCACATTGCTAGACATTGGGACTGTACGATATGATCTTGCTTGGGAGTTTGAAATGGAAAAAGAAGCTATCAAATTTTCTAAGAATTGTCAAAAGTGTCAAGTACATGGCAACCTAATTCATGCTCCAGGGAGGGATCTAATACCCTTTACAATACAATGGCCTTTCCATCAATGGGAATTTGATCTTATCAGGATGATTCATCCTCATTCTTCTAATGGACATACCCATATAATCATAGCCATAGATTATTTTACAAAATGGGTAGAAGTGGTCCCTTTGACACAAGAAACTAGAAAGCAGATATTAATGTTCATCTTGAACTATATCATATGCAGATATGGGATCCCTCATTCCATAATCACAGATAATGGTGGGCAATTTAGGAATAAAGGCCTCGATGATCTATGTGCCAAATTTAAGATCACCCAACATTGGTCTTCTATCTACTATCCACAAGGGAATGGACAAGTAGAGGCTTCTAACCAAAATCTATTGAAGATCTTGCACAGAACAGTAAAAAAAACTAGCAGAGACTGGCATCTCATGATTAATCCAGCTCTATGGGCCTATAGAACAAGTATCAGAACACCTACTGGGGCTACACCTTTCGCTTTAGTTTATGGGTCTGAAGCGGTACTGCCTATTGAGGTTGAAATCCCATCACTCAGAATCAGAATGCATGGTCTAGTAACTGATGATGACTACAGAGTGTCTAGGTTACAAGAACTAGAACTACTAGATGAGCATAGAAAAGTAGCGTATGATCATCTCAGAGTATATCAGAAGAGAATGTCTAGAGGCTACAACAAGAAAGTCAGACACAGAGAATTTCAGGTTGGTGATCTAGTCTTGAGAGAAAATCCTAAAATTCAATCCCATCGAGAACGCAAGGGGAAGTTTGAACCCAACTGGCTGGGTCCCTTTGTAATCACTACTACTTTTGGCTTTGGTGCCTATCAACTCTCAATGACTGAAGAAGAACAGCTTCGAGAACCAATCAACGTTCTCCATCTGAAGAAATTCTATGCCTAAGGCATTTAGTCTATGGTTAAATATCCTAAAAAAATCCTAAAAATCAGAAAAAGTCCTGAAAAAAATGAACATCTTGGTGAAAACCTAGCAATAGGTGCCTTGATGATTCACAAAAAAATTAGAAAATATCAAAAAATAAAAAAAATATCAAAAAATATCAAAAGTACAAAAAAAAAAAGAGGAAAAGAAAAGAAAAAGTGCCTTGGTGAAAACTTGGAAACAGGCGCCTTGGTAGCAAAAATAGAATCTCTACCAAGATGGTGAAAACCTGGCAAACGGGTGCCACTTGTTCCAAATGCTCCATCTATCAGTGCAATCTTGGTCTTTCCTAGCTTTTAGTCTTGCTTTAGTTTGTACATATCTCCCGGTTTGTTTTTGCATTTCCAATTTTCAATAAGTCGGTTTGTCCACAAATCTGCTCAAGTGTTTGTATCCTATCAATGTTCAAACTTGGGGGAAATCAATGTCATATCCTATGGTCTCCCATGTATCTGAGACGTGTCATATCTAGCCAGAGTCCTTTGAAGCTTCATGCGAGTCAGTCAGTTTGTCTTGTCTCCAGAAAGGATTTTGCATCTACAACAACGCAATCAACATCAAAACTCAACTGGAAACAATCTATGCTTTTTACATGCTTTTATCTCCTTGTATGCTTACTAATTCGCATTGAGATTTTTGCATATTGTGTCCCTTCGAGCTCTTCGATGATGTCCTTTACAGGATTTAGAGAGTGATGACTGGGGGCATATCTTTTCTTTGTCTTTTGCTTGTATTTAAAAATCTAACGTCTTTGGAAATTCTGGATTGAAATGGTGCCTGACTGTAAGAGCCTCTATCTCGAATTGGATGGCCATGTGTAACTTGACCATTGATACCCAGATGATTCAAAGAAGTATTGATCTAACTGTGAAACGCGATCTTACCTAAGGAGGTGAACAATAAAGGGTCACTACGGGTAATTCACATTGGATTTAGAATGATCTCGACTGTTTGATGTGTTTGAAATGCAAGGCGTATTCAGGTCATCATGACGTTCATGTTTTGATGCTTCTACAAATTGCTATATCAAAATGGACATGATATTCAGGTCATCCTGGCGTTTGTGCCTTGGTGCTTATATCTAATCCGACATTTCGAAAATAAAATCAATATTCATATGTCCATGGTTGTTTTGGACCAGTGGGTGTTGTATTGGTTCTTGAGCGTTACAAATCGATATTCATATATCTATGGTTTCATAGCTAGTGGGCATTGTATTGATTTATCCGGTTACCTAAAAGTTCAATGATGATAAAAAATCGACACATGATCAGTGACTAGGTCCTAGGTCTTAGGTTGCATTTCATTTTGCATGTCTCATTTCATTTTGCATGTTGCATGATCTCACAATGGCTAAACAAACTTCAATGCTTAAACAATTCTCCACTCGCATCTTCAAGTCTAACAAGAGCTGAATCTCACATGAAGGTTCCTCCAACAAAATAGCAAGTAGAATCCTTTTTCGGGATCAAAATTCAAATCTGAGATCATTTAATATGTCAAAATCATGATTTAAAATTTTGGGCCCAGGACGGTCTACTGCTTGCATAATTGACCTTCAATCATCACAGAGATCTAGTATTCAACTTAACTGATTATCTAACATCAAACTATCAAAATTTCAACTTGGTCAACCATGGTCAACTCATGGTCAAACCTAGTCAACCTTGGTCTCCAGGACCTCTAAACGATGCAGAATGCGCTCTTGAACGTGTATAACCACTTTTCCCATCAATCAACATGCTTCTGAGCTCTCAACGCTGACTTTTCTTGTCAGATTTCAATTTTAATCCCGAAGGGGGCATGGTATTGCACATCAATTCAAAGTCTGTAAATCAAAATTCTATCGATCAAGTCTATCAATATCTTTCATCAGTGATCAAGACAAACAATCACGTCTAGTTACTGATTCATCAAAAGTCCTCATCGCTGGGGGAAAATCTATCATCACTTGGGGCATATCAGATTCATCAAGATCCATATCAATCTGGTATTCTCCTAATCTTGTAAACTATATCAGTTTTTGCAACCATCAGATCATAGTGTTCTTTCCTTGGTTCTTCGACGACTGAGGGTTTGCATGTGATACCTGCTAGTTCTACTAAGACAATCGAGTCTAGAACGGGTCACTCACTTCGTTGCAATCCTAAGGTTTGGAATCAGGCATTTTGACACTTTTTCACAATCATAGGTTCATTTGTTGTTATAGTAAACATTATCTTTGGTCATTCAGGACCTATTATCTCCATATCAAATCAATATCAGTCAGCTTCTGTCTCATTTTCAAACATCAGTTTCGTATCTCTATCAAACATAGACTATCTTTGAACCACTGCGCTTCCCACAGTAATTCAAAGAGGGGCAAAATGTAATACCCCAAAAATGGGCTATAAGTTCATTAATCTCCTACATCTTCAGTTCAAACGAAATAGACATCAAAGTCCTAATCTAAGGCACATCTAAACATCATCGAATCATAATTGATTATCTTAAATTCTACATCGGGGAATATTCCTAGTAATATTCCTAATCATCATAATTATCTTTAATTTTATAATTATTTGGCAATAAATTACATTTATCCTAAAATTTGATTAATTAAATATTTTGCATATTTAATTAATTCGATTTAATATTTGCCACTTAATTGTTTAATTAAATTTAATTCTATCTATTATTAATTGTATTATTTAATTTTGACAATAAATCAAAATTCCTATGAATAATTGATTAAATTTTTATTTAATTAATTAAAGCATGTTGTCATTATTTAATAATATAATTTTTAATAAAAGTTTGGTAAAATAGTTAATTAACCCATAAATTAATTATTTTATTTCAAAAAGCAGTTAAGTTGAGAATAAATCACTTTATTTATTTATTAAATCATAATTATCCATGTGCACATTCAAGGACCAGTTAAACTCAAAATTGAAAAATCAATGCAAGTTGTTAGCTTTTTGAAACTCAACATCTTTTTGAGTTTTAAAGTGGATCTAAACTTCTAATTTGAGTTGAACTGTGCTTTTGCATGATTTTTGTGACTTAATTATCTGTTATTTAAAAATAACTCAAAAATCAACCTAAGTTATTTGAGTGATTTATGGTTTTCTTTCACAACCTCCAAAGCCTTGGATTTCTATAAAAACAAAGCTCAGCATCTCTCAATCATCTCTCAAATTTGCATCTACAGAATCTCATATTTTTGCACAACTATTTTGAAGAATTGGAATAGGGAGAATCAAAGCTTATTGCAAATCAAGGCTATTGTGAGATCAATTTGTTTTTTTTACATTCATTTAAAATTTTTTTCATATCATTGTTAGATCATTTTAGCAGATCAATTTCATATAGATTAGATTTCATATCAAGTTTTTATCATTCTTATTGCATAGAAAATATAAAAAATATAGCTTAATTGCATTCAATTCATATCTAGATCAATTGCATTCAAATCCTTCATTTAGGTGTCATCTAGGTCACTGATCTCGATAACAATCTGAGAACATCAATCTCGCACCTACTAGAAGGCATTAAATCGCTTGGTTAAATTAGATTTCAATTTTGCACAATTTGATTATAGCTAACCTCTAATGTTTTATTGAAGTGTTGTGTCTACAGATCAGATACAAAATTCACACACACAGGTGTAAGTCACTATTAATTGATGTTCATGCTTACAAGAGTGGAATCAAATGATCAAAATAATTGTTCATAGAGTATGAGAAGTGTATCAAAATGTTGTTTGAGTGAGATCAAGCCCTGGCCAATCTATTTACCAAGACTTTGGAAGTAGAAACCATTGACTGAACTATATGCCCTAGAATCCTTGTAAAACCCATAATATGCAATTGAGGCCTGTATGGATGGTGTTAGAGTACGGGACCAAGAAAATATTGAAGGAAATCCAAAAGGGTATCCTGAATGGGGATTTGTTTGGTAAGTACTTAAGGAGTTTGTAGAGTTAAGGCCCATAAACCAAAGTTGGAGGCCTAATTAAGACCTACAAGGACTACTAGGTTAACAAGGAAAAACTATGAGATCAGTAAGAAGAATTAGTATGGGAAAGGGTTTTCACACACTCCAATAGGAAATCTAGGTTGAATTTGAAAGCCTCCACACTCCTACAAGTTGGTCCATGTATTTTGGAGGTATAATACATTGAAGTGTTCTAAGAGAAAATTTTAGGTGATAAGAGGCATGACCTTAAGTAGGGTGACCTTATAGTGAGAAAAAGAGTTGGATTGAGGTAAACTCTAGGAAGAGTAAATTAAGCATTTGAGTCTTGTTTTGAACCCTTTTTGGGTCTTGAAGTGCTAGGAAGATAGGAAAGTCCAAGGTCTTTCCTATCAAATTCATATCAAAGAAGTAAAGATTTGGGCAAGAGTGAAATTGTATGCCAAATCTTGAATCCATAGGTGAGTCCATGATGGTGACAAATGAAGATTTAGCCAAGAAAATATAGGATCAAGAAGATGAGAATCAACAACTAAGAGACAAGATTACAGAGTTGGAAGCCAAGCTTGGGGAATTAACAAGCAAGAGAGAATAAGTGACAAGAAAGGTCACTAGGAAAGAGGAGCAAGAAACTCTCAAGGAGGTATTTGTGGTGGATGAGATACGAATGCCTGATCCTGAGATGCATAAGGAACCTTTCCTTAGGGCTATTGAGTCATTAAGTCGGAAAGCTCTTGAAGGTGTGCCATTATTTAGTATAAAAATGGAAGCTAAACTTGTCATGGAATGGATTGAAGGCATGGAAAACTACTTTGAGTGTGAGAATATAACAAAGACTCTATTGGTGTTTTTTCTTGCAACCCCCTTTCCTAGGTGGGAACTTGAGGACCAAATTGTGGGATAGAGAACTTAGAACAAAAACTCGGCACCATCAATAGAAAAGGGACAAGAAAATTCCAATAGCACAAGGTACAAAGACCTTCTTCACTTTGAGCTCCACATCACTCAGGTGGGTATACCTTATCTACATACACATGACTTCTTTTGACAAACAATAGGCCTGCAAATATATGACTATGGAATAGCTTTCAGACTCATTTGGGTAACAAGTACCTCAGTGAATGTTAACCATATCTTGTGCAATATCCCTCTTGCATAGAGTAAGCCTGAAAACTAGAAACTTCTCCTAACTCCTCCTATCAAACATGAAAGGGAAAATGATTTCATTTAATTTTTTTGGGTGGAATGGATCTTTGAAATACTCCAAATATGTCATAGACCAACACCTTATCTAATGGGAAATAAAGTCAAATAAATATTGCAACAAAGAGCTATGAAACAAGAAGATAATATATTATAATATGTTGATGCCTTACACCAATCATACACCATTGATCAGATTCTACTAAGCAATCCACCTATGTACTCAGCTATGCAATCACCTATTCAAAGGACTTTAACCCTCCCCTTAGAAGAGACCTAGAAACAAGAAATACATTAATCAACATCCACTGAAAGACAAGATTAAGATACCCTTGATATCCCAACTCATACACATTTGAAAACCAATCCTAAACTTAGTTTTTTCTGCGAAAAAAAATCTATTGCAGACATTTGCAGACATACAATAGAAAGACTAAAACACCCTTGGTGCTCTAATCAATAAGATCAAGAACCAAATAGAGATAATCTAAAAGTAGTATGAATATGCTGAAATCTTATACATAAGACAGACTTGTTACAATAAATTATCCTCTGAAAAACTAGAAAGGATACAAGAACACCCTATATGAGAAGAAAAGGGAACCATATACAGAAGGAACCACTCATGGAACCAGCCCTAAAAATTACAAAGAAATTGGAACCGCTAATACATAATCTTGGAAATCCTTATAAAGGATTGCAACAAGCTTGGGATCATTTAGGTCAAAATTGGGTCTACAACACTAGGCACAACAAGAAATGAAAGCAATCAAGAAAACTTGGAAACCCGAGAAGATTAGATCAGATCTGATTGTACAATTATTTAGGCTTCATCATCAATAGGCTAACTGGAATTACAAATTATCAATTTCTTGTTGCAGGAAACAAAATTAAATGCTAGAACCAACTTGGAAAACTTACATGAATCTGGGTATGGAATTCTCTAACATCCATCAAACCCTAGCAGCCCTTGTCTAAACATTAGTCCTCTGCATTAAATTGAAATGGCACCTTCAGGAAACAAAAGTTAGACAGCTACCTAATATCTTTTGCTCATCAATTTGCACCTATAACCATCCTTGGAACAAAAAAATCTGATCTAGCTTTGTCATTTCTAGCTCGCTATAACAAACCGTACATAAAACCCTTAAATAATTCAAATTACTGGATACAACAGTCAATTGGTCAAGTTTAAATTAGGACCGTTGATCTCTATCCTTTCTTAGCATATCAGGTAGCTCTCATTAATTGACAATAATCACTTAAACCTTTAAAATTATCCAGCCACATTATTTACCCAGCAACCAATCGAAAATGAGCACATCAACAACACCTAGAAATGGACCCATCTTAACCTTGAAAAGCATTCTTTTAACTCTAAGTCATTCAGAGATTACGTGACTGAAGGCTTCGCTTGATCTCAACACTTTTTACTTAACCTGGGTCTGGTCTGGAGATCATGTGAACAAAACATTCATGTAATCTCACAATCTTTTCTTGAACCCTAGTTTCATCCAGTGAATTAGTGCTCATCATTAGATCCTGACTGCATCCACGATTCATATTTAATCTTCAAACCTTCATCTTTAACCCATGCTTGATCTGGGGATCTCGCGACTAAAGGAAACTTGTGATCGTTGAATAACTATCTTAATCGGGGTTATATATGGAGAATAAGCGAAAGCCTTGATCTCTAAATCACTATATACTATCCTTAACCTTGGTTTAATCATGAGATTAAATGTCATCCATTGATCTAGATCAATATCCATGGCCCTCCCTGAATCGCCTGATGTTTCATGACTTAGCCACTTTATCACGCGATCTAACAATAACACATTTTTTAACTGTTTGCCGGATTGCTGAATGTTAATGCACTAACCGCCATAATCAGGAGATAATGCGAACACTCAATTACTGAATTGTTGAATCTATGACTTAACTGTCATGCCTAGACTTGATGCTAACCCTTGACTTAACCCAAGCCATCTAGAGAATAAGCGACTGAAGAAAACTCAGAGTCACTGGATATTTGTCTTGACCAGGGTTACATTCAGAGAATACGTGAATGCCTCTTTTGCTGGATCACTGGATATATCTCTTAACCTCGGTTCCATCTTGCAATTAAATGCCATCTATTGATCTAATCCTCCATCTATGGTTATTGCTGAATCGCCAAGCTCCTGACATAACTCACCTTTTATTTGGTCATTCGGTGACAAAGAGCAGCCTTTAACTATGATCAGACTTAGAGATTACGCGACTAAGGTAATCTCGCATTCACTGGATCTTTGGCTAACCCTAAGTTTGATTAAGAGAACAAGCGCCAGTCGTTGATCTTTGCAAACATCCACGATCCTCGCTTGATCACTGAATATTTTTAGACTTGACCACTTCATTAGGAGATTCATCAACATAAGAAAAAATTAACTATTTGCCAAATCGCCTAATGTTAGGAGCATAACCGCCAAGATCAAGAGAATACGTGAACAAAGGAAAAGGAAAAAGGAATATGCAAAAAATAATACTTAAGTGGCCTAAAAAGGTAATGAATGAATAGATTTGGCTAGGGTTTTGGATTTAGACATTTTTTATGAAACCCTTGGACATGGAAAAAACTTATTTCTCAAACCTTCAAGCAACCATTTCTAACTGGTTTTTTCTTTTAAGCACATGCGATCTTAACTAGAGCTTACACACATGATAAACTATCCTTGACTTTGATCGTAAGCCATAAAAAATCTTATATTTTCTTCATTGATCAAAACAAGTTTGTAGCAGGACATGGAAAATTTTTAGGGTTTTCATAGGATAAGACCATTTTCTTTGGATTTTGGCAATGACAAGAAAATGGGCTAACCATGGCTCTATTTGGGGATGATGGGTAACTTGTACCCATGCAAGAACTTAGAATTTCTTGAAGAAGAAGACCACCCACTAGATAAAAATTGACAGGGAACCTTCTCAAAAAACACAAGAAGAACGAACCAGGAAAATAGGAAGGGAAACACACAACTAAAAGGAAAATTATTTACAAAATTTACAAGACTTAAAAATTTACTTGGTGGCCCTAGACCACCAAAGGAAAATCAAGACCCTCCTGAGTTAAAGGTCTATTTTTATCCACATATGTGACCAGCCACCTGAAAATGTCATGACAATCTTGCTGCCAACATATATGAACATTCATGGCATGAAGAATAAAACTGTATTGATCACTACCCATGTTCTTCCAATCACAAGAATTATCATGTTCATACTCCAAGAAGTATGGAACATCATCCATCTCTTGTTGTGGACTAGAAATATAAAACTGATCTAGTAATGTATCAGAAAATAGAACATAGTGATTGTCATGCATTACTACAAAATTACTTGGCTGAGAAGGACTTGGATCCTCAGATTTACCTTCATGCATTGCTTCAACCACTAAGCAAATTGGTTCCTCCATGATGTCCTCATTGACTAGATCATGAACCAAGTGAAGGTCTCTTTCACAAGTATTGTGACATAGGCAAAATTGATTTGCATCATCATTTTCATCAGAAGATTTTCTGTCCCAATCATTGAAGACAAAGTACTCAATACTATCACATTCACTGTCATATTTAGAAAAATAAGAAAAAGGATATGAACAAGAAACTTGCTCATCACTGGAATCTTCATGACAAAAAAATGCATTGTCATGGTCTTCATCCTCTTCTTTTGTAAAGTCACTACATGAGGGGAACTCTAACAAACATGGATCATCCTCATCACTTTGAACACCTACCTCATCTTTAGTGTCAAAGGATATGTCAATGGGGAGCTACAAAGTATAGTCCATATCAGGTGCATACCTTCGGAATTCATCAGCCAAGAGTGCTGAGATCTTTTCACTGCGCAATGGACTTTGAAACTTGTTTTCATTTTTACTGGCCTCACCCTTGATACTGCGAACATCATCCTTGTCTAAAACAAGGACTGACATCTCTAGCCTCAAATAATCTTGTGTAAAGCAATAAGTGTAGGAATCATCATCTGCATCATAATCATTTTCTTGCCTTTCACACAAAACATTCTCAAACTAGGACAAGAAGGTTGCCTTCTCTTGCTGATAAGAAGAAAAATTGTAGACATATTGGAAATATTATCAACCTCAGATTCATCTTCAACATCCTCATATACATTGACCTCAATGTCAACCTTATATTCAACACTTTCTGCATAATGAGAATCAACATCAGAATAGTTGGCCTCTTCATGATCAACATAAAGAACTTCCAATTCTTGCAATCTCTTGTCCTCCTCTAACTGCAAGCACTCAACATCTTTCTCTGCAAGTCTCCTCTTAAGAGTAGAAATTTTGATGAGAAGATTTTTATAATCAGAATCATGGATGGTGGCATCAATAGAGACACTAATTTCTTGTATTTGATCTTCATTTTTTTCTTCACACTCATCCATACCAGCTTTTTCATCAAAATGTTTTGTGAATGCTGCTCTTAATACATCCCAAGAAGGGATTGAACATGAAGGAAGAGATAAGAACCAATCCCTTGTATTTTCAGTAAATGTCTACACTAAAATCTCTATTGCAACATCTTCATGTTCAATCAAAAACTCATACATTAAGTATGCAAGGTCATCTAAATGTTCTCTTGCTAGACATGATCCATTACCACAAAAAACTGGTAGATATTCCCTAATCTCAGTAGGAAACTCATTAGGGGCACCTTCAATTCCATCAAAACAAAAGGGACTATATTCCTCCATAAGGAACTGCCCACTATCACTCATCTCTTTACACTAGTGTTGAATAGTTGATAGGGAGACATTCTTCACAACTGATTTTCATAAAAGAAAAGCACATGAAAATCAAAATACCTAGAGGTACTATAGTTGAAACTTATCTTGTTGACTAGGAAGAAGGGTAGATCTAGAGCCTTCTTTGTAGCTCCATAAAATTCTTTTCTTGTAGAGTTGACACCTCTTTGAAGAGGAAAATGTTGTACTTATTTTGTATCTCCTTCTAGCCAACCAAAACTTTACCAGGATTTTATACACTATTTATCAGAGACTGCACTGATCAAATAGAGAACTTAGAGTCACCACCCAAACTTGGTGAGAAGATTTAAAAGCTTTGAATCTGACTCTATACAATGGTCCAAGACTCTTGGATGATTTAGCAAAGCAAGGAAAAAAAATCTTAAAATTGTTGTCCTTTATTCTTTCCCCACTAGAGTCACCATCTTGTCAGTGACTTAGATGGGCCAAACCAATTTGGTTAGTAAGCTACTGGTAATTTGTGATTTAACCAAAGATTCTTGACAGTTGTATTTCTTTGTTATTGTTCATCCCCAGTAGAATCACCATCTTGTTGGTGTTTTTTCTTGAAATCCCCTTTCCTAGGTGGGAACTTGAGGACCAAATTGTGGGACAGAGAAGTTGGAACACAAACTCAGCATCATCAGTAGAAAAGGGTCAAGAAAAGTCCAACAGCACAAGGTGCAAAGACCTTCTTCACTTTGAGCTCCACATCACTCAGGCGGGTATACCTTATCTGCATACACATGACTTCTTTTGACAAAAAACTAGGCCTGCAGATATATGACTGTGGAATAGCTTTCAAAATCATTTGGGTAACAAGTAGCTCAGTGAATGTTGATCATATCTTGTACAATATCCCTCTTGCATAGAGTAAGTCTGAAAACTAGAAACTTCTAACTTATCCTATCAAACATGGAAGGGAAAATGATTTCATTTAAGTTTTTTGGGTGGAATGGATCTCTAAAATACTCCAAATTTGTCATAGACCAGTGCCTTATCCGATGGGAAATAGAGTCAAATAAACATTGTAACAAATAGTTATGAAACAAGAAGATAACAAATTATAATATGTTGATGCCTTACACCAATCATACATCATTGATTAGATTCTACTTAGCAATCCACCTGTGTACTTAGATATGCAATCACCTATTCAAAGGACTTTAACCCTCCCCTTAGAAGAGACCTAGAAATAAGCAATACATTAATCAGCATCCACTGAAAGACAAGATTGAGATGCCCTTGATATCCCAACTCATAAACATCTAAAAACCAGTCCTAAACTCAATTATTTATGTGAAAAAAACTCTATTGCAGATATTTGTAGACATACAATAGAAAGACTAAAACACCCTTGATGCTCTAATCAATAAGATCAAGAACCAAATGGAGACAATCTGATATTAGTATGCATATGCTGAAATCTTATACATAAGACAGACTTGTTATAATAAATTATCCTCTGAAAAACTAGAAAGGATACAAGAACACCCTATATGAGAAGAAAATGGCAGTATATACAAAAGGAACCACTCATCAAACCAGCCCTAAAAATTACAGAGAAATTGGAACCACTACTAAATGATCTTGGAAATCCTGATAAAGGATTGCAACAAGCTTGGGATCATTTAGGTCAAAATTATGTCTACAACCACTAGGCACAACAAGAAATGAAAGCAATCAAGAAAACCTAGAAACTCGAGAAGATCAGATCAAATCTGATTGTAAAATTATTTAGGCTTCATCATCAACAAGCTAATTGCAATTACAAATGACCAATTTCTTGTTGTAGGGAACAAAATTAAATGCTAGAACCAACTTGGAAAACTTGCGTGAATCAGGGTATGGAATTCTCTGACATCCATCAAACCCTAGCAGCCCTTGTCTAAACATTAGTCATCTGCATTAAACTGGCATGGCACCTCCAGGAAACAAAATCAGATTAGACAGCTACCTAATATCTTCTGCTCATCAATTTACACTTGTAACCATCCTTGGAACAAACAAATCTGATCTAGCTTTGTCATTTCTAGCTCACTATAACAAACCCTATAGAAAACCCTTAAATAATAAAAATTACTAGCTGTGATGATCAATTGGTCAAGTTTAAAACCAGACCGTTGATCACTATCCTTTTCTAGCACATTGAGAGGCTCTCATTAATTGACAACAGTCACTTAAACCTTTAAAATTATCTAACCACATCATTTACCCAGAAAGCAATTAGAAATGATCACATCAGCAACACCTGGCAATGGACCCATCTTAACCTTGGAAAGCATTGTTTTAACTCTAAGTCATTCAGAGATTACGTGACTGAAGGCTTCGCTTGATCTTGACACATTTTACTTAACCTAGGTTTGATCTGGAGATCACGTGAACAAAGCATTCATGTAATCTCGCAATCTTTTCTTGACCCCTAGTTTCATCCAGTGAATTGGTGCTCACCATTAGATCTTGATTGCATCCATGGTTCATATTTAATCTCCAAACCTTCATCGTTAACCCATGCTCGATCTGGTTATCTCGCAATTAAAGGAAACTCATGATCGCTGAATAAATATCTTAATTAGGGTTTGTTGGAATTAGGAGAGATAGGGTATTGAGAGGGGAGGGGTGAATTAGTGCCCACAAATACTTTAACACATTTGTATGCACCCTAAAATGGTCGCTTAGACTTTGGGCCCCCATTCAACAATTTTTCAAATCCCTGAATCAATATTTTTAAAAAATCAGCATTTTATCAATTATATCAATTTCTTTGATCGAATCCTATTTTTATCATTTTCAATTATTTGCCTTGGGCTAACCATTTTATCCTAAGTCTTTATTTAATTAAAAGGAATTTCCTCCGCTTTTATTAAATAAAAATCCCCCACCTTTACCTCTTATCCTAAGTTGCACAAATAAAGCATTATTCTTATTTTATAAAAAGAAGAAAAACACTTTTTGTCTCATATGGACACAAAAGTCAACTCTTATTTTCTCATTGGAAGATACTTGTGCACATGGATTGCTCCTCTTTGATGCTCCACCACTAATTAAATCTTTTGCCTCTTAATCTCCATGGTCCATTTCTCCTCATTTCTTATAAAAGGAGAGCTCTCTTCCTCATTTTAGGTCATTTTCTTTTATGCTAATGTTATTCTGCAGGTTTTCTAGGTTATTTGGAGCTCTTTGAAAACATTCTTGCATTCAAACTTTGAAGACATTGTTGTTGCATTTCATTTAGCTTGCTTTCTTACTTTCATAGTTGCATAATCATGGCATTCTTAGTATAGACTTTCTTTATGCTATAGATTAATCTCACATAGTTTAATTAGGAGGGATTGTAACCCTTGCTATTTCCATTTCATAGTCTAGATTGTACTTTCATTTTCATAGAATAGATTGCATATTTGCATCTTCATTCTTAGCTTACTTGCATTGCATTTCATTTGATTCTTAGAGATATTGGCATTCTTGCCCTTGTCTTCATTTGAATCTCTCATTGTATGGTTGACTAGCAAGGTCATAAGTTTATTAGCTCTAGCTGAGAGCAATTTTACAATCTTGCAACTCCATACATAGAGAGCTATGGATCAATTTTTGAGACCTCATCCTTGAGTGTTCTTGATTGTAATGATTCATAGAAGTGCACTATCTTGTGTGTACATTTTTGGTGCCCACCGTGGGGCAGAAAATTAGCATTTTGTCCTTTATCTTCTGCATTTTCGTTAAATTTTTCATCAATTTTTGGCTTTATTTTCGGTCTCTAGTTTTCTGTCTCAGAGTGTCATGTGACATCTTTCACCAGTGTCATGTGACAGTTTCTTATATAGCAGCATGACACTTTACCAGTTAACAGTGTCGCACTGTTTGATAGAAAGTGTCACACTATTTGGCATAAATTGTCGCATGCAGGTTAGCGAACTATCGCATCAAGCTAAACTGTCGCACTATAATGAAAAGAAGTGTCATGCGACAATCCTGCCGATTACAATGTCACCTATATCAACAGTGAGTTTTTTTTAGATCTTTTTGGCCAAGTTTAGATTTAATTAGTTTGCTGGTTTAGTTCACTGTGGTTAAGCAGAGTTCAGTTGCAGATTTCATTTAGATTTTGGATTTTTCTAACCTTGTGGGCCTAACAAGTTGTGGTTGTAGGTACATTTGCTTGAATTATTTTTCCAAAAGAATGCATGTCAAAGCTTCAAATGCACAAGGGCTACTAACAGTTTTTGTAGGGCTGCCCAAAGCATAAAAACCAAATCAAGTGCTTGTTGTTTATTTCTTTTTCAAGTGTGGCAATTACTAGTTGTTTCATTTCATAGGAACATAATATCTTGTGGAAGATATTTTGAGGTGGTAGGAGAAGTATGCTCTTCACCCTTGTGGTGAACCAAAAAATCTTGACCCATCTTAGGATTTTGGAAACAAGAGGGTAATTAAACTTTCCTTGGTGTGTTTGGGAGCAAACTATTGAGATAAGGGAGTATGCTCTTCACCCTTGTGGTGAAACAAAATCCTTGAATCTCATAAGTTGATCCAATTTTTGTTTAAATTGTTAGAATCCTTTAGCAGGCCTACTCTTGAGCAATCAAGAGGAATGACCCAAGTGGGGACAAGCTTATTGCCGGCTATTCCGACCCACTATAAACTCAAGGCTATCAAGGACACAAAACCTTGGTAGATGTAGTGCTTGTATTCACTTGATGTGAGTACTTGTGGGATTGTGACCATGAGAAAAATATTGAACAAGAATGCTTAAGGTACTCTTGAGGCCATGAGATTTGTTACTTGCCACAAGGTAAGGAGTCCCTTTGGGGAGCAAGAGGGGTACTACGAATGGAAGCCCTTATTAAGAACCATAGTTAGAAGCCACCCTATTTTTTCGCTTAGCTTCTTGGTGAAAGGATTGATCCAAGTGGAATAACCTGGATCACCCCAAGACTACTCACCATATGTGTTCCTTTGGTTGTGTCTTTCGCACTTCCATGACAAAGCCAATATCTATTGTGGGCAACCACTTTATGTGAGGCAATGGAGCATCAAGTTGTGGGCCAAGTTGTTAAGTATTGAGCCTTGACTTTCTAGGATAGATATCGCTTGAAGTGTCTTCGATTGTGTAATACCAGTGTTAACATTCTTGAACATTCAAACAATCGGTAGTATTCATAGGGTGTTTTTCTATTTTGATATCATAAGTGTTTGTCTTGGCAAGGTTGCTTTTGCCCTTGTTTCAAGTGTTTTAAGACATGTTTGATCCCTTACTATTTGCAAACCTGTTGAATTTCTACTGATATTGTGATTGAAATCAAAAAATTGGCCCTCAAACTAAAATTTTTGAACAAACAGTCCGAAAAACTGAGAATTTGCACTTTACTAGTCAAAGAGTCATGGAATACTGAAGAACTATCGCACCTTGTTATGAGAACAGTCATGCGATAGTTTGTCCCTGCATGACTGTCACCCTACTTACCTAGAAAGTGGTGCACTCCTAGCATAGAAAGTGTCACCTGGTGTGGTGCGAAGTGGCACTTGGTCTTAAAGTGGTGCACTATTTTCTTGGAAAGTGTCACTTGAGAATTTTCTACTGTATACCTAGTTTCAGTTGTTTCGCAGTTGCTTTTAGTTGGCTAGGTCTTTAAGTAGGTAACTTATCTTGCCATTGGAAGCCTATCTTTACTCTGAATTTTTGTTTTTAGCTCTCTAGGGGTAGTGTCATTTGATTTACCAAGTCACCTCAGGAAGAATTGTCAAGTTAGAAGATTATTCCTGTTGAGAAAGTACATCTCTAGAGTTGTTAGTAACATTCTTGGAGAATTTTAGTACTCTTTTTGTCCAACTCATTTTCCACTCAAATTAGATTTTAATTATGCAATTTGGCTAAGTCCATCCTCCTGGTTCAAACATGCAAGGATATTGATCCTTTGATTTAAGCACCTCTTTAACAGTGTTGGTAACGCCTTTTGCAATTTCTATCTTACCATCTCTTTTTTTGGACATTAGAGAACTTTGATTATCCTAGTTTGGTGTTGACACTTTAAGAGGTCACCTTATCATCAAGAATATTTTTCTTTCATGTCAGTTACAACAAGGTACCAAGTGAATCAAGGGAAATGACCCCCGGTTGCCTTTAATCAGTTACCCTTAGTTAAGACTCGTCAACAACGAAAGGGAAAAGAGCTCATTTTCGATCAATCTCCTAAGAGTGAGTCTGAGGTTTCTTTTGACCCAAAGAGTAATCCTAGAGAATTGAGTACCTTTGTAGCACATTTTTCATCGAATATGGATATGAGTTATACCTTGACCAAATAACAAAGAGAACTAATAGATCAATCACTTGGTGACATTTTTCAGAGGCATAGGAGAAACATGTCATTTGAAGATGGCAATCAACCTGACTCACCTCCTGTTAATTCAAGATATCTAGATGCTCATCAACGAGCTGAAAGACATTATGCACAAGCTCATCAAGATGCACGGTCACAACATGAGGACCAAAAAAACGCATCTAGTGAAGCTCATGTCAATGCAACGCATGCCAATGATTGGTACAAACATTCAAGACCAAGTTCCCCGCTAAACACAACTTCAAGATATACAAGTGAGAAACTAAAAAGAATTGAGTAGGAAAAATAGGCTGCAGAAAATGAACGAGCTACAAAAGAAGAAAAACTTAGGCTCCTAGAAGAGGAACAATGAGCCTTGTTGGACATAGAGAGAAAATCATTCCAAGAGGAACAAGATAGGATATTGGCCCAACAACTTAACAATCAATTCAACAACAGGGGTACCAACAGTGGAACCAACTCTCCACCATCAACTCCCTCGGCAACTCCAAGAAGTAGGAGGTCAAGGACCCATTCAAGGTCACCTAGTCCTAGAGGAAGAAGGACTTCTTGACATGCACATTATAGGAGACACACACCTCCTAGACTATCAAGAGATCCCTCCCAACAAGCACATCACGACTCTCAACATGGAGGAAGTAGTGCCAACTTTGATACTCGTGATTTTATGAGAATGCAACAAGAACCACTATTTCAACAATATGTGGAAAAATATGTTGAAAAAAATAAGGATCAATTCTTGGAAAGCTTGATCAACAAGGGTGCAAGGGTCCCATACAACTTTGATGTGGACAGAAAAATTAAGAAGCAAAACCCTTCAACTGATGAGGTGATTAAATAGATGCAAAAGACTATGGAGAAGATGATGGCTCCAAATAATACCTTCAACTTGGACTCCATATGTCCCAATCCCATTGACAAGAGTGTGGTTATGGTAGATTTTCCTAGAAAGTTTGAAATCCCCACATATGACAAATATGATGGTAGTGGTGACCCCCATGACCATGTACGATAGTTCTATATCATGAGCTTTGAATTTCATCATGAGGACTCCTACCTTATGAGGTTATTCCCAAGGAGCCTTAAAGGCCAAGCTATGGAGTGGTCTACTAACCTTACCCCTCCTGTTAAAACATTCAAAGAACTTGTCCAAAGATTTGTGCAACACTTTGCATATAATCTATCAAGGTCAGTCACCATGCTTGATTTGTGCAAGCTAAAACAAAATCAAGGGGAACCCTTTGTGACATTTTTACAAAGGTGGAGATGCTTATGCTCCAAATATTCTAGGACCATCCATAAGGAAGAAAGGATTGATATAATTTTGAGCAATCTAGTGCCAAAATTAAGATATGAAGTTAGAAAAATGGTCTTTAATTCTTTTGACACTATGGTAGAAACTGCATGTCACATCAAGGATGTTCTAAAAGAACAAGGTATTTTGGCCAAACAAAGTAACAACAACAATGGCCCAAATAATAAAAACAATAATAAGGATAAGAAGAACTCATATTGGAACAAAAATAAGCAAGTAGTCAATGACAAAGTTGTTGACTCTACACAACCGAAGGAACAAGGAGTTCTTATTCTATCTAATGCAGTTCAAGCTATGAAGCTGCAGACATCCTTAGATCATTAAGAGCACAAGCCCAAGTATCAAGATAAATCTAAGTCAAGAAAGAGGCAATTCACTAAGCTTGGAGACTCTTATGCAGATATTTTTAAGACCTTGATTGCTCATAATTTGGCACAACCTCAGGATCCTACAAAGTTTCGTATACCAGATCCTAAACCTTATTGGTGGAATGAGAAAGCTTACTATGTATACCACAATGGGATTGGACATGACATTGAAAATTGTTTTAAAATTAAACATCTTGTTCAAGAACTTATTGAGACTAGGAAATTACAGGTTGATGGGTTGACCACAAATGCAGACCACAAGGCCTTTAAGGAGCCCTTACCTAAGTATGAGAAGGGGGAGACTTCTAAAAACAAGAATGGCAAGGCCACAATCAATTATACCTATACAGCTATGGAAAATGTCATCAATATGCTGGAAGTTGTGGACAATGATGTCAACATGATGAGGGGGAAAGATCCCTATGGTTATGATGTAAACTCACCTCCCATATTTGATGAAGAACCCATTGTTGTGCTTAGGGGTCCTCAATCTCAAAGGTCATCTCAACCTCTCAATGCTATTACTAGGAGTCAGTCCCAAGGTCCTATTGTCATTAGAGGTCCTAATTCTAACAAATCCAAACAACTAGTGTCCAAAAGTGTTCCTTCCAAGTCTGTAGTTGGTCCTGATATGAGTTACAACCTTGTTGATCAGTTACAATGAATGCTAGTGCAGATTTCCATTTTTTAGCTCTTAGAATTGTCTCCTAGACACAGGAGTGTCCTTGAGGATGCCTTGTGAGCCATTAATGTTCCTAATGACATAGATGTCAATCAATTATAGAACATGGTCAATCACCTTGCTAGCCCTCATTACCTCACATTTTTAGAAGAGGATGATAAAGCATTAAGCCATCTGCACAATTTGGCCCTTCACATCGAGGTCATGATCCACAAAACCCGTGTTAGGTGCGTGTTAATAGATGGGGGTGCTAGGCTTAATATTTGCTCTTTGAGTCTATTGAAAGCTTTGGGATATTCTAAGCAAATAATTGACACTAGGAAGAAGATCACAATTAAAGCCTATGATGAAGCAGAGCGAAGCTCTAAGGGATTGGTTGTTCTTCCTATTAGGATCGGTCCTATGGAAAAGGACATTTTGTTCCAGATTGTTGATGCTGGACCTTTGGCATATAATATCTTGTTGGGTAGGCCATGGATTCATGACATGCAAGCGGTGCCATCTACCTACCACCAATGTGTTAAGTTCCCTTACAATGGAGTTGAAGTATGCATACCAGGGGATAGCACATTATCTGTTAATGTGATTTCAGCTGGCTCTCATGTCCCTTTGAATAGAGAGGCTGATAATTTTGATGCTACTCTTGAGTGATGTAAGAGTAATTTTAAGTCCATAGACCTTGGCATGGGAGACTACCAAATGGATTCCTTCACAAAAATGCCAATCTCACCTAGGTCTTATGGAAAACCTTCACCTGAGAGGAAACCTTCATCCTTAGCTATGACCTTGTTTGGAAAGTTTTTAGAGTCCTCAGTACCTATTCATGAGGAGAAAGAGGAGGTAGCCATTAGAAATTGGATTTATAGAGAAGAAAAGTATCAACACAACGAGAATTTTGCACCATCTCCTAAAACCTATGAGAGAGGGTATACTTTGGTTACAAACATGGGCTACCCAAGTCATGGCCCTCTCAGTCACAGGTTAGATGCCAAGGCTAAACCACTCAACCATGCTCTTTTTGGTCATAGGACTAAGTCAACAGTTGGCCTAGGCTTTGATCATGAAAAGAAGATAGGTGTCCCTATCCTTGTTGCGACAGATAGTGACAGTGACTCATATTATACACCCAATCTTCAAAACCAACAAGACATGATCGATGATTGGGTACCTTCCACTAATATCCTTTGGGGAGATTCAGATGATTCAGTAGCTAAAAATATAGGCACCAAAGAAGGTGATACCCTTCACAATCTCAAAGCTTCTACATCAAGACATCCCAAGCCTTCTTGGTGTAAACATCCCAACAGAGATTCAGAAATAGATTCGCATAAGTTCGAGTGGGACTCTCTTTCAGATGAGATAATTGATTTGGACATGGATGTTGTCCATACCTATAGTACTCAACCCGATGTGACTAGCGAGACTAATGTAGGACTAAAGGATTGGACCCATCAAATTGCCTTAGTGGATGATGCTTCATTTGGTAGGATGAGTCCTAATTCGGGTATCTTAGAAGGAGACTTCACAGATCCTAACTGTGCCATCACCAGAGATAATGCCTTTCATATCAATAATGTTGAACTAGTCATTGACCTACCCCTTGTAAATTGTCATTTGATTGATTGGTCACAACTTTGTCAAGAGCCTTAGCTCCTCACCTTTCATAACGACTACGAGATAGCCTGCTACTTGAATGCTCTTTAACCCTAGTCTCTTCCACCAGTGAATGTACAACAAGTATGATGGATCTAGATATTAAGTACCTTAGTTGAAAAATAAAAGAAATGAAACAAAAGAGAAATGGTTCTGATGGTGAAAACCACTTTGTGGCAATGTCAGAACCCAAAATAGTAAAAATAAAAGATGTATCCGAAGGTGAAAACCCCTTTGAGGCACCTAAGGATGGGGTACTTAATAACCTGCTGAGTTATTTCCAAGATAGGTCATCAGTTCTTATTGAGCCTACACAACTAGTAAATTTGAATACGGAAGAGGCTCCACAAGTGATACATCTAGCTCAGTCTTTGTCAATGCAAGAAAAAGAGGCATACACAAAGTTCTTACAAAAGAAGAAAAATAATTTTTCTTGGACATATTTAGACATGCCAGGGCTTGACACTAATCTCATTATGCATCACTTATCTATAGCTCTAGGAATTAAACCAGTAAAACAAAAGTTGAAGAAAATGCATCCTCACATAGCTCTCCTTGTTAAGGCTGAATTAGAAAAGCTCTTAGGAGCAGGATTTATTAGAGCTATCAACTATGCTGAGTGGATCTCAAATATTTTTCTAGTTTCAAAACATGATGGGTCCATTTGTGTATGCATAGACTTCAGAGATCTTAACAAAGCTTTCCCAAAGGATGACTTTCCACTCCCTAACATAGACATGATAGTGGATATGACTGTGGGCTATGAGATATACTCTTTAATGGATGGTTTTTCTAGTTATAACCAAATAAAAATAGCTCCTAAGGATCAAGAAAAGATAGCCTTCACATGTGCATGGGGAACCTACTGTTGGAACGTCATGCCCTTTGGCTTAAAAAATGTAAGAGCCACATACCAAAGAGCTATGACCATAATATTTCATGATATGATGCATAAAAACATGGAGGATTATGTGGATGATACCTTGGCCAAGTCTAAGCAAAGGGATACACACCTAGAAGATTTGGAAGTAATTCTAGATCAAATGGAGTAGTTTCAATTAAGATTGAATCCGAAAAAGTGTGCATTTGGGGTTACCTCAAGTAAACTTCTAGGATTCATAATTTCAGCCAAAGGAATAGAGGTGGATCCTTAAAAGGTTCAAGCTATATTAGATATGCCACCTCCTAAGAACATTAGTCAGATGAGAAGTATTCAAGGATGACTCCAATCCATACGGAGGTTTATTTCACAGCTTGTAGATAGAGTACAACCATTCAACAAGACATTGCATAAGGGACCCACATGTGCTTGGAGTGAGGATTGCCAAAAGAGCCTAGATCAAATAAAGTAATACTTGGCTAATCCTCCAATTTTAATGCCTCCTGTCCTAGGAAAACCATTAATTTTGTACATCTCAGTGATAGAATCTTCCTTGGGGGCATTGTTGGCTCAACTTGATGATACTGGGAAGGAAAGAGCTATCTACTACATTATTCATACTCTAGTATCTTATGAGATCAATTATAATAGTATTGAAAAGTCTTGTCTTGCAGTAGTGTTTGCTTCCCAAAAGTTACGACACTACATGCTTGCCCATACTATACATCTTGTTGCAAAAATTGATCCTCTTAAGTATTTGCTTAGTAAAGCTGCTCTCATGGGTAGACTTGCTAAGTGGATGATGGTTTTGTCAGAATTTGATATAGAGTACATTGAGTGTAAGGCTATAAAAGGGCAAGCTATTGCAGATCAACTTGTTGATTTCCCAATCAAGGATAGCATGCCTATTCAAGTGGAATTCCCAGATGAGCATATCATGTACATGACCATGCATACTTGGAAAATGTTCTTTGATGGTTCAAATATGCAAAATGGATCAGGAGCCAGAGTATTGTTTATTTCTCCTCATGGGTACAACATACCTAAGTCTTACAAACTTTTGTTTCCATGCACAAATAATATTGTAGAATATGAGGCTCTAACCAATGGACTGAAGATGGCTATAGAGTGGAATATAACAGAGTTACATGTCTTTGGGGATTCGCAATTAGTTATCAACCAAGTAAATGAAGAGTACCAAACTAAGGATGATAAGATGATACCTTACAAAAAGATGGTTGATTCATTGTGACGTTACTTCACATTTGTGACATTTCAACAGATCCCTAGAGCAGAAAATAAGGCAGAAAATGCTATGGCTACACTAGCTTCACTCCTTCAATTGGAACAACACAAATCAAGATTTGAATTCCTGGTGGAAGAGCTACATCACCCCATTTTTGACTCCTCCAACAACCATGTCATTTATACCTTGGTCACTCATGAGTCTTCCCGCTATGGTGCTATTTACTCATACCTCCATGATGGCATCATCCCTGATACATTTAACTATTCTGAAAGAAGAAACCTTGTCCATAATGCCTCTCGCCATACCCTTATCTCTGGTGATCTATATAGGAGGGGTTTAGATGGGACACTTCTTAGGTGCTTGGAAAAGGATGAGTCTGACCAAGCGTTAGTTGACATTCATGAGGGTATTTGTGGAGGACATTCTAATGGTCTTGTCATGGCCTGAAGGTTGCTTAGGGTAGGGTATTATTGGCCCACAATGCAGATGGATGCTATAGCTTTTGTCAAGTCTTGTGAAAAGTGTTAGAAACATGGGAACCTGATTGATGCTCCAGGTAGGGAGCTTATTCCTTCTATTTCTCATTGGCCATTTCAGCACTGGGCCTTTGATCTTGTTGGGAAGATTCATCCCAACTCATCAGGTGGACATAAATTCATTATTACTGCTACTGACTACTTTACCAAATGGGTTGAAGCTGTTCCACTATCTTTTACTTTAGGAAAGACAATCTCTTTGTTCATATTGAATCACATCATTTGTCAGTTCGGGATACCTTCTGAGATAATCACTGACAATGGAGGTCAGTTCACAAACAAGGACCTTACACACCTTTGCAAGAAATTCAAGATAAAACAACATTGGTCCTCCATTTACTTCCCACAAGGAAATGGACATGCAGAGGCTTCTAATAAGACCATTCTCAAGATTCTCCACAAAATAGTTCATAAGAATGGTCGAGATTGGCACTTATAGATCAATCCATCCTTATGGGCTTACAGAATGAGTATATGTACTCCAACAAGGGCTACTCCTTTTGCCCTCACTTATGGTGTTGAAGTAGTATTACCTTTAGAAGTAGAGATCCCTTCACTTAGAGTCTCTCTCAAAGGTTTGATAATAAATGATGATTATCGTGCCATGAGGTTACAAGACTTAGAACTTCTAGATGAGAAGCACAAGGCCTCATTTGATCATATGAGAGTGTATCAAAAGTGTATGTCAAAGGCATTCAACAATAACATTCACCCTAGAGAGTTTCAAGTAGGTGATCTTGTTTTGCGAGAGAATCCTAAGAACCAACAAAATAGAGAGCAAAAGGGTAAGTTCAAACCTAATTGGCTTGGGCCATATGTCATCACAGCTGCTTTTGGAATAGGTGCTTACTTGTTATCTGATGAGGATGGAGAATAGCTCCCTGACCCTATCAATATTTTTCACCTCAAGAAGTTCTATCCATGATGCCTATTCAGTCTGGGGGCATCCTTTGTACATATTTTATGATCCTGAGAAAATACCAAAAAAATTCATATATGATACTGAAAAAAATCCTAAAAAGCATATAAAGTCCTGAAAAAAGAGCATCCTAGTGAAAACCTAGCAAGAGGCACTTTGATGTCTCATAAATAAAAAAAATTCAAAAAATGCAAAAAATTCAAAAAATAGAAAAGTGCCTTGGTGAAAACCTGGAAACAGGCACCTTGGTAGCAAAAATACAAAAAAATTGAAAAAAAAAAAAATCAAAAAAATCTCCTAGTGGTGAAAACTTGGAAATAGGTGCTACTTGAGGCCTTTTGCACCCTTGTCTCTTAGCATGCATCCTCGACACTTAGCCATTCTCCATCATGCCATATTGCCTATGTTTTTACCTTAATTGACTTGGTCTGGAATTGGTCTTTATTTTTGTCTAGGGGGCATACCTGTTGGCATAGGTCCTTTAGGTGCATTTGTCTCTTGGGGCATTTCACAAATAGGTTTTTTTCAACACCACCCCAAACAATTTTTTTCAATACTACCCTAGCGTTGAGTGTTTCTCCACACTTATCAGATATCTTACCCACAGTCTAGTATGATGTGATATTTCTCACTAGCAGATGTGATACTCAAAGTTTGACTCTATGACCAACACAGATGCACTTAAACAATCAACTCAATTGAGATATGTTGACTTTATTTTTCTTTGTGTGTTGTCTATGAGGATTTCTTTGATGAGTGGTCTCTCCCTGAGAAGTTTTCGATGATGTATAGCTAGAAGACTGAGGGTATGAGAACATGTTTTATTTCTTTATTTTCTTGTGGGTATATTTCATTGATCCTAACTGTCTTGAGCATTTATGCTAGTCTTACTTGACACTAGGGATTGACAAGGTATCATCCTTGACTGTTTGTGAGTGCATGCTTATAGCCATCTTGACCTTCTTGTGTCCTGATGCAAGCATAATCTCGCTATAGCAAACTTACGTAATCTCACTGCACTAGTCATTTTGACCTACATGTCTTTGGTGCCTAGGTGGGATTTCCACACTCTATCTAATATAGATCATATTCATATACCCATAGTCATACTAGTGTGTATTGTATGATCTTACGACACTACCAATAAAGCTCGATGATGATAATTAGATGTCTATAAGCATTGTGACCTTGCAAGTCAACCACTTTTCATAGTAGCTTACATTTATAGGTTCATATTAGTTTAGTTTTTGCATCTTTGCATATGGAGAGAGCTCTCCTTTTATCATTCATGGACTTGTCGGTCAACTGTGCTCATTCTTCCTATTCTTGATCATGTCTTTCGCTCCTTGTCTTTCATCTCAAACCTGTTCCTGTCATCACAAGGGGTTAATCATATCATCATATCTATATCTCAAAAATGTCATTTTCAAAAACATGAGTCTACATCATACACATGAGAATCAAAAATATATCTATGAGAGAGAATATACATGAACATTTATAACATACATTTTGAGAAAAATGACAAGACAATACATAAACTGATACATCCATCACAAGTGAGATGTAAACACAAGGTATATCGAACATCCAGTAAATCTCATATATCAATAAATGTCATCATACAATATACAAAATGAGATCTCAAAATCTGGATCACAAAGTCTCATGATATGTCCAAAACATCTAACCCTAAGCCCTAAACCTAAGACTCATTGCCACCATCCTGAGGACCTGGTGGTGGAGGAGGTGGTGCCACATCTGGTACCACATCTAATCTACCCACTACTACTAAGTAAGAAGGTGCTCTCTGATCCACCAGTACTGCCTATATGTAGAGACCATGGTAATACGCAGCTCACGCTACCTCTCTCTGCCTCTCTGCAAGGGCAACCTGTAGCTGCCTCTCTCAGTGCTCTATCTCAGCTCTTTGATCTATGAGTTGCTACTCCCTGATAGCTATAGTGATCCTAAGCTGCTGCATCTTAACCTCTAGAGCTTGTATCTTGGCTCTCAGGTCCTCTCCTCCCGCAGGCTGATCCTGCTACACCTCTGCTTGTTGGTGAGCTAGTCTTGCCTCATCCTTAGGAGTCATTGAACTCTATCCCTATGGCCATTTTTAGCCACTTGATCTAGATCCATCACCTCTCTCCATCACCCTCCCTCTCCCTCTCCCTCTCCCTCTCCCTCTCCTCCATCTCCATTATCTCCCCCATCATCCCCTTGAGCAGCCGGCTGTGCATCTGGCACAATGAATCTAGGAAATGGAGCCCTATGCCTCTCTGCTTTGTAAGCTACATCTGCACCCACATCTTCCATGTCTGGTAGGTACTCTCATGGCTCCTAACATATAGCAGTTGTGTCCTATACTACCTGTTGGTAATCTAGCATCGATAGCCAACCATGTCCCTCCTCATCCTGAAACTAAGCATGTGTAGTGGTCTCCGTCGACACCCTCTGTTGGCATCTGAACTATCTCCAGACCTGAGTAATAATGAATCTCTCCATAATATCAGAATGTTGACTTACTAGTGGATGATTGCAAAGCATGTAATCCAACTCCCACCTATCACCCCACTACTTAGATGCCCTGTAATGTCTCCAGGTGAATGAGGTGAGTTCATCCAACACCCTGCGATAATAAGAGACATCCCCGGTATGAGCCTGAGAGATGAAACCTATATATATATACATATAGGGATACCTGCACTCCCTAGGCTACACTTGAGGATGCACTACAACAATGTGCTCCTATGCCCATATCTGACCAAGTATGGCCCCACACGCCCAAGTCTTGCCATCTTGATAGATGATCTCATGTAGCTCATAGTACATCTCAGCCAATATGGCCGGACCCCATGCCATCCATCGTGGACGTGCCACCAGATCTTCTAGCAACCTACCCCATCCTAGTGGAAACCCCTTCTGACTCCTGTCAGTCATGAGGGCCTGACCAATAAAAGATTCAACAATACAAGACACTAGGAAGTCCCTACCAAAGTCATCCATCAATCGATCCCAGCTGACATGTCGGTCTAGGATGGTGACATCCTGGAACATACCCTAGATAACCTGTCTCCCCTCTATCAGATCCTAATCATAGTATACCTATGCCAACAAACAATCATGTCAATTTCTATCATATGGAAACTTTACAACTATGACTATCTATAAACATGATTATACTTACAGGCTCTCCATGGCACGGAACCCGTAGGATCTGATAGACATCCTCTAGTGTGATCGTGCCTCTCTAGTAGGTAGATGGAAGGTGTTGTGCTCACTATGCCATCCCTCAGCAAGAGCAGTTAACAACCCATGGTCAGCTCGGATATGGGGCATCTGCAGTAAATACCAAAAGCCCATAGCCCTCACATCGGCCTTGCCTGGATCATCCAGATCTCGGACAAATCGCAATCCAGTCACCTGGGGTGCTCTAATACGAAGCACAGGGAAGTGCTCCTACAAGTCATTTAAACCACACCAGATGTCAAAACATATCATGAAGGATGTATGAAATCAGTACAAAGCATCTTAAAATCAAACATTGTCAAGACCCATGTCATTTTTCTCAAAAACATTAAAACATGTCGACTTTTTATACTAGGCGACACTATTTTTTGACTAAGTATCATGTGACACTTTGTCTTATAGCAGTGTGATGATTTTTGTTCGGGTGACACTTCACGTAGTGTCACGCGACATTTTTTCCCATGTCATGCGACACTAGATTCAATGCTTGTGCAACACTATTTTGACCCACGAAGTGTCGCACGACATTTCTCCTCAAAGGGCGCAACACTTGTAAAGTGTCGTGTGACTTTTCACCTAAACTAAAAATTTGAAATTTGAAAACAATTTAAAAATGTGTTTTAATATATTAAATGCTCATAAATGACCCAACAAAGTGAGTTTTTCTAAAAACATACCGGGCAGCATAGTGTGGAGGTCGGTCGTGCAACTGGGCGTGCTTAAATCGATGTCTATGGATAGGAACTACTGCTTGCTGGGCCATTTTCTCTCTCTAAGATCTCAAAATTCTCAAATCAATAAAAGTCAAATGATTTTGAAAATGACACTTTTTGCCCCTTATATAGCATTTTGACTTTTTGACCTAATTTTCAAAACACCTCAAAATTGGGCAAAAATTGCACCCCTAGCTAATTTCGACATCCTGGATCCATTTTTGAACTTGAAATTGAAATATGAGTTAATCTTGATAGTCAAAATCACATTTCAAAATTCTTCCCCTTCTTTTGTGCAGTTGTCTAACCATTTGAGACTTGACCCTTTGATCTTTGTTGGGGCACCTTCATTTCTTCATCCCCATCTCTTTCAAACTCCTTGTCTTTCATTCATTTTCACTCACTTCATCCTTCTAAGGTTTGACTTCATTTTTATCTTATATCTTTCTCAGTCAAACCTAGTCAAATTGGGGCATGTTTTCACTACCTAATGGTTATCCTATCATCTTCGATTATGATTTCTTATGATTTGATCATCTTTTATCAATCTATTGTTCTCTACCTGATTTCAATTTCAATTCCAAGGGGGAAATACCTATTAGATTTAATCCTTGATTTTCTTGATTCAGCTATCTTTTTATGAGCTTTCACCCAGCTTGAGATTTTCATCTCTTATTTTGGATGTGAACCCAAAATGAACTCATGTATAGAATCTTTTGTTTATTTTTGTCCGGGTGTGTTCCCAAAATGAACACATGTCTGAGTTGTTTTGTGATCCCAAAATGAACTCACATTTCAATTCTTCTTTGACCACATGTGTTTCCAGAATGATCACACATTAGTCAAAGAGGGGCAAATGTATGCACCCTAAAATGGTCACCTAGACTTTGGGCCCCCATTCAGCAATTTTTCAAATCCCTGAATCAATATTTTCAAAAAAATAGCATTTTATCAATTATATCAATTTCTTTGATCAAATCCTATTTTTATCATTTTTTATTATTTGCCTTGGGCTAACCATTTTATCCTAAGTCTTTATTTAATTAAAAGGAATTTCCTCCCCTTTTATTAAATAAAAAGCCCCCACCTTTACCTCTTATCCTAAGTTGCACAAATAAAGCATTATTCTTATTTTATAAAAAGAAGAAAAACACTTTTTGTCTCATATGGACACAAAAGTCAACTCTTATTTTCTCATTGGAGGATACTTGTGCACATGGATTGCTCCTCTTTGATGCTCCACCGTTGATTAAATATTTTGCCTCTTAATCTCCATGGTCCATTTCTCCTCATTTCTTATAAAAGGAGAGCTCTCTTCCTCATTTTAGGTCATTTTCTTTTATGCTAATGTTATGTTGCAGGTTTTCTAGGTTATTTGGAGCTCTTTGAAGACATTCTTGCAGTCAAGCTTTGAAGACATTGTTGTTGCATTTCATTTAGCTTGCTTTCTTGCTTTCATAGTTGCATAATCATGGCATTCTTAGTATAGACTTTCTTTATGCTATAGATTAATCTCACATAGTTTAATTAGGAGGAATTGTAACCCTTGCTATTTCCATTTCATAGTCTAGACTGTACTTTCATTTTCATAGAATAGCTTGCATATTTGCATCTTCATTCTTAGCTTACTTGCATTGCATTTCATTTGATTCTTAGAGATATTGGCATTCTTGACCTTGTCTTCACTTGAATCTCTCATTGTGTGGTTGACTAGCAAGGTCATAAGTTTATTAGCCTCTAGCTAAGAGCAATTTTACAATCTTGCAACTCCATACATAGAGAGCTATGGATCAATTTTTGAGACCTCATCCTTGAGTGTTCTTGATTGTAATGATTCATAGAAGTGCACTATCTTATGTGTACAACATTAACCTTTCAGATCTACAACATCAAACAGTGATAACCTTCCAAATCAACTTTTATCTAATACATGTATCATTCATCCATTCAACTTGTAAAGGTAAATAACATGGAATCAACAATATAACAGTCACATAACACAAGTAGTTTGGTAACGCATAAACCCTTGTTAGAAGGTAAAAACTACGGTGGGGATGACACCCACAAATTCTTCACTACTGTAGATAAAAAAGGTTTGCCTGTTAGGGCTACAAGTTTTGATCACTTCTGGTGATCTTACCCTGTTAGGAGTAACATGTTAGATTAGCTAGATCTATCTAGTTATAGGATTTTAGCAACACTACTTGAGTGTGCACTTGATTAAGAGATTTACAAAAGACTGTCAAGTCTACTCTGTTAAGAGATTTAACCAAAACTCTATTACAATTATTAGAAAGCAATAGGTAACTATCTACTAATGACAACTTGATTGTCTGATACAGATCAATAAAGTACTAACAAAATATCACCTTTACTGTGATGAATCTCATCTCTAAACTGCTTGGTTAGCCTGCTCTAATTCTTCTTAATCTGATAAACTTCTGAATACTGATCTGCTCTGTATATCAACTGATAATCTTGAAGGTTGGCTAGAACTTCAAGTGCTTCTTCGCTAATACATCAGTTCACCCACACCAAAATGATGTAACATACAAAATATATAGCATACAACATTATGCCGCTTATACAAAATTAGGTTTACAAGTCTTAGATAAAACCCTAAGATCTACGGTGTACAAAAATACCCTAGATCAAACTATTACATAGAATCTTCATTGTATCTTAACAATAAATTGTTCTCAATCTTGGTAATACATTTTTTGGTCTATTGTAACCATTTACATAAAATAATGTGCCATTCCTGATTACTATGTTATTTCTTGTGATCCTCGGTAAACACTGTATAAACTACTTGGTGTTTATTTTGACGCTCGGTGTTTACTGTTGCTCGGTATCGGTGTCTACTAGTGCTTGGTAAACTGATTGATGCTCGGTGTATACACTATAACCGACTATCCTATTTTGCTTATAGTTAGTGACTAGCTTCATATATGTAACTTACTGATATCTTAGATAACCTTTGATACTAATGACAACCTTTAATGCTCAATAGAGATAGCAATCTCCCCCTTTGACATTAGTATCAAAACTTGAATGTATATAGACCTTATGTCTCAAAAAAACTTATATCTCTGCCATATACATAAACATATCAAAAAATTTCTAAATACTCCCCCTCGGTGCATGCTCTGGTAATGTGTAGTATACTTAGGCAAAAATACTCATATTTGGCATATACATTGAATTCCCCCTTTTTGATATTAATGCCAAATACAAAAATGGTATACTTACAGCTTGTCAAAAATGTGTTGATAGGTTTTCTTGAGTGACTCCAAGAGGTTTTCCCATTCCTCTTTCAAGTTGGTGAGAGCAATGTGCTCAAGACCAACTTGTGCATGCATGTCAAAGATGTTCTCCAACACCGAAATCTCTGGTGTTGCAACAAGTTGTTCCTCTTTGACAATATGTTTTTCAAAAAAATTTAGGTATGGAATGAGTTATGTTTGCAACTTAGTAACTTGATCAGTGATCCACTCTTCTTGTTTCTTAAGATCTGCTATCAACCACCTGAGTTCTTGAACTCTGAGTATATGCCTAGCAAAAGCTTGTGGCTCTATTGTAGCTACATGTGCACTGACTGTGATTTCATTTTCAAGTGATATTATCTTTTCACTTATCTCAGCAGTGAATGGTCTGACAGTGCATAGCTTCAGTAAGAATTGACAAATTAACTGAGTGATAGATTTGATCTCAGTTATTACCTTAGCTAGTTTGACCTTGTTAATTGCCACTTCTTGGTTTATTCTTTCTGCAAGTTTATTTTGAATCTTTGATTTTTCCCTTTCTTTAATTCACTTGTCAGCCTCAATGTCTAGGGCATTTATCTTCTCAGTAAGTAAAGTGAGTTGATCTATGATAGGAGTATCTTCATCAATGTTTACTTCATGTACTACTTGTTGTAAGATATCCCTAACATCCATTAATATTTCTTTGCATTTAGACTCTTGCTTCAACTTCTCTTGTGCTGCCTTTCTGGTATATAATTCTCTATATTTGCTCAATTCCTCGGGGTTAAGGGTCCTCAGGTCACACTCTGGTATTATAATCACTTCATCTAGAGTGACCGGCCCTTTTCCTTTACCCCTCTTTTTCTTTTTCTTCTTGGGCTCTTTTGCTATAACAACAATAGCCTTCTCATTAGTTGCCCTTGGAGTATTTTGTCTGATAGACACATTATCATCCTTTTTTTGCTCATCAGTAACCTGTGTGTTGGTAGACTAAATCGGAGCCTCTGAAGTTGTGTCTGATGGGGTTTCCTCTATAGCTTTTGGCTCTTCCTTATTTATTTTTTCTGATTTATTGGCCTCTATTTCTTCAGGCTTGTTTGTCTCGGCAGGAGGTGCATTGCTTGGTTCCCTAGTTGTGTCTTGTGGTTTCTTGGGGATAGAACCTTCGGGTTGTTCCTTTGAAATAATTTCAATAACTTCAGCTAAAATGGAAGCTCACCCGGTAAAGATGTGATTGCACATTCGGTAAATAGTGCCTCATCTTGTGCATGTGCAGGTTCAATATTCACATCCTCATCATTATCCCTGTTATCAGGATCACCATTGGTGATGTCCTCAATGAGTACATCATTGTCATTTATATCTGGGATCTAGATCTTTGCAAGATCCGGTGCATCCTGTGAACTATCATGAATCTCTTACACAACTATAGTATCAATTACCTTGGTAACTGATATAGCTGCTTCCTGCTTCTTTTGTGCATTATCATCTCCAATAAAAATTCCTTTTCCTTTAGAATTCTTTCTCTTTTTAGACAAATTTTGAAAAGAAATTTTCTCCTTTTGTTCTTTCATAGCAAGAATGAATGTCTAGATGACTTGACCTGCTTTGTCAAGATCTACAAGGTTCTCATCTAGTACTTTCATAGCTCAATTTTTTATTGGAAATCCTTGCACCAATGATTCCATAAGTTCTTTTATCTCCTCCATAGATAAAGTTGGTGCTACCAAAGCTAGGAGTTTTTCTCTCATTTTCTTCTTAGTTTCCATTGCATAAGTCCATTTCTGGTTTATTCTTTCTTCAAGTGAAACTGGGAGTTGTGTACTGAACTCTAGTGGAACTCTTTTGAAACATATCATCATCTGGATGACAGCTTCCTCTATTTTATTTTGATCTTCATTTGACATTTTGTCAAATCTTTTAAGTTCCGGGTCTGAGATGTCTCCATTCTCCAATATGTCCTCAATGACATCATCAATTGAATGATTCTTATTACTGACAATCTTGAATTGTCCTTGATTGTTTTCTTCCTCTTCATCCTCTAAATCTTCCTTGCCTCTTAACAATTTTCTTCTCTTTCTCTTTGGTGGCTCAGCTACAACCTTCTAACCTTTCTTTGCATATGTCTTTATCGGTGTAGAAGCCTTTCATTTTATTACCTTCTCTACTTCCTTCTTCTATGGTGGTGAAGCTGTAGTGGATGACCTGGTGTGTGCACCTATCTATACTGGTAACTGCCTCTTCTTTGGAGCTTTAGTAGGAGGAACCGGTGTAGCTTCTTGTTCTTCATCAGATTTGATTTCCTCACTGTCATACACCTTGTCAGCCAACATTAACTAACCTTTGATTGCTTGTTCAATCAGTGACTCCTGAGGTGAGTCTGCATCCTTCTCAAATTTCTCGGATAAATTTTTTTTCATCTTCTTAGCCTTCTTTGTCATTTTATTAATGACCAAACCTGTCTTGATTCTAGACTTAGCTTCTTCAAAGGTTTCAAACCTAGTGGCCTTGGGGTCTTTTGGTAATGCTAGCAGTGCCTGTATTGATTTCAAATTGAAATCATAATCCATTTCATAGCCCATAGGTGCTAGCCATTTGATTCTCAATTCAACTACTTTTATCATGGTATGGTCGGTATCTACTAGAAAACAAATGTCCATTGCATATTTATCGACCAATTCATCAAGAATTCTACTTCTCAAGTTCATCTTCACTTTAAAATCTTCAAAATAACTATTCATTACATTCTTAGCATTATCTCCCATACCTTTCACAATATCAAATATTTGTGCAGTGATCAATCTCTCATCTACCCATTTAGTGTGATCGACAGAGGGAAAGAATTTCTAGAGATAGAAAAATAGACATACAAGTAGTGAACCAAACTTACAGGTATTGGACTTCTATGCCTTTATTGTCTTCATTTTATCCTCAACTTGTCTCTGTAGTAGCTTGGCTATGTCTATCTGATGACCCTTCTTTATCAGTTTGTAAGGCATATCTACTGCACTACATAGTACACTATTTGACCTACTCGACTAAAAGATTTTATAACCAATAACATGTGCTACGAACTTCACTTCGGGATCCATAATTTTTGAAATATTTAATGCTCTACCATCCCATGTTGTGCTAGTGTTCTTCTCAACTTTGGTTTGTGCAACGCTTCGAAATGCTTTGACCTTGTCAGCAGTCGGGTAACTAGTAACCCTACTAATCATCCTCTTAGTTACTTTGATCAGTTTCTCTAACCAAAATGTACCTTCATGATATCTGCTTAACACAACCCTAATCCATTCATTCTTGAAATTCTTCAAAAAATCTAGGGCATGAGTGAGACCAAGTGTCAACCAATTTGTGCTCAGGTTTTAGTTCCATTTTCTCTTTGCAAAGTGCCTGAAATGCAACATACATATCGAAATCTCCAATTTCCCCAATTTTACAGTGTATGTACGATCTTATATCTTCTGTCAACAAAAGCCTAGGTGGGATGCTTGAAAAAGTGCTCACTATATCTATTTTTGATGCAACTTCAGGATGTAACTTGTAAGGAGGTTCCTTATAACTTGTCGGAATGTATCGAAGAGTGTGCTTAGTTCAATCTGCAATCACTTGAATCATCTTGAGAAATTTTCTTGAACACGCTCTATGAAATCTTAGCTCTCTGATATCTGCAATATGAAAAATGAACTCTTGCATCCATGTATTTATAGAATTTTTGATAGTCCCACTTAAAACTTTATGCATTAAATGCTTGACCTACTTTTCAGTTTATGACAACTATCAGCTCGATGACAACTGTAAACTTTTATCCGCTTAGTTAATACAGGATTTCCTTGCTTGGTTCATACTGATATTCAGTTAACCTTGAATAGTGATTACCAATAGGTAACCAATGCTCTGTCTTACTTTTACTAACTGTATAGCTTTGTTAGCTCAAAACATATAAACCATAATGAATCTTCATTCATCCAGATTTGGTATGTGCACAACATATATAGGGAACTGTATGTAAAATGTGATCATTTTGAAATGTCAGTCCCATACATACCTATATCACCTTAAGTGGAGGTATTGATGTCATCCAATCCAGTGGATGAGGTTTCACCGACAGCATTACTTGATTCAGCATTCTCATTAGATGCCTTTCTCCACATAATGTTCCTTATCTTCATGATGTCTTCAATAGTGTTTCCACTCTCAAATACATGATTTTCCTTTGGTGCTCGGTCTCTACAGTCTTTTCTTAAATGACTGACCTTATGACAGTGCATGCATGCCATTCCAGTGCTTGTCCAACTTCTTGATTGTCCAACCCATCTTTACCTATTACAGTTTTCTGCAATGTGCCCATATCTACCACATGCAACACAGTTAGCCCATGTGTTATAATCCCAAACATAGGAGTTACCTTGTTTCTTCGGTTGATACAGCTTGCATTGTGTTTTCTACTTAGGAGTCCTTACTTGTTTCATCTTAGCCTTACACTCTCATGTAGTGTGTCCATGTTTATTACAAGTATAGCATATTTTCTCCACAGTAGTATTGTTAGCAATATCATTCTGTTTAGCTCTACACTCATAAGCTTGGTGACCATACTTAGCACAATAATAATAATATCCATTGAATTTAGGAGTGACAGGAGGTTTACCTTGTGCTTTGCTTCTACACACATTAGATGTATGTCCCAGTTTGCCACAATGGTAACATGTCAACACTTTAGGTCTTTGATTTTGATTGTTGTTAACTTGTTCAGCTTGATGTGATGATTCTCCTTCGCCGGTGTAGCCTAGACCAGCTTTACTCCCAAATCTTCTTTGATTAATCAAAGAGTCATCAATCTTCTTAGAACTATCCTCAGCCAATTTCTTCATTTAATTGTGTTGCAGTTGAGTTTTCACTTCATTTCTCAGCTTCTCATTCTCCTCTCTGAGTCTTGCAACTTCTTCAAGATTTCTTGACAATTCTCCATTTACTCGATTTACTTCTTGATTCACAATCATCATCTGATTAGATACTTGAAAATGGTGATCAGTGAGTCTCTGTATTTCACTTTCTTTTGCTTGAAGTTGTTCAGTCATTTGTCTTCGATCATCAATAGCTAGATTCCTTTCTTTCTCAGCTTGTCTAGCATTGTTCATTGTCTCTACCATTCTCACCATATGAGATTCTTGACCGATTTGCAGTTCTTTCACTTGTTCGGTTAAATGTTGATTCTTTTTAGACAAATCAGAGATTATACTTTTAGATCCATCATAAATACTTCCGGAACTAGATCCAACATGATCAAATATATCATCAATTGCTTCTTCATGGTAACCAATCTCATTTTATAGAATAGCTAGGTTCTTCCTTGGCTTGCTTATACTGTTCAACAAACATCTGCATCTAAATCTTCTGATTCTCAATAGTCTTTTCTAGCTTATACCTCTCCATGTCTTAGATCTTTACCCTTCAATGGTTAAACTATCCAATAAGAGAACTGAGCTCTGATACCAATTTATGGAATTAGGAGAGATAGGGTACTGAGAGGGGAGGGGTGAATTAGTGCCCACAAATACTTTAACACATTAACCTTTCAGATCTACAACATCAAACAGTGATAACCTTCCAAAAAAACTTGTATCTAATACATGTATCATTCATCCATTCAACTTGTAAAGGTAAATAACATGAAATCAACAATATAGCAGTCACATAACACAAGTATTTTGGTAACATAGAAACCCTTGTTAGAAGGTAAAAACTGCGGTGGGGATGACACCCATAAATTCTTCACTACTGTAGATAGAAAAGGTTTGTCTGTTAGGGCTACAAGTTTTGATCACTTCTAGTGATCTTACCTTGTTAGGAGTAACATATTAGATTAGCTAGATCTACCTAGTTATAGGATTTTAGCAACACTACTTGAGTGTACACTTGGTTAAGATATTTACAAAAGACTGTCAAGTCTACTATGTTAAGAGATTTAACCAAAACTCTATTACAATGATTAGAAAGCAATAGGTAACTATCTACAAATGACAAGTTGATTGTCTAATATAGATCAATAAAACACTAACAAAATATCACCTTTACTATGATGAATATCAGCTCTGAACTACTCGGTTAGCCTACTCTGATTCTGCTTAATCTGATAAACTTCTAAATATTGATCTGCTTTGTATATCAACTGATAATCTTGAAGGTTGGCTAGAACTTCAAGTGCTTCTTTGCTCATATATCAGTTCGCCCACACCAAAATGATGTAACATACAAAATATATAGCATACAAAATTATGCCGCTTATACAAAATTAGGTTTACAAGTCTTAGACAAAACCCTAAGATCTACGGTGTACAAAAATAACCTAGATCGAACTATTACATAGAATCTTCATCGTATCTTAACAATAAATTGTTCTTGATCTTGGTAATACATTTTCTGATCTGTTGTAACTTTTTGCATAGAAGAATGTGCCATTCCTAATTACTATGTCATTTCCTATGATCCTCGATAAACACTGTATAAACTACTCAGTGTTTATTCTGACGCTCAGTGTTTACTGTTGCTCGGTATCGGTGTCTGGTGGTGCTTGGTAAACTAACTAATGTTTGGTGTATACACTATAACCAACTATCCTATTTTTCTTATAGTTATCGACTAGCTGCATATATGTAACTAACCGATATCTTAGATAACCTTTGATACTAATGACAACCTTTAATTCTCAATAGAGATAACAGGGTTATATCTGGAGAATAAGTGAAAGCCTTGATCTCTGAATCGCCATATACTATCCTTAACCTTGGTTTAATCATGAGATTAAATGACATATGTTGATCTAGATCAATATCCATGGCCCTCGTTGAATCACTTGATGTTTCATGACTTAACCGCTTTATCACACGATCCAACAACAACACATTTCTTAACCTTTCGCTGGATTGCTGAATGCTAAGGCACTAACTGCCAGAATCAGGAGATGACACGAACACTCAGTCATTGAATTGCTAAATCTATGACTTAACCACCGTTCCCAGACTTGATGCTAACCCTTGACTTAACCCAGACCATCTGGAGAATAAGCGACTGAAGAAAACTCAAATTTGCTAGATATTTGTCTTGACTAGGGTTACATTCAGAGAACATGCGAATGCCTCTTTTGTTGGATCACTGGATATATCTCTTAACCCTAGCTCCATCTCATGATTAAATTCCATCCATTAATCTAATCCTCCATCTACGATTATCGTTGAATCGCCAAGCTCTCAACTTAACTCACCTTTTATCTGACGACAAAGAGAAGCCTTTAACTATGATCAGACTCAGAGATTACATGACTGAGGTAATCTTACATTCGTTGGATCTTTGGCTAACCCTGAGTTTGATTAAGAGCTAACCTTGAGTTTGATTAAGAGAACAAGCACCAACCGTCAATCTTTGCAATCATCCATGGTCCTCGCTTGATCGCTGAATGTTTTTAAACTTGACTGCTTCATTATGAGATTCAGCGATAGAAGAAAAAATTAATTATTTGCCAGATTGCCTGATGTTAGGAACATAGCCACCAAGATCAAGAGAACACACAAACACTCAGTCACCAAGTCGCTGGACAAAAACCACTAACCTGCCATAAATTAAGAGAACATGTGAACAAAGGAAAAGGAAAAAGCATGTGCAAAAATAAGACTTAAGTGGCCCGAAAAAGGTAATGAAGAAATAGATCTGGCTAGGGTTTTGGATTTAGACATTTTTAATGAAACCCTTGGACATGGAAAAGACCTATTTCTCAGACCTTCAAGCAGCCATATCTCACTGGTTTTTGCATTTAAGCACATGTGATCTTAACTAGAGCTTACACACACCATAAACTATCCTTGACTTTGATCGCAAGCCACAAAACATCTTATATTTTCTTCGCTAATCAAAACAAGTTTGTAGTAGGACATGGCAACTTCTTAGGGTTTTCACAGGATAAGACTATTTTCTTTGGATTTTGGAAATGATAGGAAAATGGGCTAACATGCTCGAAAGGTTAAAGTACCCAAAGAAAGAATGAGGGGAGCTGCTTTAACTTGGTGGAAGTTCATAGAGAAGAAGAAGGAAAAATCCCTATAGCTAGTTGGAAGGGAATGGTAGCAATGATCAAGGAGACCTACCTCCCTGAGGATTATGAAATACAATTACATAAAAAAGACAAAACTTGAGGCAAAAGGATGCAGATGTAACCTCATATACAGAGGAACTCCAAAGAATTTGTTTAAGGTCTAAGGTGTAAGCGGAAGAGAGCATTAAGGTATCTAGATACATCAATGGCTTAAAATGGAGTATACAAGAAGAGTTGAGTTTATGGAACACAAACACTATTCACAAGTGCTATCATCTGGCCCTTAAATTAGAAGAAAAAACTCACAAAGAAGCATGAGTCTAGAATTAGAGGAAGAGGTAGGGGCAGAGATGGTAGAGGCCATAGAGGTACCTTTGGAGGTAGAAGTACATAATCAAGGACACAAGGAGAGTCCAAGCTCACTGAGCAAAGTGGAGAAACTAGTAAAAGGGGTGGACCTAGCAAAGGTAGAGGTTCAAGCAAAAATTCAAGAGGTAGATCAAGTGGGCAAGGAAGAGGTCCTTCTTATTTTGCAACTATGAAGTGTTATAACTACAATCAATAGGGGAACCCAGCCTATAGATGTTCAGAGAAGGGATCATCAACTCATGGGGGAGAAAATAGAGTCACTTATGTTCAAGAAGAGACATCTAGCAGCAGACCAAGTGACCAATAGCAACCCTTCCACCAAGTAGAAATGCCTTTACAAGAATACAATCAATGGCCAAGTGACCAATAACAAAGCATTAGCGAGATCGAAAGGGGAGACCCTTATAATCCAACGAGTCCATGGACTATCCCCAACCTTTTGAACCACATCTCCAAATTGAGGTGGGAAGATGTCAACATTGATCAAAATATATTAAAAAATAGAATGACCTATGAAGGAAATTGTATCATCAACCTTTGCATAGTTGTTGATAGATTTTCCAATGACCTCATAACAAAAACTCTTCCAAAAATAGAGGGGAAAATCAGTTAGACAAACCCATAGTGGATGCCAAATTGAGGAGTTTAGTAAGAGGGTTAAAGGAAGTTGTCCTAGGTTTGACCAAGATAGTTCACTCCCCATGACCACAAATTTCTCAACACCAAGTCACGGTAATTAGAAGAAGCAATTAGAAATACTTAGCACAAGGGAAGAGCTCAATGTTACTAGCAACTAAGGGCTTCCAAGAATATCACTCAATGATGAAGATCTAGGAGAGAACTCCGAAGAATAGCAAATTTAGACACCAATCTGTAATGTTGCTAGAAATCCACATTTTTCCACCACATCCTAGTCCCAAATCACAACAAAGGAGGTCTTGGCACAAGGAAGAAATCTATAATGTTGCTAGAAATTCACATTTTCCACCACATTCTAGTCCCAAATCACAACAAAGGAGGTCTTGGCACAATGAAGAGAATGCGATTTTCTTCTAGAGGATGAGCAACAATAAATCTGACAATACAACCAAAGCTTCATCCATCATCAATAGGAAAATGGCTTTTGTTAGAGCGGGCACCCACAACATTAACATGATGATATCTCACAAGGCCACCACTGATGACTCCAATTGCAAAAGAGTTTTAATAGTTGAACACATGTATTACCAGCTATTTACTTGAATGCACAAATGCAACTTAAATTTTATTTTCCTATCATTAGATAAATCAAGAATCCTTGTAATGCGTCAGCGCAGATTGCTACACACTTGTCTTATTAGACACAAATTACTAATTAAGAAAATATTCATATTTTTTTAATGATATCAAATTTCTATAATATATAACATTGATATAAATATCCTCACACAATCTAATTGATAAAACATAATCATTATTATTCTTTTAAAAAAATAAAAAAAATAAAAAACTTGTATACACCTATAACCTGCTCAAAATTTTAGAACATTTGAAGTATAATAAGACTATGATAAATGATGAGCGAGGAAAATAATAGATATAAGCAGTATTGAAAAAACTGCAACATTTTTCAAGAGTTTTATCAACACGCTTATACCCAAAGTTTTCTACTCACACCATAGCATTTATCTGGAGCTCATTCTTATTCTTATTCTCCTTTAGAAAGTTTTACAATGCAATGAAAGTTCTTAAATCTCTGTATTATAAACTTGTTATGGATAACCGGTTTACACGCATTTATTGTGATAATCGTGAGAGGATGAATGGAATATCATGAGTTTCCTGTGAATAGAATTTGACTTGTTATTGTTGTGAATATAGCCAACTGTCAATAAGAACACGGCAAATGAGAACATTACTAACATGATATACTTTCTTGATAACTAGTTGTATCTAGATATAATGGAAGGAATTGTTAGAAGAGAAAAACATTAGTAAAAGAAAAATTGAATGTAATAAAAATATGTAATCATGTAATAATATAAGTGTTGGATAAGTTTCATACATCTTGCAATCCTCATGTTCAACTATTTAATTAGTTTAGATATTTATTTATTTTTTCATGAAAGAAAATGGTGTTCCGTCTGAAGTAACAAATATTCTCATATATATTTATACCATTACACATGTAAGATATAATCTAATGTCATGCAACATATGTAAAATCATTTATGACATTTTAAGATGCATTGAAGAGATTCAATGACAAATTTATTATATCATAAGAGCAAAGAGGGAGGTTGCATAGAGGACTATATGTCTTTTTTACCAACTTATGATGTATGTTTATAATAAGTCACATATGACATTTCAATATAATTAATGGATTTAAATTGGAGAGCCATTTTTTGTGGTAGATTCTGATAGCTTAATGACTTGACAATCATATTCTATTTTTCGCCAATTGACCATTATAAAGACGAGATTTATATTTTGGTTCTAAATTTGGGCACCATTTTTTTCTCATCAAATATTGGACCATAATTTTGTTAAAAAGGATACAGAAGAGACATTATCATGTCACTTGTTACAAAGGTTATGTTGTGAAAATTTATCCAAACTTGTTAGTATTTTTGATATCCTGTGAAGGTTTGAGCATATGATTATATCATCTACAATATTTTTGCTATGATTAAAATTGGTTCAGAATTTTGAAGGTTGATTTTTTCCTAGAATGGATTTCCCATGAAAAGCACCACCTTTATGGGACTATAATTATGCATAATATTTCCTTTTCAAAAAAAATTGATCATATATTTTCTATAGTCTTTCTAAAATCAGTGTACAATTTTATTTTTTTGTATTTCACTTCCTTCCATTTGATATCAATCTTGATTACCTCTATTCTAGGTGCTTGGGAAAATGTTTTTTTTGCATTAATATTGGTTCGAGTGAGTGTGGCCCATAAAAATGATCTTTGTTCTAGGAAATATGACAAGCACATCATGGTTGGAGATAGATAGATTCAACAATGCAAATTTTGACATATGGTTTAAATAGTCCCTAGAAATAAACTTTTAGATATATTGATGAATAAATTCAATATGTTATATAGAAAAGTGAGAGTCTGGATTAGAATTTTATTGGAAGATCCAATTAGCGTGAATGTTTCAAGATAAGCCGTCATGAGATCCACTTGGAAGAAGTTAGATAACTTGTACCAAACCAAATCCTATATGAAAAAAATTTCATAGAAGAAACTTTATTTCTTGAATATGGGTGATGGTTACTTTATTTCTAAATACTTGAATGAATTGAATATTATAATTACATAGTTTAAATCAATTAACTTAGACAAATTAATAATAAACTTATAAGTATTATTTTATCACATTTTTCGCTTAGCTCTTGGAATACCTAGAGATGCATACCAATGGTACTATCACTAAGTTAATGCTTAAAGAGGCCAAGGCTACTATTCTCTTAGTGGAGCTAATATAAAAAAAATTGAAGCTACTAAAGATGCATTGTTTGTTTGTAAAAGGAAAAAGAAAAGAAAAGGTAAAGACAAAAGGAGTAAAAATCCAAATCTAGAGGCAAACTTTAGTCCTGTAGGAAGTCTAAAGTGAAATTTTAGAATTGTGACAAGTTAGGCCATATTAGAAAAAAACTAGTAGGAGAATAAAAAGAAAAAATACTTGGGAAAATTTGATGATGATTCTGATTCCATGATTTACAAAGATGATGTTGATGGCATGCATTTATTGTAGATTTGGCTATGCATGCATGTATGATGACATTTCAAGGTTATTTCCTCATGAGTCTACATAGAGAGAATTTTTCAATTATGAGGGATTTGGTTTTGGAAGTTTCTTTCTTGGTGGAAATTCTTAACTAAAGATATTTTGACATGGAGGATTCAAGGTCAAATTCTCTAATGGAAGGTTTAAAGGAATCTTGAGAGTTATATGCATCCCATAGTTGGCATAAAACATTATATCTCTCAACAAGATGAATGATGTAAGAATACAAGTGGTCTTCAATAAGGAAGAATGCAAGGTATTTTATGAAGCTATGGTGCTTGCAAAGTAAGTATATATCAAGGAAATATGTTATGCCTTGATACTAGTACATACATTTAGGATTTAATAGTATTTTGTACCTATAGTTTTATTCATAATTTTTCACCTAGATTTTAAATATAAAAAAAATTCATGTTCCCTAAGTCAATGTGTGCAATTAAGTGACTTCTCTAACATCACAAGTGTAACAAGTGAGATTAAAAAGTCTACCCAACTTCATAACTTGTGCTTGAAATGATTAAAATATATCCATGATATAAATACATGCTTTGCAATGAAATTTGATAGTTTTCATTAGGTCACAAGTTAATTTCCAATTGTAATTTAATAAAATTCACCATGATTTCAAGTTATGTGCAACAATGTGATTTCTCTAATAAAACAATTCAATATTTGTTTATCTTCACACTTCTCCATATTTTTGTATTAGTGCTCGGTATCTTTAGTATTGGCTATAGTACCAACAAAAGGACATTATGTTCTAATGCCATATTTGATGAAAATTTTATTATAATTTTAATACAAAGATACTTTGTATCAATAATTATTACTATACCAACTATTCTTGAACTATTTAGTTACATATTATAAATATAATTATAAGTTTGTATAGATATGCTTTATATTAAATATTTATCTATCTTGTCCTTAAGAACCCATTTACTCTCCCAAGAATGATGGAAACACATGAAAATGACTTAGAATTATAAACCAAAGTGAGTATATTTCTATAATCTATAATTTATTTGGATGTTGCTTCTTGAATTGATTGTATGAGAATTTTTTGCATCAATGTTTGGGATCACACTTTGTGATCCATCATTAAGATGATAAAGAACATAGAAAAAAAGATGATGGATCATTGAAGTTAATATCATCTTAAAAATAACATAACCATTGTCAAAAAATGCATTTTCTTAATATTTCTAATTTACATTACCAATTAATAATAAAACTTATCTTATAGAGGAAGGGTATAAGCCTTTCTTGGTTGAGACTAAGGAAGATTTAGAATAGGAAAAGAATGGTCAGAATGTGGTGAGGAGGAATGACAGGCCCATGAGAGGAAACTCATAAAAGAAAGGAAACAATCGTTGGGCAAAAATAATTAAGGAATCCTTTGTACCATTAGGTGAGTGCCAGTCTCCTCATGAGGAGTTTTATTTTGTAGGCATCAATTTGACTGAAGAAAAGAAGAAGAGAAAAACACAAGGAGGCAGTCTTGGGTCTCAACTAGTTGGCAAGAATAGAAAAGCTAGGCCTTCTTCAAGGTTCTAGGATCCCTTTTCATTAGATCAAGAGTGATTTATAGGAATTATAATATTGATAAGTAGGAGATATTTTCCATAGCAAGTCAAATTGTGATATTGCTATCAGGATTTAACTGTGTAGTTTTTTTGAGTCAAACTCATTGACCCATGATTCATGAGTAGTGGTTCACCGAACCCATCTCTCATGAGAATGAAATGGAACACTTAGCACTCATTGGATCTAGGTGATGCTCACAGAGGTGAAGCACCAGGACTTCCTGGGAGGTCACCCATCCCAATACTACTCCAGCTCGAGTGCGCTTAACTAAAAAAAACTACACAGTTAAATCCTGATAGCAATATCACAATTATAATATTCCCTCATTTTTTTTCACTCTATTTAGTTAGAACTTGAAGTTTTATTGGTCGATAAGCAATAATTCATGTCAACTAGAGTTTATTTTTGGAAACTAGGTATGAATTTTGGTCATTAGAAAATTTAATTAAGGGCATAGATATGGTAATGATTACAAGTATTAGATAGAGATTTTAGATAGTAGATATTGATACATGTTACTACTCAGGTACTTTTGTGTCTTTTGAGGATTAATCTGAATTGTTTTTTATTAGGGTAAAAATAGGTTTTGAAGGGGCCCCGAAACCCTGAACAAGCAGATTTAGGCAGGAATCTAAAACCCAAACAAGATGAAACACTGCTAAAGAGTACACAATTTTAAAACCAGTAGCCCAAAGACCGAACAAGATGAAACGCTTCTAAAGAGTACATAATTTAAAACCAACAGCAATCTATGTACAATCTACGGTTGAAGTTGATAAAGATTATCTAAATTGTTGACTATGATGGACTCTTCTTATTCTAACTCTGTATATTTTAATTGTTATATTATTAATATAATCTTTATCAACTTCAACCTTTTACTGATAAAAATAAATAATATCACTTACTATTTTATAAACCACCAAAACATAAATAATTGATACAAGTTTTGAAAATATTTCTAAAACTATAACAAAAATTCCTTATAGTAAATAAAGATTATCTCTCCAATGCTTATTTATGATTTGAGACATTCCCCAAACCACATGTAAATAACTACTAAAAAAATGCCAATGCTGGTTTAAACTGTTAAATATAAAATATGAATAAACTAATAAATAGATACATCTCTTTTGAAGCATGAAAACTCTTATAATATCACTATACAAATTCAGCTATACAATAATTGATGATTATGTTATTTATATGATTTTATAGAAGGTTTTTAAAGAGAAAAATAACTAAAGAGAAAAATAATAATATCTGTTGAGATCCTTATCCAACATAAACTACCAAATCACCACTTTATAAAGAAATAATAAATATCAGTTACTCTTACTGTTATAGCTTCGGTTAGATTGATTTACTCAATTAATAAATTATTCTATTGGAAACATCTCTGAATAAATTATAATTAAATGTACTTATTATATATGCATATATAGTTGAGTTTATATATATACATAATAATGTATAAATTATTACTTGTGTTATTAAGGAATTGACCAATATATATCATTGAGGGTTTTCACGATACTTACATCATGCGACACAATTATTGAATGAGGTTATGTATGTATTGTATTGTATGTGTTGCGATACATAATAGATATAGATTATGTATCGTGACTATCATATAATACAAATCATGGCTTAATATAACAAATGTTTGTTCAACACTAATATATGTTATGAAACGGTCTGTGTAGCAGCGGTTAAGGAGTAGAGCATGTCTCATGTAGAGACATGTCTCTACATACATAGAGACATGTATCTACATGAGACATGATCTCTTATAGGTATTTATATTCATTAAGGATCTGCACTTGAAGACATAGAAATAAACAACAATGATCTTCTAAGAGAACAATCTTATATAGTATAATATAAGTCAGATACATAGCCTTGTATAAAGAAGAAAAAAAAGAGAATTAATATATCACCCCTGATCTATGATCCTTAACATGGTATCATAGAAGGTGTGAAATAAAAGATCAAGATCGGACTTTTAGATTAAATCTATCTATCTCAAAATATTTTGGTGATAAAACTATTATATTCATTAAAATGGTGAACAGAGTTAGACTTGAGGACAAACTTGAAGGTGCCTCAAACTTTGTGGAATGGAAATTTTGGATGTTACTAAAATTAAAAGAAAATTAATTAATCATAGTGGTGAAAGAGAAGGAACCTGAATAAAATGGGAAAGATGAAAAGATTCAATGGGAAAAGAACAATACGAAAGAAATGAAGTTGCTAGTAGATGGAGTGAAGGATCTGTTAGAAATAGGGAATACTGAGGGGGGGGGTGAATCAGTATTATACAAACTTTAAGTTTTGCCCAATTATGGATATAACATATTATCTTAACACATGCATAACATAAGAAGCTAAACAACATGCATAGCAATAAAACTAAAGAACTCATAACACATTTTTTGTTCTTGAGGAAACCCTGGCTAAGGGAAAACCCCAGTGGGGATGGTACCCACAAAGATCCACTAATCAAAAGTATCTTTTTAAGGATGTTGACCCTATTAGGAGTTTATTACATGCATATAATGTCTCAGTCTTGATTAAGGGACTATAGGCCTTGTTAGAAGCCTCAACCCTGTTAGGGGTTGGCAGTACAAAATGTGATTACCAGATGAGCCCACTACCCAAAAAAGTAATATATAATATTTACTGATTACAAAAATAGGTCAAGGTACATAACCTTATACTGCTTGCATCAATATCTCTTCATTGCTCTTCATTTTTTCTATTACATTCACATATACATTATACTGCATTGCTCTCTTTTACAATTACAATCTTTACATATCTTTATACAAGTTATTAAGAATAATCACTTTCCAATTGGCTATCATATTAAAAAATATCTTTATCCAAGGGTTAACATCTAGGATTTCATCCCTTTATATTGTTAATTCATTATTTTGATAAACAAAATAATCCCTTAACTCTTTATCAATTATGTCTTCATATTTTGTCCTGTCGGCTTAACACTGTCTTTAGTAAAACTGTCATAACTTCTTCCGTACATGCCATACTGACTTGCACTCTGAGGTGAGTCTTCAATAGTCACCATAGAGTCTATGTTAAATTTTGAAAGCACTGAACTTACTCCAATCAAAATCTCAAACCAAAATTGTCATCAGGCTCACTGGTAAAAACACATTGTCTCATACTTAGACAATTTCACATTGCGCTCTGACATACTAGCTCTCTGATCTGTGTGATCTTCATGTAGATCATATGTTTCCATAATGACAACATATATGTAACCAAATCAGCCAAATTTCCAACAATCTCCCCCTTTGTCATTGGTGGAAACATATGAGAAAATTGGCTAAGTCTTACAACTTCAAAATCTCAAAATTGTGGCCATAATACAAAACATATATATACTATCCTTATGACTTTATTAATCCTCTCTATATACTGTACTCCCCCTAAGTGTATGTATCCTTAACAATTTTCTACTATATATCTCTCCCCCTTTGACAAAAATGACAAAAAAAAGATAAGGAGAGTAACAAAACTGTGTTCACAAAAGGTTATACCTTAATTCAATATTGCAAAGCCGGTAGGCTTGCAACACAATCTGCAAAATTGATCTTCATAGCCTCTAACTCTTTCTCCCATGATTTCTTAATTGAATCTACCACACTGAGTAGTGCGCACAATCCATAAGATGCAATCTCACATGCTTGGAGATTCTCATAACTAAACTTTTGAAAAGATGTCTTTGCTGAAAGACATTCTTCCAGTTCCCCTTCAATAGTGCTCAAGTTTATAGAAATGTGTTCTCTCAAAAGAGTGAATCTCTTCATCTTCCTATCCTTGTCATCTTGCAAAATTCTTATTTCATCATAGATCTTTCAAATTTTCTGCTCAATATCAAATATCTTCACATTGGGGCTCGAAAGAAGGTTCAATTCATTCTAAATTTCTGCTTCCTTCACCTTCATCTTTTGATCTTCCTCTGCTACCAAGTTCTCTGATTTTGTACACTGAATGTATAAGGATTTTCCTCTTTCCAAGTTCTTCCTCAAGTCCTTTATACAGCTATCAAGGTTATTGATATCATTCCTAATATTCTGACTGATGTCCAAGAGTGTATTGGCCTCATAATCTGCTTGAGCTTTCATATTTACTATATCAGATAGATTTGTAAACTCATTATCAAACGTGTTCATTACTTCCTTTTCTCTTTCCAGAGGGTCATCTTTTGCAATCTGTGTAGTAATAATGCCTTTTAATTTCTCAGTAAGCTCCTTCAGGCATCCTTCAAGACTCTTTACTTTCTTATTCTTTCCAATGATCTTGTTCAAAGATGTGATCAATTCCATCTAATCATCATCATCTAATTCCTTTCCCAAATTCTCAATCATAGAACCAATCTAAGTTTTCTTGCCAGTCTCAAGTGTAAGACTGATTTCTTCTTGAGTGGGAATAGGTACTTGTTTTTTTGTCACTTTAGGTTCTACAATTGTGGTCTTTGTTTTCTCTTCTCCTTTGGTACTCTCTTGCTCTTCAAAAGCCAAATTTTCAACAATGTTTTCAAGATTCTTGAATAAGTTATCATCACTATCCAAGGTGATCTTAGTTCCTTCTACATTCATGACTTCTTCCTCAATGTTTATGGCTGGTGGAGAGGGAATGTCCTCTTGTTCTTCTTCTTCTGCTGCTTGATCTTTAGATTCTACTGCAACTGATGATTCTCCAGTATTCTCTGACAGTACCTTAATGATTGCTTGCTCTGTTTCTATGTTAACTTCTTCATATCTACCTCCCATAATCTGAATGGTTCTTAGATGGGTGCTTAAAGCTTTCATAATCTGATTGAAGTGTACTTCATCTCTCACAACACAAAGTTTTCTTACAAGCTTTTCTCTAATAGCTATGTCCTCTTATGATGCTCTCTTCTTCCTATTTACAATTTTATTGTACAATTCATCAGGTATCTTACCCTGAATTGTATCAAATTTATTATCAAATAAAATCATATGCTTTACCACTGCATTTTCTAGATTTAATCTCTCTACATAATCATAGAGATCATAATACTTGTTCATCTTTGCAAAGTCTCCATCTTGAATGATCTATTCATTAACCTTCTCAACTCTAGGTTTCCAAGTTTTCTTCTTAACAGGAGTGATTTCATCATCTTTGATTTCTACAATTTTCCTTTGAACTGGTGGTACCAATGTCTTCTGCCTCTTACCTGGTCTAGTAGCACTCTCTTTTACTCTTTTGCTAGGTGTGGAGGAGGTGGATCTAGTGGATATCCTTGCTTCTTGATCCTTCTCTATTTCTTCCACTTTTAACTTAACTAGTGTTTCTTCTTGTTGTGCTGCAATTGATGATAGAGGTGGAACAGACAAAACTTCTTTTTGTCCAATATCTCTAATTGTTGTTGTTGTTTGCTTGGCTACCAAGAATTCATGTTCAGTCATCCCTGTATCTTTTAGAATTTTCTTGATAGTACTCTCAACTCTTTTCTTTGATTGTTTCTCTTCAAGGATGGTCTTTGCAAAGTTGAAGTTCTCCTCAAAGGTTCCAAACCTATTACAGTGAGTATCCAACATGCACTTAAGTAATCTGCTCTCATATTCTTTTGTCTCAACCTCATATGTCTCATAGCCAAGAGGGTCTATGAACTCTGTTCTAGGTTCTACTGCTTCAATGTAAGTAAAGTTAGTATCAACCATGAAACATATCTCATTTTTATACTTCTCCACAAGAGACTATGGGATCCTTGATCTGCTAGACATCAAATTCTGAAAAGACTTAATTACCAATACTACAATTTCATTTACTTTATCAATAACATGCCTCCTATATAGTTGGTTAATTCTTTCCATTGTAGTTTGGCCATCATTCTAGTCATTTCCAATGGTGAATGGAAATCTCCTCAATACATGAACAAACATATAAGTGATTAAAGATGAAAATCTAAACTGTGAATACTTAGTCTTCTTTATCTTTTCCAAATTTTCAAACAATTGTATCCTCAAAATCTCACACATATCAACTTGTACTTTATCCACACACATCAAATAAGCTACATGTATCATTCCAGCTGCCATGTCATCCTCTCTTGAGTTAGCACAAAACTTAGTTGTTAGGATCTTACATAAGTATCTGACATCATCTTGTTGTATCTTGCTAATTACAATTCCTCTGCCATTGTAGGGTGAATTTGTGTTGTCTATGACTATTTTCCTCATGTTTTTCTCATTTAAAGGAATGATCCAGTCTTAGATAGTCCAATTACTTCATGAATTAAGTTAGTTGTGATATCTATCACTCTATCATCTAACCAAAACTTTCCATTGTGAATTCTTCTTAGGATTATCTTGGTACATTCTTCATTATCAAAATCATATTGCAAAGCATACTTAATAATCTCATTATCTTTCAAATGCTCAAACCCTACTTTCAATGACATGTCCTGATTATAGATTTCTTGATATTCCTCTGTGAAGTCACTATCATTGATAGTCTCTAGTTTACATCCCAGATAACTTCTGACATTCTCTAGATGTAAAACTTCATATAGTACGAATGATAAAGCTAACCTAGGATCATCTTCCAAGGGTTCTACTGGTTCCCTTTTCATTTTAGGTCTATTTTTATCTCTGACATTGTGAATCAATGAAATATCCATGACTTCCTCTAATTCCTTAACTGATTTAAAGATCCTCCAAGTAAAATACCTTGATTTCATGATTTAGGGCTTGTGTAGATTCGGCACAAAATTCTTCACCAAATCCTTGCAAAATGCTTCCAATCACTACTCTTTGATCTCCTTGACACTTGTATTCACTTTGATGATCAAATAACATCGATCGTCACCTTTTATTAATTTAATCTTACTTAGATCTGACATTGCATTCAATTCTTTTGCCGCTTCTTTCCAAAAAGTTGATTCTGTTAACCTGCAAAACTTAAAACTTCTTGTGATCTTGCAAAACATAATATTTTTCTTTGCGCTCTTAACCATAGCATTAGAACATCATATAATACCTTTTATTAATTGTGCAAGACTCAATTCATCATATATCAAATTCTACACTAATCTAAGTTCCTATTCTACTGTAATTTTTTATGAATTAAGTACTTTGAGATGGGTCAGTTAAAGATTCATTCTTACCATTTAATACTTCACCTTTCTGACTTCCTTCAATGTTGAATATGTCTCCTTGATCTGTGCTTTTAACAAACTTCACTTCATTTGAATTACTATAGTATCCTTTCTGACTGTTGCTTGCATCTTCATTTCTTCTTACATAACTTCTAGAGTTAGGATTGGTATGAAAAACTCTATTGTTCATTCTGCAAAACCTTGATGTATGTCCAATCTTGTTACATATCTGACAAACTATTTCATTGTTTCCATATCTTGGTCCAAGCTGATTGATCTGTGATCTACAATTTCTAGCAATGTGTCCAACCTTGTTGCATCTATAACAAACTACTCCATTTCTTCTATTCATATCTTCAGTAGGTTTCTTATCTGCATGGTTAGTATTTCTAAACATTCTACTACTATTGTTATTCTCAACAAATTTAGGTTTTCTACATTCAATAGCTCTATGTCCAAAACCATGACAAGTATAATAATAACCATTAAGAGGTTTAAATTGCTTACTTGTGCAATCTCTCTTCATGTGACCAATAGTATTACAAGCAAAAAATCTACCTTTGAATTCTCTTTGCATACCTTTAGGTGATTCCTCTTGCTTAGGTGATTCTTCTTCCTTAGGTGTATCTTTAGATTTGTTAATCTCATATATGCTTTCAGATATTTTTAGATCTGGTTCCTTGCTTTCTTCATTTTCTTTAAAAGTGTTGAATCCAAGACCAGTCTTATCATAGAATGGTTTTTTATAAGATATTTGTTCATCAATCTTCTCACTAGTTGAATATAGTCTTTCAAGTTGCTGCTTAGATTGAGTCAATTCTCCTTTCACAATTGTATTGTATTTCTCAAGTTCAGCATACTACAAATTGACTTTCTCAAGTTCAGATGTTACTTTACCAAGTTTAGATTTTAACCCTTCATTTTCAAGCTTAAGATTTTCATTCTCTAATTTCAGATTTGCTCCATTCCTACCACTTCCATCTTTCAGACTTAGCTTCAGATTTTCTATCTTTAGTTCATGTTTAAGGATCTCATTTTCTTTTTCTAAGTTGTCATCACAATCTTCAATGTGAATTTTAGATTCCTTTTCAGATTTCAGATCTTCCAATTTGTTTTTCAATTTCTCAATGAGGTTCTTTGCATCATCATATTTTCCTTTCAGAGTATCTCTTTCTTCAGTAAGCATATCAATCTATTCAAGAGCTTCTTCAAGATTCTTCTATAGTTGATCCATATACATAGAGATCTTACTCAAGATGCTAGGCTTTCCTTGAATGATTCTTTTCCGAGTAACTAATCTCTGATACCAATTGTTAGAAATAGGGAATACTCAGAGGGGGGGTGAATCAGTATTCTAAAAACTTTAACTTTTGCCCAATTATGGATATAATAGATTATCTTAACACATGCATAACATAAGAAGCTAAACAACATGCATAGCAATAAAACTAAAGAACTCATAACACATTATTTGTTCTCGAGGAAACCCTGGCCAAGGGAAAACCCCGGTGGGGATGGTACCCACAAAGATCCACTAATCAAAAGTATCTTGTTAAGGATTTTGACCCTGTTAGGAGTCTATTACATGCATATAGTGTCTCAGTCCTAATTAAGGGACTATAGGCCTTGTTAGAAGCCTCAACCATGTTAGGAATTGGTAGTACAAAATATGATTACTAGATGAGCCCACTGCCCAAACAAGTAATATATAATATTTACTGATTACAAAAATAGGTCAAGGTACATAACCTTATACTACTTGCATAAATATCTCTTTGATGCTCTTCACTTTTGCTATTACATTTAGATATACATTATACCGCATTGCTCTCTTTTACAATTACAATCTTTACATATCTTTATACAATTTATTAAGAATAATAACTTTATAGTCGGCTATCATATTAAAAAATATATTTATCCAAGGGTTAAAATCTAGGATGTCATCTCTTTATATTGTTAAGTCATTATTTTGATAGACAAAATAATCCCTTAACTCTTTATCAATTTTGTCTTCATATTCTATCCCATCGGCTTAACACTATCTTTAGTAAAACTGTCATAACTTCTTTTGTACATGCCGTACTGACTTGCACTCTAAGGTGAGTCTTCAATAGTCACCATAGAGTCTAAGTTCAAGTGCACAAGCACTGAACTTACTCCAATCAACATCACAAACCAAAATTGTCATCAGGTTCACTGGTAAAAACACACTGTCTCATACTTAGACAATTTCACATTGCGCTTTGACATACTAGCTCTCTGACCTATGGGATCTTCATGTAGATCATATGTTGCCATAATGACAACATCTATGTAACCAACTCAGCCAAATTGCCAATAGGATCATCTAGTACCTATAATTATTAGATTAGATACTATTTGAGATAAAAATTCTAATAGAGTCCTTACTCTCAAAAATCAACTTAGTCAAATGAAGATGAATGAAGGAGAGAATATCACCTCATACTTTATGAGAATAACTAATTTGAGAAATCAACTCTTTGCAATTGGTCATGATAATGATAGTATGGAATTATCAATGATATCTCTAAATAGACTACCTATCTCATGGGAATCATTTATTGAAGGCATCAGTGCTCGCCCTAAACTCCCCAAATTTGAAAAACTCAAAATAGATTGCATTCAAGAAGAGCCAGGGTTGATATCCAGAGGGATCGGTGAAAATGCTCCAAAAGATGAGATTCAAATCCTACACACTCAAACTCACACAAGAGGAAAGAAGATTAATAACAAAATAAAAAGGGGTAAGAACACTAATGGGAAATAATCATCCAAGAAAATGAGAGACCTATCTAAAGTACAATACTATAGATGTGACAAATATGGTCATCTTGTGATGAAGTGCCCTGATAGGAAAAAATCCCAAGATTCTTTCGTTGAGTTTATAAATATGGATATGAATTCAAAGAAACTTGTATTTTACTCTTCCTTATCTAGTCAAGTTACAAACATCATGAACACCTGGGTGATAGATAGTGGGGCTTCCAAGCACATTACAAGATTCAAAGAACACCTAGATTCCATTAAGGAAACTTCTTATGAAGAAGCAACTACTGGAGATGATACTGACTATCTAGTAAAAATAATTGGGTCTTGTACTATTCAAATCAAATTTGGTATCTCACTCCAACTCATAGGCATACTATTTGTACCTGAGATCAAAAGAAACTTAGTCTCTATTTCAACTTTGAAGACAAGGGATACATGATCACATTTATGGAAGGAAAAGTACTAGCTTGGCCCAAGAATTCTAAAATTAATAATTCTCACACTAATGGTATAAGACATGGATGTCTTTATAAACTATGTACTTCTCCATCTCAAGCCCTAATTCATGATTCAACAAATGAAAATGAATTTTGGCATAGGAGACTAGGGTATTTTCACTTTCATGGTTTACCCTCTTTAGAGAAGATGGTCACTGGTCTACCAAAACTCAAAACTAAACATGTAGGGACTTGCAAAGGTTGTGCATTAGGGAAGAATACCAAAAGCACTTTTCACAATAGTGAAAGTAAATCTAATGTACTAGAACTTATTCATTCTAATTTATGTGGACATGTTCCTTCCATTGGAGGATTTTTGTATTACATTATCTTTGTAGATGACTACTCTAGGAAAACTTGGATATATTTTATGAAGTGTAAAGATTATTTATAAATTATCATGAGGTTTAAATAATTTAAGGCTCTAGTAGAAAACTTATCTGGAAAGAGTATTAAAATACTAACAGACAATGAGGGAATACACTTCAGAAACTTTCCAAAAATTTTGTAAAAATGATAGGATCAAGAGGGAGTACATTGTTCCTTACAACCCTCAACAAAAGAGAGTTGTAAAATGAAAGAACCGAACTATTGTTGAATGTGCCAAAGCCATGATGCATGACCAAAACCTAGAAACTCACCTCTGCGTCAAATCTTCTATCACTTCCATCTATATTCAAAATATATGTCCTCATTCTCATCTATAAAACAAGACTCTAGAAGAAGCACTCACTGGAATTAAACCTAATATAAGCTATCTTAGGATATTTGGATGCCTAGTCTACATTCATATTCCTAAGGAGAAAATAACCAAATTAGAACCTTTTGGGAAGAAAGGAATTCTAGTTGGATACAGTGAAACTTCCAAGTCATAAAAAATTTGCATTCTAGGACAATTTCTTTTAACTAAGTAGAGATGTGATCTTTTAGGAATATATTGCATTTAAAATATCAAAAGATGAAAATGAAATAAATGATGATGAAATTCAAGAAGATCTCTCTCATGATATTCAAAGGGAGATACAAGAGATCACTGAAGACATTGATCACATGGATATATAAGAAGAGACTAGAACAAACAAGAAAATACATCTATGGGCTAGGAAGATGATTGAAGAAGAAGGAACATTGTAGCCCCTCCAAGTACTTCCAGAGAAAGAAAAAGACCTAACAGATTTTCCATTTATGTTGCACTCATGAGTGAATAATAAAATTAGAGCCTTCAAATGTTGAGGAAGATCTTCAAAATCATACTTGGAAGGATGTCATGAAAAAATTTTATAAATGTATCATTAAGAATGATGGTTGGGATATTGTACCTAGACCCAAAGATAACTATATGGTCTCCTCCAAATGGTTATTCAAAATACAACATGTAGCAGATGGAAGTATATAAAAATTCAAGGCAAGGTTTTTTGCAAGAGGTTTCTCTATGAAAGAAGGCATTGACTATGAATAAACATTTTCTCTAGTTGCCAGATTCACCTCTACCAGAGATATGATTTCTATTGTTGCATCTAAGTGATGGAAAATCCATCAAATGGATGCAAAGACTGCCTTCCTAAATATAGTTATTGAAGAAGAAGAAGTATACCTAGAGAAACCTGAAGGATTTGTAGTTCACAATAAAATAGTCTCATGTTTTTATATTAAAGAAATTATTATATGGTCTCAAACAAGCTCCTAGAGCTTGGTATCAGAGGATAGATCATTATCTATCAAAACTTGACTTCTCCAAAAATGATGCAGACCCAAATATATATTTCAAAGTATTAGATGGAGACATGTTAATTATGATTCTCCATGTTGATGATTTGTTAATCATAGGGGAAGAGAATATCATCACCAAATGCAAACAAGACCTAGCATTTGAATTTGATATGAAATATTTAGGAATTCTTCATTATTTCCTCAGATTGGAAGTCTAGCAACTAGAAAATGGCATGTTTCTAAATCAAGGGAAGTATATTGTAGACATTATAAAGAGAATTGGAATGATGGAGTGCAAGACTGTGTCTACTCCAATGGAGACACATTTACTTAAACTCAAAGAAGTTGTTGCTAAATTATATCCTACAGATCCTACTCTCTACAGATAGATAATTGGGTCCTTAATGTACTTAGTAAACACCATGCCAAAAATTTTCTATGTAGTAAATGTACTTAGTCAGTTCATATGTGAACCAAATAAAATACACCTAGTAGCAGCTAAGAACATTCTAAGGTATATTTGAGTCACAATAAAATACGGTTTGAGATATAAATATGTGGACCTAAACATGCATGGAGACACTAATTCAGTTTGGGCCAGAAACATTGTGGATTGAAAAAACACCTATAGATGTTTCTTCAGTTTAGGATCAACCATGATTTCTTGGTTCAACGGAAAACAATCATCATTATCTCAAAGTTCCATTGAAGTATAATATATTGTAGCATCTATGGGAGCACGAGAAGCAGTATGGTTGAGAAAAAATCTAGTTGGACTATTTGGAAAACCACTAGAGCCTACCATTATTCATTGTGACTGTATCATAGTTGCATTAAACTATCCTTGAATCCAGTGTTCCATAACATGTCCAAACATATTGAGATACCTTATCACTACATTAGAGACATGGTAGAGAAGAATATGGTAGAGTTGAAATATGTTAGTATAGATGAACAAGAAACATACATACTCACCAAGCCTCTTTCAAAGACAAAGGTCGAATACTTCAGAGGTAAAATTGGTATGATTATAATTTCTAAGAATGAGTCTCAATATATTTAATCATTGTACTAATAAAATATTTATTTTTCATCATGAGTGTTATTTCATGACTATATATCTGATTTGTGTGCATCATGAAGAAGTGACAACTTTTAATGATTGCACTTGTGTATCTGACAGTTATTGGAAGGTGACAATCTTACAATTACTTGTTCTCATCATGATGGATATCATATTGTTGATATATGAGCATATCATGACCATGATTTCCCTATGGTAGGTGCACATACCTTATACAATTCTTGAGAACTTGGTGAACATCATGAGACTTGATGTTAGAAGGTCATTACTTTGATTAGTTCATGAATATCATGGATTTAATATTAGTAGGCCATTACTCCTGATATTATGAGATAATATCATTATAAAATTCCCGAGTACTTGGTGAACATCATGAGACCTGATATTAGCAGGCCATTACTCTGAGTACTTGGTGAATATCATAGATTTGATATTAGTAGGCCATTACTCTTGATATTATGAGATAATACCATTTATCATTTCTAATATTACATTGAGGTAATATTTTATTCATAATGTGTATGAATATTTTCATAATCATCCTCCCTAGCTAAGAGGAAGTGTGAATGTTATAGCTTCAGTCAGATTTATTTACTCAAATAATAAATTATTCTATTGGAAACGTCTCTGAATAAATTATAATTACATGCACTTATTATATATACATATATATTTGAGTTTATATATAATAATGCATAAATTATTACTTGTGTTATTAATGAATTGACCCATATATATCATTGAGGGTTTCCACGATACTTACATCGTGTGATAGAATGATTGAATGAGGTTACGATATATATCATGTACTATAACACATAATATTATATGTGTTACAATACATATTATGTATCGTAACACATATATTATTATGTGTTATGATACGTATAATGTATTTTAACTGTCATATAATACAAATCATGGATTGATATAACAAATATTTGTTCAACACTAACATATGTTATGAAACAGTCTGTGTAGTAGCAGTTAAGGAGTAGAGAATGTCTCATACAAATACATGTCCCTACATATGTAGAGACATGATCTCTTATAGGTATTTATATTCATTATGGTTTTGCACTTGAAGACACATAAATAAACAACAATGATCTTCTAAGAGTACAACCTTATATAGTATAATATAAGTCAGATACATAGCCTTGTATAAAGAAAAAAAAAAAGAGAATTAATATATCACCTCTGATCTATGATCCTTAACAGTTACATATATAACACTCATCTACATTTGATAGAATTTAAAAATACAACTCAATATTTAGCTCTTGTAAATCAAAAGGTAAAAAAGTAACAGTTGAAAAACATTCCTTGTGTAAAATAAAAAGATTTCTTCAAAACATGACAAAAATTATAATTTAGGGGAATGAATAAATTGGATTTAAACAAAATCACGTGCATCTATTTAAATCATATTACAAGTTTGTAAATATATACAACTAATATCAAATATTGACAATAGATTGGTAGCTAATAGGCCGTATTGGAAAAAGTCTCTCCAATATTCAATCAAAAGTTTCTAACTCATTTTTGTCACCAAGTCATTCTCATTTTCCTTAAAAAATTTTCATTTCTCAAACATTTGGTATTTCAGATTTATTAGTCCCTACATATCTAATGGTAGAGACTAATATTTTCTTAGGGCTATTTTGCAATCAACTATATCATTTATGTTGTCCAACGTCTCCTTTGGTCTACATATACAATTTTATGAAGGTAAATTTTCTTTGCAAGGTTTTTACTGTAACTTTTTCTTTGAATTTAAAGTCTAAGGTCATGGAAACCAAAAATAAATAAATGAGATCTACATCAGAAAATAGCTTGATATCTACATATAAGACAAAAGTATAGTTATCATGACCATCTATTATATTGCATGGCTACTGGCAATAGAGATGGTAATTGTAGACCTTATTTTTCATTAATCAGAACATTGTCAAGGAAGAGGGTAGAACAATAGTTTTAATGTTAAACATAGAAGTTTCTTAGGATAAATGTTTTGCAATTTTTGTGTGTAACATTTTTGCAAGAATTGAAGTATATTAGTAATAGCATATTTCCCTGTATTTGTGAACTATTTTCATGAGTTATAGATCCTATAAAAATTTTCCTTGGATAGGGAGGATTTTGTAGAGCTCGATGTTCTTTGTTAATTTTGAAACACAAACTTGATTTCATCCCATAAGTTTTCCATGTCTTATTCAAAAAATGAAATAGGAGAAGCATATTCAATTTTGTCAACCCTAGACAATATAAATGCATAGTAAATGAGGCATTAAATTATTCTAAAAAAGAGTTGGCATTCTTCACAAATATGTAATTAATTCTATGGAAAATGCATTGTAAAAATAGAATAAATTTCCAGAGCTTGGTATATGTAATCTTAAACAAAAAGAATTGAATAAGGCTAAGGCTTGAATAACTCATTTCAGTTTTCAAAGTTAGGCTCAATATTTCTCAATTTTCATGTTCCTATAGTAATTGCACTTGTAAGAATTTTCCTAAGGTGATGAATGTAATGCAAAAATCTAGAAGCTCAATTGGTAGCACAAGAGAGATAGGCAAATGATATGATCAAATGATTGATTCAATATTGATCAATAATTAAATACCGTGAATAATACCCAATTTATGATGGCCAATTGATTAGATGAATACAAAGTAGATGTTCCTAAATATATAGGAAATGTATGATAACTAGGAGAGATGAAAATGATAACCTATCAACTAGACAAGGTGTAATCACATGTACACCAAAGGTGGATCATCCTCCATTATACAAAAAAGTATACAATATGAAATAATGAGAGGATGATAATGTGATAAGAACACTAATGGTGGATCTCACACCTAAAGTGGAATTCCCCTACACCATGTGCTAAAATGAGATGCAAACACCTAAGTTTCTTAATGAAAAAATACTATGCAATGCATTATCCTAAGTAAACTTAAGTAAAGTGTGTTAGGATTAGGTAATACTGAGAGGGGGGTGAATCAGTTTATAGAACTTTGATTTCAACTTTAAACAATTATAAACAATCCAAAGTAATGTAGAAATGAAAATAACATATAACCATAACACATTACTCATGACACCATGATTTGTTCTCGAGGAAACCCTGGCCAAGGGAAAACCCTGGTGGGGATGGTACCCACAAATATGCACTAAAATATAATATCCCTGTTAGGAGATCTAGTCCTATTAGGAGCTGATTGTTACATGGTACATTTCCTTGTTAGAGGAATACAAAACCCTATTAGGGGTATACAAAACACCTAGTTAAAGGTGGTGAGCACACTTCTCTTACAATCAAAACTATCTCAAAAGAGTTCTCCAAAAAGTGAACAATACAAGCACTTATCTTGCTTAGATAGTTCCAATTATAGCTTGGCCTCTTACTGATCTTGCATTTGATCTCTGCTCTTAGATTTTTAATATTACTCCATCATCATAATAATAACCATACTTCGCTTTCACAAAAGCATTCTATACTTATACAAAATTAGCCTTCAAGTTAGCTTCACAAATACCATCTAAAACATAATAATAACTTATGCAAATGATAAGTATGGAGTCGGCGATCTTATATTACCAAAGAGTCATAAATATACTCTATTCACCTATCTTAGCATGTTACCATATCCACTATACTCTCCTTGATCTTCACAATTGTTCATATACCTTGTTATGTTATTTTACTATCTTCGCATACCTTCTGAAAACTGTATCTCACAGATCTGGTAACCAAAACTCATGCACTCTTAACTGAAGCATGTATACATCCCAAAATACCTTCAGTTAACTTCACAAGCTCTAATACCTTGTATGTCTTCATTTCTGATCAAAACTGTAGCATTGTGCCCTATTATCCTAATTCTGGACTTAGTCATTTTCATGACTGTGATTCCAATGGTAATCTTCTCAACATGTGATCACTCCAAACATAAGTGTTGCCATAAATGACAACCCTCAAGTGATCCTAGTGCTCCAAGAGATCACTTTCCAATAATCTCTCCCTTTGGCATTGCTGGCAATACTTAGAAAAATGACTAAGTGTCACAGTACAAGTCTCTTCTTTTCTTTTTCTCTTTTCTACTTTTTTTTGTTTCTTTTCTACATCTTTTCTTTACTATTTTATTCTCTTCATTTTACTCTCATATTTATTTCTCTCCCTCATTTTTCCTTCTCTTCCTCTCCCTTTGACATCAATGGCAAAGGTACATTCAAAATTTGCAAAACTCAAGCACAAAAGATTTAGTGCTTACTCACCAGATTTAAGACATCTTGGAAAGAGTTTTCCAAGGTCTTTACTTCCTCAGCCCATGAATTTTGTAGAAGTTCACTGACATGGATTAATCCATTTAATGCATATGATGTTGTCTCTTGATCTACACTAGTACATTTTGCACCTTTTTTCAACAGAGTATTGGTCAAAGTTTCTACCCAAATAGGTTGAATACTCAACCAACTGATTGGTCGCTATTTTTGTCATTGAAATATCGACATATCTCTTTGATCGTAGAATGTTCGATGCCAATCTTGGTAAAAAATGAGGCCAATCTTGGTCAAAAACAACATTAGAAAGTGGTGATATATTGGTTGAAATATTTGGCCGCTCCGACCAGGATGCCAACCTCACGACCGTCATATTTCGACCAAAGTTTGTCGCACTTTAGACCAATATTGGTTGAAATATTTGGCAGCTCTGACCAGGATACCAAACTCACGACAGTCATATTTCGACCAAATTTTGTCGCACTTTAGACCAATATTGGTCAAAATCTTTGGTGGCTTCGACCAGGATGCCAAACCCATGATGCCACATTTAGACATAGAATGGTCAATTTTTACACCAAACTAGGTCATACTTTTGATGACGGTGAGTCGAAACGTCAACCATGGTTAGTCAAAATTTTGATGAAATATGGAATGTTTAAAAAAAATTAAAGATAAATATCTAGGCTAATCACCAATGACATCCTGATCAGTGATTAGTCTAGATATTTATCTTCAGGTGTCCACACTCATTCTGTTGCTTGTTTCCAGCGGGTCCCTGCTTGTTCTATTTTCCAGACTACTTTGGGCTCTAGTAATCCATCTGCTCTGCTATGCATGAAACTATGGGTTTTTTCATTTTGTTTGAACTATTTGAGAGATAGGCTCTGACTAGTGATGCATAATTGGTTTGCATGTTTTTCGCATGGAAGCAGTGTTGGGGATGTTGGTGGTGTTACGAACAGAGTCCTTAACCAGTTGTTGACGGAGATGGATGGTATGACAGCCAAGAAAATAGTTTTCATTATTGGTGTTACAAACAAACCCGATATCATCAATCATGTGTTGCTAAGGCCTAGTTGACTTGACCAATTGATTTATATTCCCTTACCTGATGAATCCTCACATTATCAAATTTTTAGTTCTTGCTTGAGAAAATCACCTATCTCAAAGGATGTGGACCTAATGGCATTGGCCCGTTATACCCAAGGATTCGATGGAGCTGATATTACAGAGATTTTTCAGCGGGCTTGCAAGTATGCTATTAGAGAAAATATTGAGAAGGTGAGTTTCAATTGTGGCGGCTTTTGCAAGCTAGATTTGGTTATGAATTTCTTAATGGTTTTTTTTGAACTGGTTTGTTAGAATTTTATATTTTTTGATTCAATTTTCCTCAACTTGTATCTTATTATTTCAATTTGTCATGTTCTCTTTCCTCTGCACTTTTACAAGATATTGAACGTGAAAGAAAAAGAAGTGAGAACCCTGAGGCAATGGATGAGGATGATAGTGATGAGGTAGTTGAAATAAAGGCTTCTCATTTTGAGGAGTCAATGAAATATGCCCAAAGAAGTGTCAATGATGCTGATATTCAAAAGTATCAAGCCTTTGCACAAACACTATAGCAATCTTGAGGCTTTGGTTCTAAATTTTGTTTTCTAGATAGACCTACTGGTGCTTCGAATGTATTTGCTACAACAGATAATAAAGATGACTTATACAGTTAGGAAACTTAGTACACAATTACCATCTTAATGAAGTGACAAATGTGTCTATTCTAGCAGGGACCTTCCACTGACAAATAGCCAATGCTATTCAATTTGGCTCTGGCTTTTTCTTGTATGAGTTTTATCTATTCATATGTTTGAAAATTTATTTAGTTTATCAGCCCTTTAGTCAAGGACTTACTAACTTGTAAGTCTTTAGAGAAATATTAACTATGGCAAGGAAATTTACCTATGGAAACTTTTTCTCAAGTGGTAGATAATGCTACGAAAACCTTTCTTTTTAAAAAAAAAATCTTGTTGGAAAATATTATATACTAAATCAATTCTACAACAAAGAAAGTCTAGTTCAACTGATAGGTATGGTGTGCATCCATTTTATGGAGATCTGCCAAGACAATTTCCCTCGCCAAGATGATGTGCATCCATTTTATGGAGATCTACTAAATGTTTTATATGATAAAGATCACTACAAGTTGGCCCTTGGCCAAATCAATATTGCTCACAATCTCATTGCGAAAGTGGCCAAAGACTATGTTAGGCTGATAAAATATGGGGATTCTCTTTACCGTTGCAAATCTTTGAAGGTTGCTGCACTTGGACGGATATGTACCATTTTTAAGAGAATTGGACCGAGTTTGGCTTACCTCAAATAGGTGAGGCAGCATATGATTATGTTCTTTTTTCTATCTATCTGGTTTTCACTACCTGTCATTCCTTGGGATATCTTGCAAGGGTTCTATAAATTGATGGTCTATATTTTGGTGGGTGTCTTGTATGGGCCTATGAACTTTTTTATCTTGTATTTTTTTCAATCCTACAACTAGATTTTGATACGTGGATTGCTTGTAAGTAACTTTGATACTGCCATTTCAGTAGTTCTTCATATGATAGTTTTCTATGCAGTCCCCCAGTCTAGGCTTTATTTGTAGATTTTTTATCTCAATATTAAAATAATTAATTTAGTTAAATAAAGCTTTATGTCCCAAACACAATGACAACTAGGATGTGAATTTAATCTTTCTAACAACTAAAGAGTCAAAAAAGATAACAGATGGTTCAATATAACCTACAACTTTGTCCATGTAAGAGATGAACTCTAAAATTTATGGTATGAAGGCTTGCAACTTGCAACTAAGAATATGATACTGAATAATTGTGACTTATTTTAAAAATTCAGGAAAACTTAACCATTTGTGTAGTGATTAAATTAAAAAAAGCATACCTGATCGATGACTCAATATTTGTAACCTCTCAAAAACTTTTCCTTTCCACTTTAATATCTTTCCTTGATAATTCTTGATCTCCTCAAAACCACTAGAAAAATAACAATGACAACATAACTTGCTACTTTAGAAAATTGCATCAATACTTAACTTAAACATTACAGTCATGAAGGGTGTAACAAAATCAACACAATGAATATATGGATTTCAACTAGTGTGCAAAAAATAGTTTTGTATTTAGAAAGTACAACCAATAAAATTTAGCAATATGAGGAGATACCAAAAGAATTTCCCACAACAAAAAGAAATAAATAAAAATATGGCAAGCTGACAACTAAAATGTAAACCCAATCCTAAGATATTGCAAGAAGAATAGATCCCTCACAACATCTAATAGATATAGCTAAGGAATTTGATTGTTGTTGAACAGTTAACTTATCAGACATATTTAACAATGTTTAAAACACCCTCAACAGAACAAGAGACTTGAATGGTTTGAGCAGGCTCAAAAAAGTCCAGTAAAGAGCCAAATAGCAGACACCACAGTATTCTAAAGCACTGGAGCATTTGGAATTCAGTGTTTGCAAAGGCTCTTGGCATTTTAGTTTTATGCATGTTTTCTTTGCTAACTTTTGTGTACTTCTTGTATATGTAACAGGTTTGGTAGTGGCAAGGACTATTGGTGAGTTGAGTGCAGTAGAGAGTGTTAACTCCCTAAGTTGCAAAGTTGTTATATAAGTGTTACTATGTTGTTGTTGTTGTTAATTGGTGTCATTGAAGGGCTAGGAAGGGCAGTAAGCTTGTAACTTCACAAGGAGATAGTGTCAAGGGAAGGTACAGCCTTGTTGTGCAAGATTTTTCACCACGTCGTGCTTCTCTGTAGTATTATCTTGTGTTATTTCTCTATTTCTTAATGTTCAGTTCTTGTTATTGAATTCATGCATACAATCATCTAAAATTGCAGCACTAAAACAATTGATTTTTGAGCACATAAGCAATATTTTCTTAAGTAAATCCTAAGGGGATAGCAAGTAAATTAATTCACGTGGGTGTATTAGGCTATTAGCTATAGAATATCTATGCTACTTATAGATCCAACTGATATCTGAGAAGTTGTATTCTTTGTAAATTATGGCTTTCTTCTAGTGTGACCCATTTTATAGATTGATGCATGATGCTAGAAATAGAATAGCTACAAATAAATCCCTTTCATTTAGCATAGCTCGGAACAACATGACTTGAGAACTGCACAAAATGGCATTAAGCATGGATTTTGGTTTACATGTGGTACATCAATTCCTTCATCGAAGACATTATCTATAATAACCTATTAAAAAAAAAGAGGCCATTGAGGACAATTACACAGGTCTCTAGAAACAACATTACCCAACTCTTTCTCTCAAGCCAAAGACTCACTGTGTTCAATTGCCCAAACTAGCAGTCAATTCTATGTTGAGTATATCTGTTAGGCCCTCCTGTAGTTTGAACAAATTAAAAATAGAAGATAGGAACTGATTTAACACTTCACCTACTCAAAAACACAAACCAATGAAATAATCCACATTAGGCCAAGAGAGGTTGACGCATTCAATACGAGAATACTTACACAAAATGAAGTCGAATCATGCCAGACAATGACAATGAGAAGTTGACTATTGGCCCTTCTAGTTTTTTATTTGATAGTTTCCTGACAATGACACATTCAAAATGCACTTATGAGCAAAGACCTAGAACGAATGAAATTGATTAAATAATGAAGGTATGTTAGTTTGAGCTTCACTTGGTTTCGAGAATACTTTAATATTCTCTACTTAACAAGGCCAACCACGTGAAGGTGGAAGCTCATTTGGCCTCACCCCCCTCCCCCTAACATCAATCTAAATTCCTCATTAACATCTAATTACACACTTCATTCATCCATTTATGAACTATAACATTCAATCAATACAATCACATAACATTCATTAATACGCAACACTAATCAAGAATTCATTAACACGTAACAATATTCATTAACATGACATATAATTCAATATTAATACACAACATTCATATATAATTACTTAAAACAATGTTCTTTCATTATCCAACAAAGTTAATCAAACAAGTTTTATCAAAGAGCATTTTTAAGAAATCATTTCTTTTTTGGGTTTTTCTTAGATTTCTTATTTAGGTAAAGGCTGAGAGGAGCATCAATATTATCTTCCTCCTCTTGTGGTTGTGATCTCAAATTATGATGCTTCATCATGTCTTGAGGAGGAGGATGTTGCTGTACTAAAGGGGGGTATGCTGCAATAACAAGTAAATGGGTTAAATTCGCATACTTTTTTTTACTGTTACATGTATTTCATTAACCCATAGAACATAACATGCATTTTTCTTTACCTAAAAATGTTGCATCATCATGTACAATAACATTTTGATCTTCCACCACCTCAACATGCTCAACATGCTCTAAAATATTCAAAAAAGGGTTACACAGCCAATTACAATTAAAGATGTTAAATTCTATTAATAATTATGTAATTTATTTCCAATAGAAAATTAATACCTCCAACACTGTGATGCACATCATGGCCTTTGTCACGCCCAAGTTCTGTGATAGGATTTGAAGGTTGTAGTGAAATTTCATGCGCATTGTTATCATGAAATAGTCAATTTATGTTCGAAATTGACTATTCAATTTGATTTACTTTTCATTTGACCAATTTACCTATGTCTCATCTGGAGCAGCAAATTCTTCGTTGTGGCTTTTAGATTCTTGGCATAGGCGTGCAGTCGTGACTTCATAGCCTTCCTTCAAGGCTATTCTCTTGTCTTCATCTGTGGGCTCTACATTGAATTTTGTGCCCTATATTTTTTGTTTAATATCGTCACTTTTACATGTATGATTTGATTAAATAGAATTGTTTGCAACCTTATATATAAAAATTTGATATGAAATTCCAATGCTTCTACTTACAAGTCGATAGTGAAGTTTCATATATTCACCAAAGCCAAGTTTGTGTTGGCCAACCTTTGTTAATCTCGCTTGTGTGGCTTTTGATGTGTCTTGCAGTCTATGAAAAGTTTGAAACATGTTAGATTATATATTTACAAAGATCACTAATTAGTGCATGATTACATTCTAATTAATACTATCATGACATACCTTCTTTTTCTGCCTTTTGGTTGAATTCCACTACCCTTTAGCCTTTTCTCTTTTGCATCTTCCATTATTTCATTCCACTCCATTGGTGGAATCATAGGAGGACGCTCGTACTTTGGGTTATCCTTTAGAGCCCTTCTATATTGGTCCCTCCTAGTCTTTATATGTTTGGATGCTCTTTTAAGAATCATGACTCTGTCAAAAGTTTTATTTCCAAAGAGGTCCTCTAAAGATTTAATGAGCTGATTTTTTAAGTCAGCATCCTGATCATTCCACCTTTTTTGAAAAAACAAAATTGTTAGATATCATAACTTTAATATAGTACAATAAATGGAAGATAAGAAAAATATTGTACCAATATTATGAAGCTACATACCTTTTACGTATGGTGGGCCCAAATAGCTTCAATGTCATTTCAAAAAGATGATCATAAAAAACATCATTTCCTAGAAAAATATCATGGGATTATCATTCCAAAATGAGTTATGTATAAGTAAACTATAATTACACTCTAAATAAAAAAAATTTAAAGCACCTAGAAGCTTTGGTACTTTTAACGAAACCATATTGTTCTTGTTCAACAAAAATGTCCCCACAAACAAACCAGTACTAGTAACACAGGTTGATCTAGGAAATGGTTGATCTTCACTAGTACTAGTCTGATCTATTCTTGTACCAGGTGTAGGTGTATCTATTAGTGCACAAAATAGGTCCATGCAGTGTATAAAATTCACACAAGAAAAATAATCAATGCATGATTAGCACATAAAAAAATATAGAAAAATAAGGTTTTACCAGTTGTAGCTGGTATAGAGGAAGATGTTTGCAAGCACCTTGTTGTGGACAATGCAGCCATTGATAGCAGAATGTTAATTGAAGGAGGCATCTTCACTTCATCATGAGCTGAAGAATACATTGTTAACAAAGACATTTGCAATGGATAAAGATTAAATGGGGTACTAGAAGCATCCCAAACATAAGTTGAGTCAATAATGCATACAAAGGTTAAATCAATGGTTAAAGGTTTAAGAATTATTTACATGAAGGCGGTGTAGTGCTACAACCCTCACCATATTGACCATGATTCACACATGTCAAAAAATTTTGTAAGAAGAACACATCATATTTTAGATCATGATCCATAAGATAGTATAAAATATAAACATCTATTGAACTTTAATTATTGTTTAAGATTAATTACTGCTTACATTAATACAATTGACTCTACGTATCAATTCTTCTTCAAATTCCTTTGTCTCCTCAATTTTGTTTGCTTCCATTATAAGGTTAAGAATTTCTTTACCATATTTAGTTTTTATTTGAGTAGCCATGAATACATGGTTAGAGTTAGATGCGATGTCATCTATAAATGTCACCTCAACTTCAAATCGCAATTGATCTGCTGCCATTTTTGCTTTTCCTTATCAATAAGTATCAAGTTGTGACATCAATATCGGTAAAATTCTATCAAAATAACTCCAAAGCCATAAAGAAAAGAACATAATAATATGACATTTATTTCTATATAATTTGTATAATTTCACTAATTAAGGTTTACCTTTGATGAAGAAGGTGTACTGTGAGGAACATCCCCACATGTATCTTGAGGTGGATCCATATCGCCCTGTGACAAAGATTAGTAATTCTTAGCAATCAGAAGCGATTGGAGTCAATATTAATTGAAAGCAATTGGTTTAAATGTTATACTTACCAGTCCCATGATAGGGAATTTTTTTGTATCTACACAATTCAAATTGTAATCTATTAGAAGATCTTCCCCTGCACTTATTGATTTTATCGCACATACAAATACACGATTTCCCCCGTGTGCCTCAGATATACAATTCGGCCACTTTTTAGTTGACGCGGGTTGAGAACTATTTATAAAACCTACAATATTCCCTATTGCTTTTGGCCTTTCATCAATATACATAGTGAGCCTTTTAGTTTGATCATTTGCTTTGCATTGTATATAATTTGTTGACAATGCATACCTACGCATACTTTTTTTATATTGCACAATCCACATCCAATTCTTGTAATTGTAACAAGGTTCTACATACTCCATCAATTCAACAACTTGATTATAACTGACCTTTATGCCATCCATGGAAAATAAGCCCAAACCATGTAATGAAGATGGAGCTATGCGATATATCCATTCGTTAACAGAAAAATCAGTGTTAACTGGAGGTAGTTCCTTGGGTACCCATTCTTTTTGAAGATGTGTGTACCTTAAGGGAACCTTCATGTCGCCTTTGGTCTCATTATCATAAGAAAATGACCCCCCCCTCAGCAAGGAAAAATTGCATTCGTTTATCAAAATTTCTTCTAATCTTTTGACCTCTAGTTGATCTCCCTATTTTAGACCTACTAGATGTCTCACTTTTGTCTTCTATTCCCGTATTTTCCTCACTTGAGGAAGACAGATCAAACAAATACATATTTGGTGATACTTGCAATCCATCAAATGAGAGACATAGTAGGATTTATATATTTTTTTGACTAAAGTGAAGGAAACCAAATAATAAATTATACTTGTCGATCCATGTCAAAGACATTAAATTTCTTGCATATGTAAATCATTTATCTTAAGTTAGCCAAAAATTACATGATATGTAAGCTAAAAATTACATAGAAGACAAAATTTACATGATGCAAAATATACTCCATGACTATAGAGTTCAACACATAATAACTTAATTCAAATTTATATGAATAAATTAATACCTCATATGTGACATTGATCATACCTTGACATACATTTCATTGATCATGTTATTGTTAATCCTCCTCATCCATGTCATCATCATGACTGTCATCATCATCATCATCATGACTACTATCATCATCATCATCATCACCATCATCACCACCACCATCATCATCATCATCACCATCATCATGACTATCATCATCATCACCATCATCATCATGACCATCATCGCCTTGATCAACACCATCTTCATCACCATGATCATGATCGTCACCATCATCACCACCAATATAGTCAGCATCACCGAAATCATCATAACTTTCTTTTTCTTCTTCTTCTTTATTGTGTAACAGTCGTCTGTGATCATCATTTACTTCATCTTGTGATTCTTCAGTATCTTCTTCTTCCATCACATTATACTGTATCAGCCTTCCTCTTGGATCATGTCTAACAACAAATGACCAACCCGGTTTATGCGAAATGGAAAAGTAAAACACTTTCTCACATTGTCTTGAAAGAACATAGGGCTCATCTCCAAATGGCTCAAATGACCTTGTATTTATCATTGTAAATCCACTATCATGTTCAATAACAGTCCTATCAGGATCATTTTGATTCAGCCATAGCCTGTACCATTTGACAACAAATAGAACTAATTTGAATGAATTAAAGTCACACTCAAGTATATCATCCAAAATGCCATAGTATTCATTTTCAAATTGTTGAGGATGTATGTCATTTCTAGATGAAATATTGGTGACCTCGAAGACTGCACTTATCCCAGAATCACAAGTTTTCTTTGTGTCATCTAACTTTTTTATGTGAAATTTATAGCCATGGTAGTACATAGCTTTGTGGTCTTTGATCTACAATTATTCAAACATGTCAAGATTATTTGCATCAATCCGTGAGTTTATATTAAACTTATGGGTCATGGTTAGTAAACTTATACGTACCTTTCTACCTCTTAAACCATATGCTAGATCAAGTACCATTGGCATAACATTGGGATCTCCATTATGATGAGCTTCTTTAACCAATGATGCAACACCATCCCATGTTAATGAGTGACCATTTTCTTGAGATTGTTGAATCCATACCATCATCCAATCAAGATTGTTTGCAATATACAAATGTAGTGCATCCAACTCACGACCAACTGTAAAGAAAATAAATAGACCGCTTAGAAACAACTTATATTGAAGATCTATAAGAATTAATAAAATATAATAACATCATATAATTACCTCTCACTTTCCTCAATCTACCTTTCCCCATCAAGTACTCCCCTTCGAATTTGTTAATAGAGTTGGGATCCCAAATGTGATCTACATGGATATTTGTTGTGAACTTGGGAAGATATTCACTAATGTGCACCATGGTCTGGTATACCATATATCCCTCCACCATAGAACCCTCAGGACGTGTTCTTTTTTGAACCAAGCCCTTCATAAATTTCAAGTGCCTCTCAACCATCCACATTGACCTAGTTTGTACAAGTCCACACAATGCAATCTTCACAACTTGATGTATGAGGTAGTGTTCTTGAGCATTGAAAAAAGTTGGAGGTAGACACTTTTTCATTTCACACATAAGATGGGGAATTTTTCTCTTCCAATATTTTATATCTTTTTTATCAATTTCTTTAGATGATAACCACCTAAAAGAGATTCAACTCGCAAGAACATATAAACAAGATTTTAGATAAAAATATACAATAAATTACATAAAAAGTAAAGCAAGTCATAAATATAATATCTGTACAAGTCTAAGAAATAACACTTCTAACCTCATGTATTCTCCAAGATCATATATAACTTTTTTAACACTATTGTCAAACTGGTCTAGGAGGGATAAAGGTAGGATGTACTACAGTGATTAAAAAAATATCTTTTCAATATATTGTAAAACAATACAATAAAAAGTACATGCAATTTTACAAATATATTGTAAATAGAGAACATGACTTACCTTGACGAAGGTATGCCAATCATTTTTTTTCAACCCTGGCCCAAAATCACCTTTCTTTGATACAAGACTGCTTATATTTGCAGCAAATCGTGTTGGAAATTTTGTTTTTTTATGACTTCTTTTAATGCATCACTTTGTTGCTCAGTTAATAACCAAGGAAGGGCACTAGTATTTATGCGGTCTCAATTGCTATTTGATTCAATAAAAAATTTCAGTGCATGATTGGATTCATGAATGTCATTACAAATTTTGGCAATTTTTTCTTTATCATGCCTTCCATCCAATATTTTCCATAGTGTCTTTGTTACATTCTTTCATATATGCATAACATCAAACAAATGCACGATTGGGAGATCCTTGTAGTACGAAAACCTACTAAATTGACTAGGATAATTTTGTATTCCTCTAGCAAGTTGGTCATTGATGCCTTGACGACCTTCACGAGCATCAATAACATCATTACTAAATAAAAGACAATATCAAAATATAAATTTCAAACAAAAATCATCAGATGGAATGACATTACCTCGATGATTTAGTCTATTGTATTCCAACTTCCATAGATGAGGTGTCATTCTTCGTGGCCTTGATGTTGTCTCTTCTTTCCCATTAAAAAGATGTTTTTCAATAGTTTGATACTTATGATTATTGTGGAGAAAGTACCTAAACACATCAAACACCTACTTTCCTAAACTTCCTAAATGACAAGATTTCATCTTAAGACCACAAACTGGACATGTGAATTTACCCTTTGTCTAAAGACATAAAAGATACCATACAATTGGATCATGTACAATTATCATGTACAACTTAAACATACAACAATAACATGTAAGCACTATAACATACCAAAAATACGTGACCTTAACATGAATATATAACATACCGCAAAAATGAGTTATCCCAGGGGCATCATGTATTGTCCATACAAGCATTGCATGGAATTGAAATTTTCTTTGTCCTATTGGTCTAGAGATGTCATACATAGTGACCCCATTCCATAAAATCAACAACTCGTCAATAAGGGGCTCAATATACACATTCATATCTTTAACTTGGTACTTACCTAGTGAATGAACAAAAACATTACATAATTATTATGACCATCTTGATGCAGTGTTTATAAATTAATTTACATAACTATTAAATGAAAAAATACTTGGTGCAATCATTGACAACATTATGTGCTCCCTCTTTATGGACATCCAAGGAGGAATGTTATTGTTAATAACAAAAATAGGCCACACTGAGTAAACAGATCTCATATCTCCAAATGGATTAACACTGTCTGCAGCCACTGAAATCTTGAGATTACGAGGTTCTTCTTTAAAGTGTGGCCATGTTGTTTCTATGTATTTAAATGCAGAACCATCCACAAGCATTCACATAATGTCATCTTGACTTCTATTGTGTGCATGGTAATCTATAAATTGTGCCAAGCTAGTGTACCTGAATAATCATTGAAGACGTGGAATAATGGGAATGTACCAAAGAGTCTTGTGAGGCACCTTTTTTGTTATTTGATCTAACCAATATCTACTAATATGACAATCAAGGCATTCTGTTGCAAATTCATGTTGTTTATGATATAGAATGTGATCATTGGGGCATGCATGTATTGTCTGATACTTCATTCCAATTTGATTCATAATGGTAGATAATTCTCGGTATGAATGAGGCAAAATGTTTGATGGTGGTACCAAAAACTCACCTATCAACCTACAACAACAAATATGAATTGTTAATATAATGAATCATAATGGTATGCTAACATTGAAGATGACAAAAATGGCATACCTTAGCATACGTGACAGTGCTACATTGGATAAACCATTCATAACCTTCAAGTTCACCAACAACACTATAGCGGAGAGAAGAGTTGTTTGGGAGCCTTGGTATAGGGGCTCATATGCCTTCTCAAGTATAGCTATATCAATACCATCTTCATCATCATTATTAGATGTGCTATAACCATCATCTTGATCAGCTATGCCAATACCATCTTCTTCAATCATGTCCTCTGGCACATTATCAGCTACGCCAATACCATCATCTTCAATTGTGTTCTCTGCCACAGGATCATCTTCTTCCATGGGAGCGTTATCATCGGCTTGGATATTCACACCTCCATGTTCCTCCAATTTGACATCCACATTCACCAATTGACAAAAATTGTGCCCCCCTTCAATGTGACCATGTTGCCTACAATGACTCTGGGTTGTTTTGATTAGAATTCTTTGATTCTTTAAGCCCTTACACTTTTTGCAAGGACAATTACATTTATCAACATCTTTTCTTTGGAACTGAGACCATAATCTAGCAATTGTCTCATTATTTTGTTCTGGGTTCATATTTCTAGGTGTGGACTTTCTTCACAGGCTATAAATATACAAAATGTAAACATACAAACATTAGTAGTATCTTGTATATAATCAAAAAAAATAAATATAAGATTATACAAGATTTACAAATACACATACAAATCAAGCTCACTAGACCATGAAATATTCAAAAGGATAAGTATTTTGGGAGTTATTATTATTTTGGGAGTTACACAAATCTCCTCACTAGACTACTAAATTTGTGGATATTATTCTTGATGTTGAAGTAAATCAAGAATGTGAAGTTGAAGTTATTACATCTAATTCATTGCTGCCTGTATATAGTCTGCTACTATCTGGATATAATTCACAGATGTTTGTGTTGAATTTTATTTTTTTTCATTGGATGAAGAGTTTCATCTTTCATTTATACGAGTCTTTACCTCCCAAAAGACATGTCTCCTAGTTGGCTGACTAGGCATAGTTGGCCAACTAGCATATAACAAATTTATTTTAGTTCTAACAGATCCCTAGGGAAGTCACGTGAACTATAAAGGTAAGTATTGTAATTAGTAGAGAAGGGTTGGAATTTTATCCAAGGAAGACTTTACTTTAATTTACACTTCAGTTTTTAATTAGAGATTATAGAGAATATATTCTAGAGTTGTACAGTCACATTGTCTAGTATGTAAAGATATACAATATATTTTTGCAAAATAAACTTGCAATTGAAGATAATAACACATCAGAATTTGGCATTGTAGTGGAGGTGATTCCATACCTAGTACAAATTATTCCCTATAAAGCTTCCAGATGGCCTTTCTCTGGGAGCTGCAACCTGCACAGGGAAAATGATTGCATAAGTATCTATTACACTAATCATAAAATTGAATCCACACTTCATCTTTTTAACCACTCTAAATTTCTCTAGGATACAATCAGATACATGTAAGAGACAACTCCACAGAAAGCCTACAGTTATGCTTTCATTTTCCCTACAAGTTGTCAAACATCATGGGAACCATTGGCAATTTCTCAAAATCTTATGAAAATCAAAATAAGAAACTACTCATTTCACCTTATGAGTAATAGTTGAGGAGATAGTGCCTTGTAGAGAGTACATGATTATGGGACAAATTGTCAAAGTTCTTGAAAATGTATTGGTTTTTAGAAGCCTTACATATGTATAAACTTCCCTTTTCTCTATACAAGTGCTACATGAAATGTATAATCTAAGACCCAAGAGCATACCTAGTGGGTTGACAAGCTCAATAGATCAAATGTACTTGGCAAAAAAATAAAATGTGAATGGTATAGGCTAAGAGCTATATCAAAGTGTAGATGGCCCAAGAAAGAATAAAAAAGGAATAAGTATGACTCTTCAATGAAAACCATATAAATTTTTATTAGGAAAAATCACTGCACATAATTTCAAAGGTGACATGTATTGAATGCCTAAGCTATCACCATATTTGCTACTAAGATAGTATAATCCTTGATTTTTCCATTCCTTACTTATCATTTAAAAAATGGCATAATGGTAGTCGTATATAGTATTATATAAGAGAAGTATGAAATAGCATTTGGGAAATTACAAGAGTTCCTGCAACTGTAATGAATGCTATCATCATTGATGACATATTCTAGTGACCCTTAAACCGGGATATCCAAGCAATCTGAGAATGTTCTTCCACTTCATTGTCTACCTTGCATTCAAGAACATTTGAAACACATAACATAATGACAATCCATCCTTCACAACTCCCTTCCATTCATGGAAAACATTAAGTACTATCTCATTACCCAATCCTCATAGTATTTCATTGGTGCACTGTGCAGGAACAATCACTGTTGGTTGTGTTTCAACACACCAACTTCCTCTACACCCTTAGACACTCATGAATGGATTCAACTTGATAAAAAACAACCATTCTAACATACTCATTATGCATGAAAAGGAAACAATCTTAAATCCAATCTTTGCATCTATCTAATCTAACTGGTGTATACCCTGACTGTACAAGGACAGTCACATCCAGAGGACCCAAAAATGCTTTCAAACCTACACAAAACTATTCATAACTCCAATGACATGCAAAACCATACCCTAGAAATCATTTGGATCCATATCAACCATAAAAATAAACATTTTTCAATAGAATAGTTAGAATATTACTTGCAGAGATTTACATGATAGATTTAGCTCTATGGGAGCAGTATTTTCTATTCTCATTCACTTATTATAATTTCCACAAAAAGGAACATACATATTATCACAATGAAATAATGAATTTATCATTTTCAATCTCCAGTAATCTTGTGATAGAAGTTACTATAAACAATCATAAGACTTTCAATTTTTTTTTAGGGAAGTCATTAAAAGAAGCATAGATTACAGTCTTCATATGGGTTAGAGCAGTCTTGTGAATATATAAAAGACTTAAGAAAATGTGACAAGGTTAGTCTTAAGTACAAGTGGAATGAAAGGGTAGTTAGTTACCTTATAAATAGATTCATTAAGCCAAAGAAGACATCCCAAAGCATGAGTAGAAATTCATAAAAAAGTTTGGCATGATCAACACGAAGTGATACCACAATCATCAGACCTTATGTCAGTGAGCATTATGAGGAATGGATTTCACAATGAAAGAGTATGCAAGCAACAAAGATAATGAAATATCATGAGCTATGCAAGGAGATGGTCAAATATAGATGATATGCATGCTCTTATGTCACTATGCAAAGAACATAAATAATGTTGTAAGTCAGTTCAAAGGATAATGGTTACAAGGAGAGGTTCAAATTAAGATTCATAAGTGTAAGAATGCCAAACAAGTGACAATTCCATAGGTTCTTTTGAGAGGAATGTGATGTGTATCATACTATGCAATTTTGAGATAATAAATACATTACTTTGTAGACTTCATGAAGTGTAATGTTGGTGACAGTGTCATAGAAATAAGATTCTTCATAGGTCCAGATGTCTAATGAATGGTTAGTAATGAGTAAGATATTAGAGACATTCATGAGGGTGCACTCTTAAAAGATACAAAAATATGGCATAGATGCCCTTTATTTTCTCCAATGCCATCCTAATAAGCCAAGCACCTTAAAAGCATGTTTTTCACATGGTCTATATGTATAAAGACCAAGTTGGGATAGTTTAGAAGTAATGAACTTTTTTGGACAGAAACAAGCATCTCATGAGAAGATAAAAGAGTTGGAAGATGTTTCATTGTAACTTGAAGGTATTAGTGAACATATGAATAAGCACATTTACTTATATTTAGCATGATGCCTGTCCATTAGATCAGTTTTTAGAGGTGTGATGATGCAGATAAATTTTCAATAATGTGATCATAAGTTAAATAACTTTTTCCTAGAAAAAGATAAAATTATGTGTAAACTAGAAAGTGGAATAATTACATAAAGATTCCCTAGATTCATGTAATGTGAAGAACATAATAAGTACCTCATGAATGTAATAGCAGAAATGTATATAAACAAAGATCAAAATCTCAAACACTTATACAGTGATAAAAAATGTGCCAGAAAATACACAATGCATGATGCACTGGCACATTGCTCACGGGCCCTAAGTAGGTAACCAACAAGTACCAATAGCATAGAAGCATCCAACAATGCTATACAAATGATTCCCAATCACTTGATCTTATGGAATGTGGTGGACTGTGGATATGTCTCATTGATCACCTCAAGAATCTTTGCTAGAGTAAACATCTTTTGGAAGTAAAAATTGGGTATTGTAGATGCCATCTACATAACTAGGAGTATAGGGAAAATGATCAAAGTTGAGTGGTGGGATCATCTATTGAAAGCAAGGGATGGAATAGGGACAAAGTCACATAAGTGTAAGAATTCTTAGGTGAAAGCAAATCTGGAAATGGCCTGGTGGAAGTATAAGAGAGATATTGTCATGGAAGACATCTCTCTTTATAAAGATTACTTGGATGAACAATTATATAAATTATAGTCCTTGGAATCATCATTCTATTTGATGTAATTCACTTCCAACTTAGATGCTAGCTTGTGATGAATTTGATAAGGAATGTATGCCTAGGCATAAGATCCGAACACTAAGAGATGAGAAATATTTGACTTTTCTTTCATCAAACCTTCATATGGAGTACACCCTTTGAGAACTCAAGTCACTATTTACTATTTAGTTGATGATGTGTATGACATAGGCAGCCACTTCTCCTTGGAACTTAACATCCACATACTTGACATGAATTATGCATCTAGCTATTTACATAATGGCATTGTGCTTTCTTCTAGTAAATATTGGAAAATGTCCTGATGATCCTAGTAAGGACCATAGGACCAAATTCATGTAATAGGAAAACATGATGCATAGGTTGGTTAGTTAGGATTTTAGAGATTTTGATGATGTAATAAGGTCACAAAATGACCCATGCTAAAGTTATAGGTTTATAGGAGTTTATTTGAATATAGTTTAAAAAATTAAAATATTTAAATCCTAATGACTAGTGTCAATTAGAAGGGAAAGCTTGTTGAAAGGCTTAAATGAATTTGTAAACAAAGGGAACTAATTGGAATTGGTTGGAAAAGTTTCCATACACCTTATATAGCCTGGTCAAGGCATAAGGAAAGAACAGTATGGAGGAGGAAGCATTTGGTACAAACTGTGTTGTTTGGAAACAATAAAAGTAACCAATTTATGAAAAATTCCTTATGGTAGTTTGATTTTCTATATTTCATAGTTCTTGAATGGTTAACGAACATTAATAAGTGTCAATGGAAGAAATTTTCATGATTTAAGAAACTATTGTAGACTATTTTTTCTCTGAATTTGCTAACATCATATTAAATCTAAGTTGTTCCTTAACTGTTTTGAGTTTCATGATGATCTCATGATCATTCCATGGATGTAAAGAATTGGTACTCATGTAATGATCATGTTGTAACATATATGATATGAAAATAATCTTAAATTTTAGAGGAGTGTTGAATTTTGGTGATCACTGTATGCATACTAGTTGAAGGAACACCAAAATTGGAGGCTAATGTATTGCAGTAGCTAATCTACCATAAGGAGGGTACCTTTTTACGGTTGAAATAGTTAGTATATGTTGGATATATGGTGAACCAACATTTTTCTGGTTGATATTGGGTTTAGAAGGCGTACATTGAGTAGGCCCTAGTTTAAGGAGGGTTTAGAGGACCATTTGGGGATTTTGTATGTAGGAATCCTATAGAAACAAATTTGATTGTATTTTCCTCTCATTATTAAATTGTGAAATGTATCAGATTTTACACTGTAACATGATGCGGTGATTCATAAGGAATTGTTGAAACTCTTTGTTGACATACTTGCTTCCCTTGCCTGATAAAAGACATTTGAAATTTCTGAATGTCAGAAACACTTCATCCTTGCTTTTGATTTGGTAGAACCAAAGTAATTAAGAGCGGTCATTGAAGAAGGTGAGGAAAGGATTTATTAATTGGAAAGGCTTCTCAATGGATTTTTCCTATGATGTAGTCTTCTTAGACACAGCTTGGAGGATTCTTACAAGAGATTCCTCTAATTGTGTTGTGAAATTCTCACATCAACCCATAGTCTACTTTAGGTTTTAAAGTTGTTTGTAAAAAAATGGGGGGCTTTTTTTTGTGCTTCAGGTTTAGCATTCATAAATTTAGGGTTTTGCAAGTTTTTGTTGAGTCACTGAGTTTGAATCAAATGTATATAAACAACGATAAAAATCTCAAACACTTATACAGTGATAAAAAAATGTGCCAACAAATACACAATACATGATGCCCTGGCACATTGCTCATGGGCCCTAAGTAGATAACCAACAAGTACCAATAGCATAGAAGCATAAAACAATGCCAAAAAAATGCAGAGTAAGGAAATCCTTACAGGCAGTCCTCCTTTTACACTAAATAATAGTGGCAACCCTAGCTCGTAGGTGGTCCTCCTTTTACACCAAATAATAGTGGCAACCCTAGCTCACAGGTGGTCCTCCTTTTACACCAAATAACAATGGAAACCCACAGGCGGTCCTCCTTTTACACCAAATACCCCGCATGTGGTCCTCCTTTTACACCAAATAATAATGACAACCCGTAGGCGGTCCTCCTTTTACACCAAATAATAGTGGCAACCCACATGGTGTCCTCCTTTTACACCAAATAATAGTGGCAACCCTAGCTCATAGGTGGTCCTCCTAAAACTCTCACCAAATAATAGTTAAAACCCTTGTAGGCGCTCCTCCTTCGCGTGCTCCAAGTTAAAACAAAATAATGAAATGAAATATGAAATCTTTTTTCTTTTTAAAGTTATGCCTGTGTTGGTCAAAATTTTGACCTACATGGTATTGGTCGAACTTTCAACCAACACGAGAATGGATTAAAAAAAAAAGAAAGTTTTCCTTCTATAATCTGACCAACCTAAACCTTTATAATTGATGGTTGAAAATTTTGGTAGAAAAATGAGGTCAAATTTAGTAGTACTACCTTAAGCTCTGTGAGTGTAGACACAGTCATTGAGTCTTCAACCTTTACCATCTCTAGAAGATGTTACTCAAGAATTTTGAGCTTAGGGGTCAGTAGGCTTCTCAATAAGCCAAATATATCTATGAGTCTCCCTTTCTCCATTTCCAGTACCCCTATCTAATTATCTAATAGCCTGGATGTCTCTTTGTTCATTTCTCCCATAGTTTATGAAGATGATTCACAATTGTCCATAAGAATTTCAAGGGTAGCCCTATCATTGGCTATGATCTCTTCAATGTTCTTTATGTGTCTGTAGGGACTTATGCAGTAGCTGTATATTTTCCTACCTTGTGCTACACAACTATTGGCCTTAAGAGTAGTAGCCTTTAGAATGTCTAAGTCCCATGAAATGGACTTACAGACTTCTCTCAACTTCTTTTCCAAGAAGTTATTCTTAGCCTTTTCCTCTACAATATTTAGCAATGAATCAAAATGATTATCAAAGCTATCCAATATTGTACCAAGGTTTTCAGCTTCATCCTTTTCTTTGAAGATAACCGGTGAGGGGAGTAGCTTGTTCACTGTTTCTACAGCCCTGACCATTACCTTAGCTCTTTTGTCACCTTTTTGAATTGATCTTTCCTTATCTTTAGCAAAACCCATGAATGATAGTCTCATCAGCTCATCCTCATCCATGTTGTCCACATCAGAACTTACTGATCTGGCCATACTTCCCAACAATAAGGAAGTGTCCAAACTAACTTCGGCAACATTTTTTGATTTGATCTCTTCTACCTTCTTCAGCTAAATTTCTTCATCCTGTACTTTTTCTTCTTGTCTCTCTTCTTATTTCTCTTCCTCTATCTTCTCCTAATCTCCAATCTCCATCGCACTATCCACTTTATTAAAAAATGGATCATTAACATCTTGCAAAGTTTCAAGGGTCACAAGCACACCAATGACAAAGAAATATGGTTTCATGCTATCTTGAACACTTTCATCGACTACCTTGGAACTTTCTCCTAAACCCAAAGATATAGGCTTAGAAGCCCTGGGAGGTGAGGCTTTCTTTGACATATCATACATTAGAACTTGGTCTAATGCCTTTGATTTATCCTTCTTTATAGCCTTCACATTCTCAATAAACTATTGATTTGGGATTTCACAGAGATTATACTTCTTATTTTCCTTTACCATTTTGTGAGCCATCATGATGACTTTAGCAGATACAGAATTAGGTCTGCTACTGTAAAAGAACTTATAGCCTAGCAACATTTCTACCAATCTGACATCCTATAAATAAATATCATTAACTGTCATTGCCCTCTTATCCCACTTTGAATGTGTTAGGGTTTCTTCTAGTTTCCTTAGGTTCTTTTCAGCTACAGGTATGGCTCCTTCATTTTCAAGGCTTGTGATATCATGAATCAACTACACACATATTTTCACAGGTTGTTCACCAATCCACAAAAACTAGTCATGAAATCTACTAAGAATGATCTTAAACCATTCAAATTCTGTGAATTATGTGAGTCGAGTTAACTTAAGGATTAATTTATCTTTTAGGTGCTTAAATTCCTCTACCATAGATCCATTAGCTTCTATCATACCATTCAATTCACTAAAGATGTTAACCTCCCCAATGATCTCATACTTGTAGTGTATGTATGCCCTAATGTCTTCTATGTGCAACATGCATAGGAGGGTTTCTGAAAATGCTCCTTCTGGATCATCCTCATAGGATTTGAATGGATGCCTCTTGAATTTATACCTAGGTCTATCTACAACATCATAAACTATTGGTGCATCCATGACTTCTCTAAGAGATTAGGTCTAAATACCTTAAACACGCCTGAATTTGATTATTTGCTTCACATGATCACGTAATCACTCTGCCAGATGATTGATAATCTTCTACTATGTTCTCCTTAAGCATTGATCAACAAATGGTGTAGATTTGAGATCTTCCAAGTCTTTTTATCCATCACAAGATGAGTGTGTGTAATAAAAATGGGTAGCTCAACTTCGCATGTCATCCAATTGATACAAAACTCGCAAACACAGAAGATGAATCTCCAAGTGTTGTGCTCTCATCCATAGACTCTACAGTGTCTTTACACATCATTCCTAAGCTTGCATGAGCTTACTCCTCATATACAGGGGCTGGATAATTTATGTTCATTGCATCCAATACTCCCCATAAGGCCTGCAACCTTCTAGGTCGATGCCTCAAATAACTCATCATGCGAAGACACGGTATCATCAACTGTCTCTCCTTGAACCAATGCTTTATTTAGAAATTTTACTTTCCATATCTTCTCATCCTCTGATTTCTTGAAATGACTCTCATATTCATTCATGTAGTCATTTAGACTCTTACCATTGTCACTAATATTCTTCCTTATAACCACAGGAGGTGGTCCTTTTGGTTCACTTGATCTTCTTGTTCCTCTTCTGTTGTCATCTCCATTATATCTACAAAACTTCACAATGTGACCTAGGTTGTTACATTTGTAACAAGTAGGTGGTCTTCTTCTATCTTGATTAGTCTGTAGCTTATAATACCTTATTGTATGCCCAAAGTTATTGCATTTTTGACATGTAATCTTAGCTACTGATTCTTCTCTAACATAGTCTTGCTTATACCTGGACTGATTAGGTTTTCTACAATCTGCTTTCTTGTGTCCATATTCATAGCAATTAAAATAGTAACTGGTAATGGGCTTAGAGTTACATTTACTTCTGCAATCTCTTTTCATGTGTCCAACTTTGTTGCATTTGAAACATCTACCTCTGAAGGGTCTGAGTTGTTCTCTAGGTTATTCATGAGTAGGTATCTCTTCAAGAGTAGGTATTTCCTTAGTCTTGGATTCATTTAATTCTTCTTGGGTTTTTGAACATTCAACTTCATTGAATCCAACTCCAGTCATATCTCCTTTAGGCTTTTGTCTTGTTCTTTGTTCATCAATCTTGTCACTGCTCATGTGTAACTTCTCAATGTGTAATTTGGCTTGAGTGAGTTCACCTTTAATGATCTGATTTTATTTTTCCAATTCTTGATATTTATCTTTGTATTGGTCAAATTCAGTCTTCGTTTGTCCTATCTACATATTAGCTTCTTTTAGTGACTCTTCAACTTTGTTTCTTTCATCCTTTTCATGTTGAATCTCTTTAATCATCAAAAAATTAATTTGTTCTTTTTCTTGCTCCAACTTCTTTACTTTGTCTGATGTGTCACTAATTGAACCTTCTTTGATCTTCTCCATAAGGTCTTGTCTCTGACTCTTTGCAATCTCAAGTTGTTCTCTTAGTTTCTTGATGAAACCTTCTGCTCTTGTTAATTTGAATTTTAGTTCGCTATTCTCAGCTTTCATTTTATCCAGATCTTTAACTGCAGCTTCAAAGTTCTCTTGCAAATATTTTGAATCCATTCTAATCTCCCTTAAGCTATTAGGATTTCTCTCCAAGGGCCAATGGCTCTGATACCAATTGTTAGGATTAGGTAATACTGAGAGGGGGGGTGAATCAGTATTACAGAACTTTGATTTCAACTTTAAACAATTATAAACAATCCAAAGTAATGCAAAAATGAAAAGAACATATAAGAATAACACATTACTCATGACACCATGATTTGTTCTCGAGGAAACCCTGGCCAAGGGAAAACCCCGGTGGGGATGGTACCCACAAATATGCACTAAAATATAATATCCATGTTAGGAGATCTAGCCATTTTAGGATTTGATTGTTACATAGTACATTTCCTTGTTAGAGGAATAAAAAACCTTGTTAGGGGTATACAAAACACCTGGTTAAAGGTGGTGAGCACATTTCTCTTACAATCAAAATTTTCTCAAAAGAGTTCTCCAAAAAGTGAACAATACAAGCACTTATCTTACTTAGATAGTTCCAGTTATAGCTCAGCCTCTTACTGATCTCACATCTGATATCTACTCTTAGATTCAAAATCTTACTCCATCATCATAATAATAACCATACTTCACTTTCACAAAAGCACTCCATACTTATACAAAATTAGCCTTCAAGTCAGCTTCACAAATACCATCTAAAACATAATAATAACTTATGAAAATGATAAGTATAGAGTCGGTGATCTTATATTACCAAAGAGTCAGCAATATACTCTATTCACCTATCTTAGCATGTTACCATATCAACTATACTCTCCTTGATCTTCGCAACTGTTCATATACCCTATTATGTTGTTTTACTATCTTCGCATACCTTCTAAATACTGTATCTCATAGATCTGGTAACCAAAACTCATGCGCTCTTAACTAAAGCATGTATACATCCCAAAATACCTTCAGTTAACTTTGCAAGCTCTAATACCTTGTATGTCTTCATCGCTGATCAAAATTTTAGCATTGTACCCTGTTATCCTAATTCTAGACTTAGTCATTTTTATGACTATGATTCCAGTAGAAATATTCTCAACATACGATCACTCCAAACATAAGTGTTGCCATAAATGACAACCCTCAAGTGATCCTAGTGCTCCAAATCATCACTTGCCAGAAAAGTGCAATTAGGAATATTTAATTAAACTGACAACCCCTCTTAAGTGCAACTTAGGGGAATGCACTTAAGCTCACAATGATAGATGAAAATGCATGATGGATCCTGGCTAATAGGCCATGTTAGGTATCCAGGTAGAATATGCAAGTGCAATGCAATGCAATCTCTCATAAAGAAGAGAAAGAGGGAAAACCTCATGGAAAAAACCCTCCCCCAAAGAGAGATGAAAAAAAAAACAAGATGCATGTGGATAGATGGAGTAATAAAGACCACCCCCCCCCCCCTTATGACATGCATCATGTATATACAATTAAGAATACCTCCATAGGAAGGAAACAAAGAGACATGATATCCCCCCATAATGAATAATCTCCTCCAAGGATGATGAGTGCTTGAAAGAAAAACATAGAACCATGCCTACAAACAACATTTCTCCCCTTAGGAAGAAGATAAACAAAGTATAGATGTAAGAATGCTTCCCATTGTGGATAGGAAGAAGGAAGGGGAATCCAAATGAATTATGATGTCTCTAAAGTATGCTCATGTGTCACCATATGCTTGGTTGATTAAGATGCCACAAACCAATTAGGAAGATACCTAATAGAAGGTGACAAACAAGGAACCAATGGTAACTGATCCATGTAAGAATTTGGATCAAAATCCAAAGACAAAGATGCCTCCTTAAATGAAGAAGTAGGAAGAGAAGCAAAGAATCCCCCCCTCAATATAGAATGTATACCTATGATAGGTACACTTGGATCAATGTAGAAACTACACCAAGAAAACTTAATGATGTTCCTCCCCTTAAGAAGAAACAATTCCATAGGTGTATCAATGAATCCTCCCCAATATCTAGGAAGAATCCTCAAAATGTATGATGTCTTTGGAAAATGATTTGGAACCTCTAACACATGAGTATGATTGATCTGGACCGTGCAATGTGACATCCCAAGTGAAGTTTGAGACTCGTGATTTCCAATCTCCAAAGACTCAAATGTCTTCTCCAAAGATAAAATGACTTCCTCCAATTGTTGTATTAAAGTATCCGCCATCATGTCAACCTCGAAAGAATGATCAAGTAGAGAATGAAGATGAGGGTCAGCATGTTCCCTCACAATAATTAAAGAAGGATCATCTTCAAATAGAAGATGAATGTCATCAATAATGTCTCCCATATCTGAAATGTAGGACTCCACAAACAAACCTACAATGTCTATCAAGTAGTCATACCATAGAAATGAGTCCGGAAGGCAAGAAATATCTTGTTGCACTGAATCATTTGAACCCATGGTTGTATGAATGCAATCATCATCAGGAGGAAGAGTAGATGTGATCTCAATAGGAGAAGTAGGAGCTACAATTGGAGGTTCTATATCTTTTGGGAGTGGAGGAACAAGTGGATCTCCATACATTTCCCAAAGAAAGGTCCAAAGATCAGGAATAGTGTTTATCTATTCTTCATAGTTATCAAGTGAATCTATAACATCCATATCCATATTCCAATAGATAACATTAATAAATTTTATCCAAGAGTCTTGATCACAAGGAGGACTATTAGGTTTGTGCTCATACAAATAGGATAATAGAGTATGATCACTAAGATGAGAGAGAACCAATTCACTCCATTCCTTATAGTTTTCTCTCATCAATCTAATTAAATCATCCATGATGCACTTCTCACATGACACAATGAGATCAAAAAATTAATGCACCCCCCAAAATGTAACGAAACAAATAACCCTCCCAAAATAATTAAATAATTTTGGCACTTTATATTTCCAGTGCGTGTACAATTGCCACTTGCAAAAATGGACCAAAGTGGACTTCTAATTTTAATGATTACAACTACTGAAATAAGGCTATAGAAAATTCAAACAAACAAGACAAAAGATCACTAAAAGATCCAACAAATTACGAGTGCCAAATATAGGCCAAAATAGACCAAATACTGAAAGTATTATGTCCACTCAAAATTTCTCCAAACTGATATCAGATCTGGAAAGTAGACAAAAATCACGCACTTTAAAAAAATGGCACCTATTTGCAATTTTTAGAAAACATCAGAAACAGAGATCAGAAACCACTTGCACCATTATGTAGATTGTGAAATTCTACCCCAAAACAAAAAAAATTCTTGAAAAAAGGAGTCGAGATGATTCAGATATTGTTGTTTGGAAATCGCCTCTAAAATTATTTTTTCTGAATTGTTGTTATTACACCTCCAAAAATTAAATAGCTCTAGATTTGTCCTTAGATGCTTGATTTGGATGAAACAAAATTTAATTTAGGGGTTTTTAGACCTTCTCAATGTGATGCCAACCTCTAATTTGTACCAGCATGCTCCAATTTTGACTTGCGACAAAATTATTTCAAAATAGGCTATACAATGATACTCATATGGCTCTTATACCATGTAAGAATTTACCTCAGGTAATGAACGTAATGCCAAGATCTAGAAGCTCAAGATAACACAAAAGAGATAGGCAAACGATATGATCAAATGATTGATTCAATATTGATCAATAATGAAATACCATGAATAATGCCCAATGGATGATGACCAATAGATTAGATGAATACAAAGTAGATGTGCCTGAGTATATAGGCAATGCATGATAACTAAGAGAGATGCACATGATAACCTATCAACTAGACAAGGTGTAATCATATGTCCACCAAAGGTGGATCATCCTTCATTGTACAACAAAGTATGTGCAACATGTACAACAATGAGAGAATGATAATGTGATAAGAGCACTAAAGGTGGATCTCACACCTAAAGTGGATTTCTCCTACACCATGTGCTAAAATGAGATGCAAACTCCTAGGTGTCTCAATTAAAAACTACTATGAAATGCATTATCCTAAGTAAACTTAAGTAAAGTGTAAATATTTTTAATTACACCAACAACACTATCATAGGAATTGAAATATTACAGACTAGAAAGCAACAATTTATACAAGCATTTGAAGGGCTTAACAATGATTGCCTTGAGCTATGTTATTTTGGTAAGCAAGAGATCCTATGCTTTTCCAAATTCCCTTCCCCTAGATTGCTCTTATTAAGCATGCAACTACCCATTTGCCAAACTTCTGAACAACCCATTATCAAACAAGCATTCTGAGAAGCACTTTGAATGAATAAGATCAAGAGTTGAGTGTCAAATAGGTTCTCTAAAAAACTTATCTTACTATTTGGTTAATGAGCCATGTGTTTTGCTTGATTTCTATCAGATGGAGGCACATTTTGAATTTTTCTTTGTAGCCTACCCATTACGTTAGGCATTCTTTAAACTTGTACATGTGCAGTACTCAATGTAAGTAATCAATCGCCAAAGCCATGAGATATTTTCACTTTGAAATACCTCAATAGGATCATTTGCATTTACAATGTGGCCTTGCTTCTATCTTGTAGGGCCTTGAGGAACAAAAAAAAAAGGACTCTTGCATTCATACTATTCAAGGTCAGTAATGAGTTGTTAGAGCTCTCTAGTACAAAGTTTAAAATATAGCTCCTATCTTCTTTTCCCACACTTGACACTTCCATGATAGTGCTTGGACTTAGTCAGCTAGGGAGATTTGATGGCAAGTTGACCAACATCAATGAATTTGATAATGAAATCAGCTAGTTGTAGCTGATTATGTCCATCACAAATACCCTTTTTATTGAAATGTAGAGGTATATTGCTTTACGAACTTGGACTTTTTCTAGTCACATTTGTCAATTTATAATTGGGATGTAGAGATATCTTTCTTTTTGAATTGCAAACTTAGCACTCTTTTTTGTCACATTAGTCAAATTATTATCCTCTTACTAGGAACCACTACAAAAATGATAGTAGATTAGTGGGAAATGCAATAGTACTCTTTGTTTTATTTAAAATTTCACTTTCGCAAAATAAAAATAAAAATTATTCATTAAAATTTAGACCAATTAATATAAATATCTAAAAATATCTAATCTAATTTACATTATAAATAAATATACAGGGAAAAAATGTCTATCAATAAAATAGCTAAATCAAAATCATTATAATGTTATAGATCGTTCACAAATCATTCAATTCTTTTGAACAAAAAGAAAGATACCCATCTGATACGTAAGTCATACCTAAGTAGAAAACATATGAAACAAAATGAGAAGCTTCATCTTTCAGCTGTTGATTTTCTTACACGTGCTTGGCTATGAGTTCAAAATTTTAAGGACTATCATCAAGTTTTCCATACAATGGAAGCATTAAATTTTGAAGAGTACAATGGAATGCACTTATAGCTGTGCAATAGCTAGATGTTCCATAGAAGAGTTAATTGCTAGGCTATATTGTTTCAAATGATACCTAATTTGCCTCCTGCATTAGTTAGAAGAGGTATATATCCTATTTGATATTCTTGAAATCCAACTGATCCATCAATTGTCTAGATGATGATCATATCTATTATGTTGTTTTTTCATCGTTAAAATTAATAACGGTCAGTAAAATTGAAAGGGATATTCTTTTTCCTCATTATGTGACAAGAAATGTGTATTGTTCATTTTAAAAGAAATTTAAATATGAATATAAATCCATTTTATTTTATAATAATAAGAAATGATGTAATACATTCAATCAATTCTATGTTATTTATTGGATTTAACCAAGACATTGGCTTTCAATATTGATGGGATTGAAGAAATTTCATGCGAGATTCAAACACCTGCACATCCTTTATCACCGCCGGGCATTCTCATTATCCTTATGTCACAAGCTTTGGGAATAACCCGTGCGGCACTAGCAAAACATCCAAGACTTAAGCCAATGAAGCCAAGCTTGTCCAATTCCAGACTATGCCTACACCTTTATGCAACGCAAAGCTAAGATCTGATGCATCCCAACACTTACAATGAAAGCAATGCAAACAAGATAGATGCACATGAGCATAGATTTATGGCAGAATGATCCCTCTGAAATACTTCATCAATCACCAAGATTACAAAGTCAGATCGAGCTATGTTAAGAAACATAGATCGTCCCTTACAATGAATGGATCCAACTAATGACACTTAGCTGAATCACTTATTACAATTCACTTTTAGAGCATCTCAATACCAAGCTACAAGAATACAACAACTCACAAAGATTGCAAGATGCAAGTCTTCTCTCCTTTGCTCTGCACTCCTTGTCGCTCCAAAATCTCACAACTCCACTATGCAAGAATGAGCCAAAGGCTTTGCCTTTATACCAAAGTGTCCTTGGATCATGTGCGCCTAGATTTGGGTCCGCACCTAAAATACAATGGCCCCAATTACACCGCAATGCCTTAACCATTAATTCCAATGGTTGCATAACGACTAGATTTGCATCGCCAATGCAAAATAATGAAATGCAAGCGCATAGTCATTGCCGCTAATGCCACCCACTAATCATACCACTGATGAAGCCACTAGCACACAAAATAAATCCGCCATCTCCTCAAGTTTGTCATGCATCTTCATTCTCCAAGGCACAAAAATAAATCGGCACAAGTAAAATACTTAGCCAATATCTTAAGTTGCACCAAAGCGTCCTGCAGAGGTCGGCTTCAAGATGACACCAAGGTTGGACCCATTACATCCTCCCCCACTAAACTAGTGGCGATGTCCTCGACGCCTGCACATCTGGTCCATGATGCTTGGGAGGAAAATTCCTTAGACTTCACTTCTACTGGGATGAGTTCCTCGCCTCAAGGAACTCCATGACTTTCTGCTCATCTCGTCACAAAGTTTCACCACACTGCCATGTCGTAGTTTCACAAGCATGTCCTTTGAAAACCACCAAGAACTCACGAAAGACCTTCTTTCCATGTCCTCTAGCCTGCATCATAAGAACTTCACTCACTCTATGGCCTGGATTGTCAATCACATTCGCTGGACCCTGATCTGGTATGTTCCTCACTAAGTCATCTTCATCAAGATGATGAGGTCTTAGCTGAGACACATGAAAAACCAGATGCACACCCAAGTGCAAAGGCAAATTGAGCTTGTATGCCATGGAACTAATTTTTTGTACCACCTCAAATGGCCCATCAAATCATCTCACCAAAGATGTGCTCAATCCCTTGGGCACCTTGAATTGGATTGGATCCATCTGCAACAATACTCTATCTCCAACATTGAACTCAAGCTTCCTTCTGTTCAAGTCAGTAAACTGCTTCATTTGATCTGCTGCCTTGATCAAATGATACCTTGCCAAATCCACGCATTTGTTCCAAGTCTACAACAACTTGGCTGTACTGACATCCATAATTTGATATCCTTTCATCACCATGTGAGGTGCGAGAGGTTGATGTCCAGTAGCTAGCTCAAAAGGGCTATACTTGGATGATTCACTCTTCTGCAATTTGTAAGAGAATTGTGTTGCATCAAGCAACCTAGGCTAGTTGTGCTGATCAGAAGTCACAAAGTGACGCAAGTAGTCCTCCAATACTACATTGATCCTCTCTATTTGTCCATCCATCTAGGGATGAAATCTTGAACTCATCAAGATTCTTGTGCCTACCAACTTGAACAACTCTTGCCAAAAATTTGAGGTAAACCTCGGATCTCTGTCACTAACAATGCTCAAAGGTATACCCCAAGCTTTCACCACATTCTTGAAGAATAGCTCAGTCACATCTTCAGTCATGCAAGGTTGTCTAAAAGGGAAAAACACTGCATACTTGCTGAACCTATCAACAATTACCATGATACTAGTGAATCCATCAACATTTGGTATCTGTGTAATGAAATCCATACTTACACTAGCCCAAGGTCGCACTGGCACAGGAAGAGGCTGCAACAACCCAGCTGGTTGCAATCGCACTGACTTATCTTGTTGACAAGTAAGACAAGTTCTTACATAACGATCCACATCTTCACGCATGTTAGGCCAGTAAAAACCGTGCTCCAACAATGCCAAAGTTCTCTTCTATCCAGGATGACCCACCCATACTGAATCATGACATTCACATAGAACCTCCTTTCGAAGCTCTTTCTATCTTGGAAGGTAGACACAATTGCTAAAATAATACAAGAGCCCATATTGCATCGAAAACCTCCTTGTTCGACCAGCCCAAACCTGGAGCACAATCTGCCATGCTTGAGAATCATTCTCAAGTCCTTCCTTGATCTGATCTATCATATGCTCGGCCATTGCAACTTGGCTGTCCTCCAAAGTATGTAATGCACCAAGTTGTGCTTTCCGGCTCAATGCATCCACGACCACATTACAACACCCTGGGTTGTATACAAGTTCAAAATCAAATTCTGCCAAGTATTCCTGCCATCTTGCCTGCTTAGTAGTCAGCTTTGACTGTGTCTTGAAGTAAGTCGAGCTGATGTTGTCTATCTTCACCACAAATAGCACACCCAAAAAATAATGCCTCCAAGTCCTCAAGCAATGTATAATCGCAATCATCTCTTTTTCATGGGCCAAATAATTCTTTTCTCTGTCATTGAGCTTCCTTGATTCATATGCAATAGGGTGACCATTCTGCATGAGCACGCCCCCGATTGCATAGTCAGATGCATTGGTTTGGACCTCAAATGGTTCACCATACTTCGGTAATGAAAGTACTGGTTCCTCCATGAGATTTGCCTTCAACAAATCAAAGGCATCTTGCTGCTTCTTTGTCCACTTCCAGGCTCTGTCCTTCTTCAACAAATTCGTCAGTGGCCCAGCAATTTTTGAGTAGCCTTCCAAAAACTTGCGGTAGTAGTTGGCTAGCCCAAGAAACTGCCTTACCTCATGCACATTCTTTAGGGGTTCCCAGTCATGAATCACAACCAACTTCTCCGGATCCGGATGAATCTAACCACAGCCCACAAAATGACCCAAGAAAGGCACTTCATCTTTAGCAAAGACACTCTTCTCTTTCTTCATAAAGAGCTTGTGCATCCTCAGCAATCTGAACACTTCACCCAAGTGCTCCTTGTGTTCATCCAAACTCTTACTGTACACCAAAATGTCATCCAAAAACACCACAACACATCTATCCAATAGAGGTCTAAACACATCATTCATCAAGGTACTGAATGTGGTAGGTGCCTTTGTTAATCCAAAAGGCATGACAAGAAATTCATAACTTCCATACCTAGTCATGATAGTCATCTTCTCTTCATCGCCCAGAGCTATCTGAATCTAATAATACCCATGGTGTAGATCTAGCTTGTTGAAAACTCTAGCATCAACCAATCTATCGAAACTATCTGCAATGAGGGGCAATGGGTACTTATTCTTTATTGTGAGCTTGTTCAAAGCTCTGAAGTTGCAAAAAAGTCACAACATCCCTTCCTTCTTCCTCTAGAACAGGACTGGGGCTGCAAATGGAGAACGGGACAGCCTCAAGAATCTAGCATTCATCAATTCTGTCAATTACTTCTTCAGCTCGGCCATTTCTGGTCCTAAAAGGTGATAAGGAGCCCTTGTTGGTGGTCTTGCTCCCTTCTCCAATTCAATTTTATGATCCACATGCCTCTGTGGTGGTAGCTTTGCAGGTAGGTTATCTGGCATCAGATCTACATTCGCATCTAGCACGTCTTGAACTACTAAAGTGTTGGAAGTCTCAGAAGATCCTCCTTCATCCCAGCCGCCAAGCAATGCAGCAAGATACAAATCACCGCGTCCATTCCTACTCACCCTCTTCATACTTAGTGCACTTAGCACCCTTTCTGAATCTTTGCATTGCACCATCGGGATCATGCAAGCCCTTGTTGGATCTAGCACCAAGATGCAGCTCAAGTGAGGGATCACTACCACGGTCGCCTGTCTAATGAAATCTTGCCCAAGAATCAGATCAAAATCATTCATCTCAATTTCAATAAGATCCATTGCGCCTTGCCAAGGCTCAATCCACATTGTGGCACTACGGATGTTGCCAACAACTGCAGGTGCAGTGACAGCCTTAAAACAAGTCTCAGTCGCCACCATTGCAAGTCCAAGTGCCTTGGCTCAGTGCGCTGAAATATAGTTGTGTGTCACTCTGAAATACACCATCGCGATGACCTTCTGCCCTCCAAAGAAAACCTCAATGTAGCACAACTCATGACGATTGGTGATCTATGGGTTCACCAAATCTTGCAATGAATTAAGAAGCCTCAATCCACCCATTTCTGGCATCTTCTTTTCATCACCCAACATTGCACTAACTCTAGCCCAATTTGGACATTCACGAGCCTAGTGATCTAGATGCCCACAAATCAAGCAGTACCGATCCTTCTTCTTTTCATCCGGAATTGGCTCTTTTTTCTTGGAAGGGTTTTCGCCATTCCCCTTATGCTTCTTCCCTTTCGGATCATTATTCTAACTTGCAGTGTTCTTCTTGTCAATGCCCCGAAACTACTTCTTTTTGTCAAAGTTATCAGATCTAGCTCCCCCAAATCCCTTTGTAGCGTCACCCTTGTAATCAAGCAACCCATCTGCAACTTCAACAGCTTCGGGTAAGGACTGCACCTTGTGCCTCCTCAATCCTTTAGTAGCCCAGGGCTGAAGATTCCGCATGAACAAGTACAACTTTTCAAAGTCGCCTAGCTTCCCACATTCCAAATCTAGGACTTGGAATGCACGAACATAGTCACGAACCATCCCAGTATGCTTCAATTCATCAAAACGTGCCCTCACAACCCAATCTAAGTTACCAGGCTTGAACTAATCCTGCAATGCAGCCTTCAATTCGATCCATGAATTAATCATTTTGACAGGCTTGCCTACTCTCTCATCAGCTAGATGAGTGTGCCACCACAATTTCGTACTTCCAGTGAAATACGATGTGACCTTCTTGACTTGGGCCTCATCACTCAGATCTAGTGTCACTAATAAGAATTCTTCTACATCCTAGAAGAAATTATCAAGCGTCTTGTCATCATGATCTTCGTCATAGGTAGAGATCGGCGCTGACTTGGTCCCTTGACCACCACCCAAAAGAGCATGATGTAGTTGTTGACCTTCCTTCAAAAACTTCATCTCTTCTCACAGCATCTCAAGCTGCTTGCCCAGCTTCATCAATTCATCAGTCACCCTTTCGTTTATGGCTGCATTCTCCAATGCATCTAGATGGAACTCATGATCTTGCAGCCAGTCTTTGTGCTTGATGTTGCCCTGCACAACATGGCTCTGTTCATGGCCTTGCGTCTGATCTCCTTCATACTGACTGTCTATGTCAGTCATGATGCTTCCAAATCAGATCTCAAGCAAAACCTTTTGCTTTGATACCAACTGTCACGGGCTTTGGGAATAACCTGTGCGGCACTGGCAAAACGTCCAAGACTTAAGCCAATGAAGCCAAGCTTGTCTGATTCCAAACTACGCCTACACCTTTATGTAACGCAAAGCTAAGATTTGATGCATCCCAACACTTACAATGAAAGCAATGCAAACAAGACAGATCCACATGAGCATAGATTTATGGTGGAACGATCCCTCTGAAATACTTCATCAATCACCAAGATTACAAAGTTAGATCGAGCTATGTTAAGAAACACAAATCGTCCCTTACAATCCAGCTAATGACACTTAGTCGAATCACTTATTACAATTCACTTGTAGAGCATCTAAATACCAAGCTACAAGAATACAACAGGTCACAAAGATTGCAAGATGCAAGTCTTCGCTCCTTCGCTCTGCACTCCTTGTCGCTCTGAAATCTCGCAACTCCACTATGCAAGAATGAGCCAAAGGCTCTGCCTTTATACCAAAGTGTCCTTGGATCATGTGCACCCAGTTTCCTTTATACCTAAAATACAACGGCCCCAATTACACCACAATGCCTTAACCATTAATTCCAACAGTCGCATAACGGCTAGATTTGCATCGCCAATGCAAAACAATGAAATGCAAGTGCATAGCCATTGCCGCTAATGCGGCCCACTAATCACGCCACTGATGAAACCGCCAACACACAAAAGAAATCCACCATCTCCTCAAGTTTGTCATGCATCTTCATTCTCCAAGGCACAAAAATAAATCGGCACAAGTAAAATACTTAGCCAATATCTTAAGTCGCACCAAAGCGTCCTGTAGAAGTCAGCTTCAAGATGACACCAAGGCTGGACCCGTTACACCTTATAACCCATCCTTTTTGAAACATTTTGGCATTTCAAACTTATAATATAGCGACTGTCTCAACAATAAAGACTTCTGCTTTCACAATATTACTGTGAGATGAATCTCATGAGTTTTGTGTGTTAAAAATATGAATGGTTGAGAAGTGCACACTTGTTTTGTGTGGATGTCTCAGAATGAGTGCCAAACGGTGTGAATAAAATGGACTAAAATGTACCTAGACATACACTTGGGGTGGAAAATAATATTTTTTATTTAGGTTATTTATTTAAATGTGGTTACAACAATTAAGTTAATAAAATATAAATATAATTGAGGTGGAATTTTTATTTTTATTATTTAGGTTAATTATTTAAATGTGGTTGTACAACAATTAAGTTAATAAAATATAAGGTGAGTTGGTGATTGAGAATAGTAAATTAGGTAATATGTTTTGGAAATTAAATAGGATGGCTAATGATATCTAGTAATTAAGTGAATGAGATTTTGGAATTTGTCTATTTGTAAATCTATAGAAATAATGTCTCTTTTTTAATGATCTAGTTAGAAGTTTTTATTAGATATTTGTTTTCTGAATATAAGTTTGTGGTTTTGGGATGAATTTATGGTTGCATATCTATATTATAATTTTCATATTTGTTTTATTTTAGCAATCAATGATATTTTATTCTACACATTTATGTGATGGAAAAATAGTTAGATGTCACTAAATGTTACTAGCATATATTATCAACTTTATGTCAAATGTGTGTTTAATTAACTCCAAGTAGAAGGGAACAAGATAATAAAAAAAATGATTGATTTTTAAAATGAAATGAGATTTTTAAGTTCACTGTCATGATGCCACCTTTACAATCATGGACCTATCCCAAAATGTGATAATAATAAAGTTAACATTGCAAAAGATTAAAATGGAAAGGGTAAGGATAGGTATATAGGATATGTACATATACTTGCAGTGGAAAATAGTTTTTCAATCTAGATGAATTAAGTATTTATACAATTAAATAAATTTAATAGGAATATTTTTGTTCTTTTGTGGAAGTAGATTTAGATTGTGTGTTCTTCTTAGCCTTTGTATTATTTTTCCATTTTCTATTAGAATAATTCTCACCTTTGCAATCAAGACTTGTGATTTTGGAGACTTCAAAGTTCTCATTAAAAAACTTATCTTGCTCCCTAGTGAGTTGCATAAGAGAATTCTCAAAAGAAGGCATCTTAAATTCACTCCCAAAGGAATTACTCATAGCATAGGAACTAGACATAAGCACCAAATAACTAGGTCATAGCTTTGAAAGAACACTTATTACTAATTGTGTACACCTATTTTATTTAATTTTACAATCTTTCAGAGCTATGTCTTTAGTGACTTCAATTTGTTTGTGCAGTCATTTATGTTGTTAAAATTACATGGATTGAGACTTAATAATATGCTTTCTAATAAATAGCCCTGGATTGAGCCTTTGTTGTCCAATAGGTGTATCCAAGTGTTCATTGTGAAATAATGGAATATATATATATATATATAGTAGTTACTTATTATTTTTTACTTCATCGTTAGTTGGTTTACAATCAAGTTTGTTAACTATCGTATATAGCCTCTTGACTCTTAGCATATTATTATGAAAATATTTTTCCATGATGAAACAAGAGGGAAAAATAAAAATTAAGAGGAATACAACTACAACCAAAAGAATATTCCCTACTCCAAATTCACTCAATCAATGATCCCCCAATAATATTTGAGCTTTTCAATTTATATTCACTATACTTTTAGATGTCACTTGCCAAAAATAGTAAAGTGGTTTTGATCTTGGTACAAGCAAATGTTAAATTTGGTCATAAAAACAAATTACATTTTTGACAAAATGAGATCAATCTTAAATAAATTAATGAATCAAGATTCTCCTAGAACAACAACACATTTGAGAATCTATTCTTTTTGGAAAAACTAAGCACTAAAATTAAAACCTAATTAGAACATTATAAAGAACACAATATTATACCCTAAATAAAAGAATTCACATAAAAAAGAGGTTGAATGACTGAGTTATTAGCATGCAAATTTTTCCTTCCAAAATGAAAATGCAAATGAGAGGGGGTAGGAAGATTGAGGGTTGGTTTGTTGTTGTTAGCAACCTTGGCAGATAAAATATTCTTTTCCTTATCAAATTATGCCTTGTTGGAGCTTGCGATAGAATATTTGTTTCAAATATTCTACAAATGACATACTACTAGTATGGATATATTTTTTAAAGTATATGTAAAACACGCCAAAAAATATTATTGTAAAAGTTTTTTAAAAAACTTTAAATTAAAGAATATTTCATAAAATTTGATTAGATTAATTATCCACAAGAAAAGATTTGTCAATTCTCTTAACAAAAAATATATATATTAAATATATTACTTATGCTTATTTTCTTCATCCACAAAATTCTCGCACTTTGCATATAGAGCAATCTACATTGTCGCTTATTTCAAATTTGAAATGTCTTTGGCGTAATGACCCATGCTAGTAGCCAGCGTCAAAGAATATATTGACTCATGCAATGCTCCGTACGATTTCTCTACGAAATAAAAGTATTGAGATGCTGAAAGAATAGATCTATGTTTTCTTTTGCATCCGTATGAAAGCAAGACCATTGAATGGATCTTGTCCATTCATTGTTCTTGACTTATTTTTGCGCAGTTTCTATATGTTTTTCTCAACTGCAAACCGCTGCATCATGCCCTAAGTGTTATGTTGGTTGCTTGTGACACATTTTGATCAGGAGCTATTGAATGGCTTCGCACTCATGCTTGAAGGCTTCATATTCCTATATTTGAGAAGGGGTATGGAGAGGATCTAGCAATGGTAGTAAAGGAAGCCAACCACAATAAATTAGATGTTTTTCTTATGGATACAATTGGACGAATGCAGGATTGTTAAGAATGCTTCTGAAATGATCTTAACTGGCCATTCTCTCGAACTTCACAAATATATCTCATGCAGATTTGAAATAAATAAAAACATGCAAATAACCAGCACATATATTCTTATAAAACTTCTCAGAAAATGGTTTGTATTATATAACAACAATACAATAACCATGCAACTATAACATCCCAATTTGAAATATAGAAATATAGTAAGACTGGGTGATAAAGAACTTGTAAAACAATGGTGAACTCTGATGTGATTACGCACCGGGATGAACTGGGTTTCCATCCAATCCATCGAGAAAGCCTGAAGGTTTCCGACCTCAGGTTTCAGATTCGAAAGCTGAAGCTTTCTAAATTCTCAATGAGAAATAAAATCCATAAACTGAAGCATACACAATGAGACTTCAAGCCTCCTCTTATGGCTGCAGATGTGACTCTTTAGTTTCCCCACTTTATCTCTTCATATTCCCACTCCATCTCTTTATATTTCCACTTTAAGTCACTTTTAAATAAATATGGTGGTTGAGTTATAAAGTGATATAATAAATAAAGTGAGGAATCTTCCGGCATTAAAACGAAGGACCAAATGAGCTCGGATGATGACTTGTGATAGCTTGCCGAAAAACTCTTGGCAAGACGCTACAAGTCCACTACTGAAAAACCAAGAATTTTAAACCTTTTCGACTTACTATAAATAGTAAGTACCCTGGAAACCTGTGGAAACTGCTCCGATTGGCCTGAAATTGAAATCATCTACGCCAATTATCTCCCTGAATACTACCAAGCCTTGGTTAGCCCTCTGGACCATGATAAAAAGGCTAACGACACGACACGAAATAATGTGCCCCAAAAAGGGGACATTACAAATCACCCCTTCCCAGAGATTGCTTCCCTCAAGCAATCGATATCTGCATGTTGTGATCATAATGCCTGGATCCCAAACCAACCTTAGGGAAGCTGCTCCACCAATCTGTCGTGTGAAATTGAAACATACGTTATGCTCTGACCTGTGAAGCCACTCACACAATAATAAAACAACAGCTAGTCTAATACCAGGATCCCAAATCACTGCAGGATCAATCGTACCAATCTACCCTGTGTTGCCATCATCTGTAAGAAATTGCTCAACCAAACTGAGAACCTCATTCCAACTAGGATCACCAATGCCTCTACGGTCATATGCAGGGGAAAACCAAACCTCATATCGATCGACTCCAAAAATGAAAACCAACTGTGAGTATGTCCCTCTTGGATCCCATAAGAAAAAGGGCCACCCATCTCCCCAGTTCGCTAAAATAACTCGATGCTCTATGCCCACACTGAGTGAAATACTAGAAGTGTCCATCTGCCATAACACTGCCCCTCTAATCTGTAGCCCTAACTAAAAATTGCATTGAAGAGACAAGCTATCAAGATTGTCAAACAAGGCTTCCACCTGCAAGTAGGGAAGCGTACCCAACCAATCACTCATCCCACCCCTATCCAATAATCAGAAAAGGTCCCTCATAGGTGGGCTGAATGGAAAACAAAATGCATCCCATGCAATAAGGCCAATATGTGATGCACTGAGAAACTCTAATGGGAATCTTAAATCAGCATAAGGATTCCATGACTGTCTCTCCATACCCGAAGTTATACAATGTATACTATCATGGTGTGCAAAATTTGCACCAAACAACATACTCATCATCCCAAGCTCAATAACCCCGTACTAAAAAAGTTCTACGTGATCAACATTAGTGAGAGGTGGTGCAAGGAAAGGCATATCACCCATCATGTCAAAAGTCATAACTACCCATCCTGGACTACTACTGTAAGAACCAAATCGCTCAACAACTGAGCTCATCCCGCCACTCCAACCTAGTGGCCAAGACTCATCCCCAATAACTAAACTTGGGTCCCAAATCCTACAGCCAACCTCGTCCTCATCCTAGGAATAGGAGGTATCTCCCTCACCTATCTCAAAGAGGGGATTATCAAAAGTAAACTCGACACCCATCTCAAACAAGGAATTAGCAATCACCTGAAAGTGGTCTAACTCATAAATAAGCTCTGGGTGACCCAACGATCTTCTTCGACAATTGTCCAAGTCATAGGTCTGATTTATGTTGTCAAGCTCCTGAATCAGCTCCTGAAAGAATTCAGACCTATCCTTGTCATCCTGCTCCATGTATTGGCTAGAGACCACAATATGATTTCTCGCCTCTTGTAGAGCAATACGAGTATGCTCCAAAGTGCCTTGAGTAGCACTAAGCTCCCTATTGAGCTTATCAACCTCATCCTCCTTCTCCCTCAATTGCTCAACATATGTCCCGACAACCTGTAACAGGTGGTCACAGTCTGTAAGTAATCTCAGATACTCAGATTTCCAATCCTCAAATGTTGTTCTAACCCCTTGTAAAACTGCAATTATAGGATCCAATCCTTATGTCGTCTTTCCCTATATCCCTCTGAGTTGTCCTATATAGATCATCAATGATCTGGTGAGTGCTATCATGGTGAACAAGTGCTGCAATAATGACATCGTCAGTGACTTTCAACTGACTTTTTAAGGCACACTTCTCATCAGTGTTATCCTGGGATGTACTACAAAAAGGGTCATCCATTTTAGTATGATGCAAGAGTGAAGTGTTGCTAAAGAAGTCACACGATTTCTCATTACCTGAATCACTGAAGGTCTCCAACTGGTTACCACAACCTATAACCATGGATTTGTCAAACTCAGCCACCAAGTCACCAAAGTAGAGTTCAGAACACTCTCCATTAAGTCCCGAAAGGGATGTAGTCACTATTGTAATGTCTCTATCACTAGGCTACAATTTATCTTCCCCTTGATCAATCTTGCAAACATGCCCCTGTGACCAGCCCTCTTGGCATAAGAAACAAATCTGCCCTGTACTCATTAGGTCTTGGCCCATCACCGATGATCCTGCAACCTGTAAGCCTAATGATGCTCGTTCATTTTCAGTCAATGAACTCATGAACCTTTTAGCCTGAAGCTTAATTAATTCAGCTGAGAGTTCATATGCCATGGATGTGTATTTTATTCCTCCTCTCCATATGGCCAACAATTATGATTGCAATTGTTTGCATATGTCAAAGTCCTCATCTAAGAACGATGATAAGATAGTTTTTATGCATGTTTTCACCTCATTTGGATGACGCTCCCTGTAATTTCTTAAGAGACATTGAAATAGTTGGTGAACCATTTTGTCATAACCAAGGTTCAACATGTGACTGAAAATCTGATTACTTGACATTAACTCTAAGATTTTTACTTGTTTACCAAAGGTAGAATCTCTATCATATCTTAGTCCATCTAAATTATATGTAATTAGCTATAACACATGTCTCCAAATGTGCTCGGTGTAAGGAATGATAAGTGTTGTAATCCGAGTGATCTCACTAAGACATGAGGCAACTGCAAGCTTAACATGTCGAAGTGGATGGTTCATAAATCTACGTTGCACCAAGGCAACCATTGAGGGATGCATGGCCCAAAGTCTACAATCAGATTGATCTATCTTAGATAGATACAAATTTATTTCATCGAGTTTGGCAAGCAGACTTCCCGTAATTTTTTGCTCCTCCAACTGCCATCCAAGGCAACATAGCTCATTGCCTATCTCCCTTTCTTTCTGAATATCTCTTAGTTGCACACCGTAAAACATGCCATTGAGTTCCTTCAAGAACATTGGGCTTTCCAAAGACTCCATGATTTAATTTTTTCCCAAGTTTTACACCAAAGACTGAATCACTTCTTCAATTGCAAAATGCTACTATCAACTCAATTTTTGTTAAAATTTTAACACAATTTGATTCCTTCTGCTGAAGGTATTTTTACCTTTGTAATATTATCAAAATAATCAAGGCAATCCTGACTGCAAATCCTCTGACTACCACATCAGCGTCATTAGTCAAATTCTGATGCAAATTCTAGTATTAAACTTGACTGAATGTGTTCCCAAAATAAATCTCACATCAAATCTCACGTCAAGGCTATCGTTGTTGGTTATATGTTGGACTGTTGGAATCATGCATTCTTCAAGTGACACATTCCCCATAAATACATTTCAAACAATATACCACTACTTTGCTAACTAAACATCAATATCAGGGGAGAGGAGTTTTCCAGTAATCCCATGTAGCGAAGTCCTCATGTTCAGATGATGACAGGGCTGGGAACATACTATTGACAAGCGTAAGAAGTGATGTGTATGACTTTGTGTCTACATGATGGTTCACAACAATCTCACCCTTTGGGTTAATGATAACAAAAATTGAGTTTCGATATTCCCACTTTTAAGTAACTAATTTCATTTGTACCTCAGATTCCAAATCTTGCATAAAATGGATTGCTAGCTACTGGAAATAATCTTCTAATATCCTGTCGCTGACCACTAAACCGTATGTGTTGTCTTTCTTCCTAGACGTGAGTTAGTGTGACGTCTTTGATTGGCATCGGGATCTAACAACCCCACCTTCCTTTTACTACTGCCCGATACCAATATTGAAGGGACTGGCTCATGCGCATAAAGTGCGAGCTACGCTTTCCCTTACTATGGCGTGTGCTACTGTAGAAAATGATGATGCTTAGATCATAAGACAATCACCCATGTTTCTTATATGTTGGTGACAAATGACCAGCGTGTGACTTCAGCCTTGTTAGGAATTGACTTTCCCAGTTTGTGTATGACCACAACAAACTCCAAGGTGCGTATAAAAGCTAACGCAAATAGCTGTCGAGAATACCAAATGTCTCAGACTTAGAACAATCAAGAGCTGACTGTTGATGCGCGAGCTGAATGGAGAGTCGGAGGTCCCTTGTCTTGTGTGGAGTCCAGAATGATTGGGTGACTATCGCCCAATCCTTGAGACTACAAATACCTACACGCATATTCTGAGATGGTTGCAGACTTGTTTGGGGAGGTGCTGGTGTAGTTCCCCATGATCAACAGTCCCAATACGGGAGAAGGGGATGATATGAATTTGGTCTCCCTCAACTCATGTGTCTAATGTCAAGTTCACGCCCAGTTTCAAGGACATTGTGCATATCTATACTGTAGCCTGTAACGTGATTTCTCAGTCACTCTTTGATGTGTGATGTCCCCTCTAACACCTACCACTACTCCCTTAATGGCAGACATAACTACAACTCCAGTTGCATGGAGTCCTACTGCTCCACCAGTACACGAACGTGCACAGGAAGGCCAAGAGTGTATTGACAGACCCACTCCATTCCGCCTTGGCCACACCTTGCACTCCCTTTCGATATATGCAACCTGTCCCCAATGCTCGAAAATGCCAACGAATATCACTGCTGCGCATGACTTCTTGGATGACAACTGACCGATACGACTGCAATCTTTGGCCTTGAGGGATGATATACTAGCATCATATATGCACAATCTGGTTCAGTTACATTCAATACTAGCCATGTCGCACCATTATCCTGTTAACACATGTTGGAGGCTTGAAGGAAGTCTGTTTAAATAAACAAGGACTAAAAAATGACTTCCCTATCTATTGAGAATAATATCGAATACTGGAATACAACTACTGAACTGCCAGATTACTGAAGAAGTTTTTTTTTTTCTCAAATCAATGAAGCTCAAAGTGAAAATTGAATGATTTGTTCCTAGAAAGAGAAAACCCCACAGGCTGGTAGGATTTTTAGCTTTGATACCACTGAAATGACCCTAACCAACCATTCTCTTGAAGAACCCAAATTTGAGATATCCTTTGCTTGTAAAACAATGACGAACTCTGATGTGAATCCACACTGGGATGAACTGGGTTTCCATCCAATCCACCGAGAAAGCCTGAAGGTTTCCACCCTCAGGTTTCAGATTCAAAAGTTGAAGCTTCCCGAATTCTCAATAAGAAATAAAATCCATAAACTGAAGCATACATAATGAGACTCCAAGCCTCCTCTTATGGCTGCAGTTGTGACTCTTCAGTTTCCCCACTTTGTCTCTTCATATTCCCACTTTGTCTCTTTATATTTCCACTTTAAGTCACTTTTAAATAAATATGACCATTGAGTTATAAAGTGATATAATAAATAAAGTGAGGAATCTTCCAGCATTAAAATGGAGGACCAATCGAGCTCGGATGATAACGTGTGATAGCTTGCCAAAAAGTTTTCGATGAGATGCTCCAAGTCCACTACTGAAAAGTCAAGAATTCTGAACCCTAACGACTTACTATAAATAGTAAGTACTCTGGAAACCTGTGAAAATTGTTCCGATTAGCTTGAAACTGAAATCACCTAGGAAAATTATCTCCCTGAATACTACCAAGCCTTGGTTAGCCCTCCGGACCATGATAAAAAGGCTAACAACACGACACAAAATAATGTGCCTCAAAAAGGGGACATTTCAGCCTCATACATACATTGTTTCTCACCATACGGGTGAGTCCACCATGCGGCAGTTGCTCACCGTGCAATGAGGCATACACGTATGGTGAGAGTATGTGGAGCATGCGGGGTGGTTCATTCACCATGCGATGAGGTATACCAAGAGTTATGTGCGAAAAGGGGTGGCTATCATGATTGTACGGTGGCTGCTCACATATGAAGAGGTATGCATAGAAAGGTGTGGCTGTCATGACTATATAGTGGCTTTCATGACCCATACGGTAGGTGCCATGACCGAATGGTGATTGGTTGATGGCATCCATCACGTACACTGCCGATGGAGTGGCGAACGGAGTAATGAATGGTATGGTGGAGCCAGTACCTGATGGTTAAGTTGTACATGAGGTCGACAGTGAAGCATACAATGAAGCTAGTATGTTGAAGCCAGTGCCAGTATAGTGATGCCCGTGGAGTAGTATCCGTCGTGCGGTGATGCTTGCACACACAACTCTATGGTAACTACCACTTGGATTGGATGAATGGAAAGGCTGAGTTAGTTGACTATTTGTGAAGTAACAGTTAAAGTACTAGATTTCATAGCGAATTGTGGTGTGTATAAATCGCTGCAGGATTCGTTGGTATGAATATGGTGGTGTGAGAGGATAGCAAGGAGGGGATGCACTAATGCTATAGAGATACTCGATAAGTTGTAGAGGGTCAATCTATGTGAAACTTGGTGATCGAGTATTCAATAATTATAGAACTGAGGTTGAGAATGTATATCTGAAAGCAAACAATCTGTAACTTATATGTAATCATATTTATGATAATATAAGTGATTGTTGCTTTGGTGTTTGAGTTTTTTTATCTGTAAGGGTTTTCCCACGTAAATGTTGGTATTCTGTTATGTGCTTGTTTATCCTTCTGTGTTTACTCTATTTACTTTTGTGCATCTTAATGACTGTAATTGAAATTGATAGTCATCCTTGGTTTATTCTCCCCTAAGAATTTGATACTATGGAAAATGTTCCACACTTTTCTTTCCTAACAAGTGGTATCAGAGCAAGGGTAGTTGGGTTATCCTTGTGTGCAGGTTTTTTATGTCATTTTTGTAGTGGGTGATTTGCAGGGTACTGGTATTCAATATTGTAGATTGAGATGACAAGCAATTATGAGTTGTGGAAACTCAAGATGGAAGATCTGATGGTAGATAGAGATCTTTGGTTTGTAGTGGTTGGAGCTAAACCTTCAGGCATGAAACAAGAGGACTGAGATCTCACAAATAGAAAAGCCAAAGGGTTGACCAAGCTCTTTTTGGCGGACTTTATTCTGTTAAATATTCATGGGGAGAAGACAACTTCTTTGTGGAAGAAACTTGGTGACATTTATCAGAGAAAGTCTTTGGTAAACAAGTTGTTCTTGAGGAAGAAGTTGTATTCCTTGAAGATGGTCGATAGTACATTTGTAGCAGATCATCTGAATGTTTTTAACATGATTGTTGCATAGTTAACTTTTGTAGTTGTCAAGATTGATGAAGAGGATCAATGTATGCTTTTGTTATGTTCTTTGCTTGACACATGGGATCATTTGGTGATGGCCATTGGGAGTACAACAACCACTTTCAAGATGGAAGATGTGGTTCCTTTTTTGCTATCAGAAGAAGCACCAATAAATCTTCTGAGATAGTCAAGGAGGCTCTTGCTGTTCGAGGCAAGCAAGAGGACAAGAAGTCAAAATCCAAGTCAGAGGAAAGATCTAAGTCTCCTAAAAAGAAGTCCAAAGAGAAGTGTTGGAATTGTGGGCAGATTGGTCATATTCGAAAGGATTGCAAAGATAAGAAGAAGAAGAAGAAAAAGATTTCTTCAGATTTTGAGTCTTTTGCGTCTTCTTAGAGTGATGATTGAAATGCCTTCTTAGTTGTTTTGGCAAGTCAAATGTTAGTGTTAGAGTAATAAAGTGTTTGCTTATTAATTGAATCATATTGATTTAATTATTAAGTCACTTATTACCTCTTTCAACTTAAGCTAAAATTTAGGCATATAATAATTAATTACTTTATTAATTATTATTATGCAACCTAGGGTTTCAGATCTTTTATAAGGATTGATCTCTTTTGTAACCTTTTTCTAACAATTCATTATTGATTGCAACTTTTGTTTTTGCACATCAAGGATTCTTCTCTCTCGTGGATCCATACGTTTAGGTCTCCATAGCTATTATCTTCTCTCTCTTTTTGTGACAGTTGTTTTCATGTAGGTGTTCTTGGGAGTTGTGGGTTTTTTTTTTCATCAACTCCAATATGGTATCAGAGCTTCAAATCTGTTTGCCCTGTCCTCTTCCTGAGAGATACAGTCGTATTTGTCATATCTTCTTTTTTAGAGGGTTTCTAGTCAGATCTGGGGGCTCCTATTTTTTTGGTCATCTCGGCTTCAAACGGACCTCACGGTTGCATTCACATTGTCCAAGAACCCCAAGATCCTTATAAAATTTGTACAATTTGGACAAAGTTGGAATCTGTGGCAAATTGTTTTTGCAACCAGCCCCAGCATAGATCCCGAGGCAATCACTATTTTTTGGAGCACTTCTTGCCCAAACAGACCTCACGATTGCATCCTAAGCATCCAAGATACCCAAAATCCATATAAAAATTATTGATTTTGGACAAGTTGGCCTCTGACACAAAATTTGTTTACGTTGCACGCCATACAGCTTGGGCACGTAGATCGAGGCCAAAATAGGTGATTTCAAAAATAAAAATAAAAAAATTTGGGGGCACCACCATCGCTCCATCCATGGGCCTCCTGCATTCCTCCCAAGCGTCACCAACGCTCCACCTGGGCACCACCTGTTGGCCCCTGCACGTTGTCACCACCAGTGACACCGCTGACTGCGAAGTCTCTGGCATGACTGTTGGTGGTAACCGCCAGTCATGTGGTCACCATGGTAACTTAACTTCTTGTGCCCAACCCCTTCCACTGAGCAGTACGATCATATGGGGGACCAACCCCCGACCGCACCAGCCCCAGGCCTTCAACCCCTGGTCATGTGGCGACCAGGGGCCAAATTTCTTTGGCCCCACAGGCCTATTGTTTTTTTGCAGTGACGACCATTTGGACGTCAAATTTAAGCCTACAGACTGCTGATGTCAGTACATGTCAGCAAGGATTTGCACTTTTTTGGGCCTTTTTGAGCTACCTATGCATTTTTGCGAATAACTCGGGCATCTGGGATTGGAATTGGGCATGCAATATACCGTCAGAAAGCTAGTTCTGAGATTGATCCATTTTTTCTGGTATGGTTTCAAGATTTTTCCATTTTGATGCCATTTTTTTTGTCAAAGTCAGATGTTCTCTATGCTCTCGGTGTTTCAGACCTCCTGCATTCCAGGATTTGTTTCTCTTGCATCCGGGCTTCGTTTTCTCCAAACAAAATATTGATGGAAAAATCTTTCTAAGATTTTATCAGATCCGATCGTTTCATGTATGTTTTTGTCCTTTTTCTGACATCACCCATCCTCAGATCCTTCCAGACACCTTCTTTGGGCCCTCCAGCATAGCTGTTGGTTTTTTGCTCATATCTTGAGCATATGGCGTTGAAATTTGGCAAACGAGATATTGTCGGAAAGATGATTCCAAGATCTTTCCAGATTTGTAGGTTTTATTTTTATTTTTTTATGGTGTTTTCACTGTCAAAGTCAAATGTTCAATTCTGCACTCTGGGAACTCTATCTTGCGCACCCTGACTCCATTTTTGGAAAATGATATATCATTGGAAATCTTGTTCATAGAGCTTTCCAATTCTATGAGTCATTTTCCCAGATTCTACTCCAGGTTCATTTTATTCAGATTCTTGCATTTTTGTAGTCTGGTGGATATCTTGGATGTTACAGGTCCTGGGATCTCTTCCCCTTGAGGGATGGCTTGTCTTAGGTTGTTCTTTTGTTTCAGCAGCCTTCGCTCTTCTTTGAGCAGTGTATACTTCATTTTTTGTAGCATTCTTTTATGCACACACACTGAGATAAAGTGTCATTCTATTGCATGTATGTGATCTTGCACATATTCATGCTCTTTGTACTCGCACTCCATTATAAAGTACCAAGGGGTTTTGATTTTTACCTTTGTTTGTCATCTACTCTTGTCATGTGATCATTCCTCCAATGACATTAGCCTCAGGTATCTCTATATCTGTTTGTACTCTCTCTAAACATTCGATGTTTCAAATTCTTCTTCATCATGCAGTTTATATTGGATGATCTTTTCAGTGTACCTGTCATTACTTCCTTGTGAGTAGTATGGGGGGGGGTTTCTACTCTTGGTTCTATTGCTTCTTTGGTTTGATAGTGTGAGCTATGTATTCAGTATTTGATTCTATGTACTAGGTGGATGCAGTGGCTGGGTACTTATGTATTCCGGTGAGATGGATCATTTACCATATGGACACTCTTTTATTTCCTATTTTTGGATGCACTCTTCTAGATTTGATTGATCAACTCTTCAAACTTTTGGTGTTTATGCCATCTGTATCTTTGAGTTTAGGTGTTTGCCTTTGTTTGCCTCCTGATTCGTGTAGTGTCATTTGAGGGCACTCATGCAGATTACAGTCTTCTCTACCTGGTCATATTTCAGTGGAGGATCTTCAGATCATCAATTACTTCTTGATAGAGTTTGCAGCTTCTTGCTTCAATGATGTTGTACATGTTCATCTTTGTTCCTATTTTCTGGAACATTCCTAATTTTGGAGGCTTCTTTAGTCCTTCAGACTAATCTTTGTCTCTTTTTGGAGTAGAGTTTTTCTCATGTGGTTTTCTCTATTTCTCTGTTTTATAGAGACTCTCTTTTGTACTTGGGTACCTGATCAGGCCTTTTTTTGTTGGGACCCATTTACTTTCAGTAGTTCTTTCTAGGTTTTTAGCTTCTCCCAAAGTTCATCTTAAGGGGGGGGTGTTAGAGTAATAAAGTGTTTTCTTATTAATTGAATCACGTTGATTTAATATTAAGTCACTTATTACCTCTTTCGACCTAAGCTAAACTTTAGGCATATAATAATTAATTGCTTTATTAATTATTATTATGCAACCTAGGGTTTCAGATCTCCTTTTATAAGGATTGATCTCTTTTGTAACCTTTTTCTGATATTTCATTATTGATTGCAAATTTTGTTTTCGCACATCAAGGATTTCTCCTCTCTCCTAGATCCATACGTTCAGGTCTCCATAGTTGTTTTCTTCTCTCTCTTTCTGTGACAGGTGTTTGCGTGCAAGTGTTCTTGGGAGCCGTGGGTTGTTTTTTTCATCAACTCCAATAGTTAGTTGATGTCTGGTTCAATTTTCATGAAGAAGATGTTTTTCCTTATGCCATGTGAGACTTGGTACCATGCTTTAGTGCAAGGAGTTGTTGGTAGTGATGTAGATTCATCATCTAATGATGGATGATCTTCATTAGTGTTGTAGATGTTGAAGTTAGATCCTGTTTCTAAAGAAGGATCTTTCACATTTGCTGGATCACTATTTGGAGTAGATTATCTTCATGTGATTGGAGATGTTGACATCTTGAGGATTCATAGGGGTCCTTGGTAGAGATGTTGTTTATGTTTTATTTTGACATGTTATCCTTGTTAGGATGTTTTCAATATTATGTCATGGTACACTCTTGAGATGCATTTAGAGTTTTGGCATGATATGGTTATGTTCATATGGAGCATGTTATCTCTTTGGTTGAGATGTTTTAGATCATGGTTGTCATGTTTATGTTCTTAATTCTACAGCTAGAACTTTGACATTGATCTTTGTTTAGTTTTCTCTGTTTTGAGTATATTGGTCATTTGCTGGGTACTTCATGATATTATGGTTTTGCATTTGGAGTTGGACATGGATTGATCAATTACAGGTGCTCATGGATACATGGAAACATAAATGATGCTAACATTCTCTTGTGGCTAGAGATGTATGTATTTGAATGAGTAATAGTTACAACTAAGAAGCATTCATATGCTATGTACTTGACACAATTAGCTTTTAGAGGTGTGTAAAAGGACATGATACAGGGAGCTATGGAGACTTGCTATGAAATTTGTGCTTACAAGTTCCTAGTTTACAACTAGACAGTATTGTGAATGTTCTTGGTGTACTATATGTTTTATACACTTTTATGTGATGTTGTTAATGAATTATTTTCAACTTTGACATTACTTGTGTTGTTGGAGCTTCTTGGTGTGTATATGAAAGGTATTGCGCTTGAGGCTTGAGACTATGTGTAACAGGGTGTATATGTTGATGATTTTGAATTCATGTTGGTATACCTTGGAGGTATAGATAGTTAGATGAGAAAACACTTGTGATGGGTGCTATTTTTTCTATGCTGTTGATAGTTAAATTGATACATCTGGTCACTTCTGGATAGAGTGTATGTGTTTTGGGATATCAATTGAAGAAAAATTTTGTGATGCATGTGCATATTAGTTGTGTGGATTTTTTTGTGAATGGATTCTATGTGTGTCCAATGGCGGTGGTATGGTAGGAGGTGAGAACAATCATGCATGAGATGAGACCATTCATGTTTCTATTGCAAATATCTCAATGGAGCATGTGGTGAACTCTGGTTTGCAATGGTGTGTATGCTAAGGTGGAAAGGGTGTATCAGTCTAATGGGAATTATGATGTTTGTATTTTTCTTAGTAGCCTCCGTGTGTTCTAAAGGTGCTATTTAAGTTCAAATGTTGCGCAAATTCAATGGGGCTTAAAGCCCCTAACTCTCAGTTGTTTGTTTACGAACTCTGTGGACATCAGTACGTACCTCATTAAGTGGGAGATTGTTATGAATGCCTCATATGTACATTGTTTCTCACCATATGGGTAAGTCCACTATATGGTGAGTTCTCACCATGCGATGAGGCACACACGTGCGGTGAGAGTGTGTGGAGCTTGCAGGGTGGTTCATTCACCATGTGGTGAGGCGTACAAAGAGTTATGTATAGAAATGTGTGGCTGCTATGACCGTACAATGGCTGCTCATGTACAAAGATGTATGTGTGGAAAGGTGTGGCTACCATGACCATACAATGGCTGCCATGACTCATACGATAGGTTCCATTACCGAATGGTGATTGGTTGATGGCGTCCATCATGTACACTGCCAATGGAGTGGTAAACAGAGTGATGAATGGTATGGTGCAGTTGCTACCCAATGGTGAAGTTGTACGCGAGGTCAGTGGTGAAGCATACCACGAAGCTAGTATGCTGAAGCTAGTGCCAGTACAGTGATACCCATGCAGTAGTATTCATCATGCGGTGATGCTCGTACACAGCTCCGTGGTAATTGCCAGTTGGATTGGATGAATGGAAAGGCTGAGTTAGTTGATCATTTTTGAAGTAACGGTTAAAGTACCAAATTTCATAACGAATTGTGGTGTGTATAAATCACTATAGGATTCATTGGTATGAATATGGTGGTGTGAGAGGATAGCAAGGAGGGGATGCACTAATGCTGTAGAGATACTCGATAAGTTATAGTGGGTCAATCTCTATAAAACATGGTGATCGAGTATTCAACAATTGAAAAAATGAGGTTGAGAATGTATAGTTGAAAGTAAAAAATTTGTAACTTATATGTAATCAGATTTATGATAATATAAGTGATTGTTGCTTTGGTTGTGTGGGTTTTTTATTTGTAAGGGTTTTCCCACGTAAATACTAGTGCTATGTTTTGTGCTTGTTTATCCTTCCGTGTTTACTCTATTTACTTTTGTGCATCTTAATGACTGTAATTGAAATTGATAGTCATCCCTGGTTTATTCTCCCCTACGAATTTGATTCTCTAAAAAGTGTTCCGCACTTTTATTTTTTAACAAGGATAATGAACCTTTTGATGAGAGCTAGATTTCAAAACTCATCAATATCAATAGCCCAAATTTGGTACTTCACCGTTGAAGCACTGGTTGGCATTGATGTTGTGGATCATCTCACAAAGTTTGGTCATAAACTAGCATATTTTTTATTTCTTCCAATGCAGGGATGATTGATGGAATTCTTTTGACAAAGTTTGATAGTAATTGATGAAAAGATTGGAGCTCACTTTCTATGGTCTATATTTCAACATCCCCTATATTGTTTGAGATGTGCTACGCATGTGCCCCAACACATGTTGGGATAAATCTATCATTTCATGATGATTATGTCACATGTGTATGACTTACAGTTTCATAAAGCTAGGAATGACATGTTTATGGCTTGAACTCATTTTTTTTTCAAATACTACACTTATTTTTGGGCTTGCAATTGAGTTAGATGATTTTTTATTTTAAGTATGGAATTTATCATTAGAAGTAGGGAAGGTTATTGTCAATTCTGTTATCTTACAAATATCCTTCTATAATTAGTAGTATTATTTTGTATAGAGTTGTTTGATCCAGGTTACTAGTGTTTATAATGTATCAACGAATTTCAAGCTTAATAGGAAATATGTTTCATCCTTTATTGCATTTAGGAAAAGTTTCATAGATATGGATATAGATACAAATATGGGGATAGTATTAGATATGGATACAACCATTTTCTAAGACCCGCAATATGGGTTGGATATATGATATTCATAAAAAAAAATACACATATATTTAACACAAATTTCTAAGTTATTACAAGATATTTTCATTACTTTAAAGGTAATATAGACATATAATTGCTACATACATAATTATAAGTTGATTTAAATATTTTCAATATTAAAAAAATGGTAAAAATGGTAGAGTTTCTTTGGAAGATAACCCCCCAAAAGTGGGTAGCTGAAATACAAAAACATTTCATTTGTTTGCCACATTCGGCTTATATTTTTGTTTATACCAACAAAAAAAGTTGCAAGATTGATGTTTAAAAAAAAATTAAGTCCAAGATTTATGTGAATCTTTTAGAAAATCAAATCACATAGTATTTGGCCCACTTAGAAAATTAAGGATTTTTAGGCATGTGTAGGTTGGGTAGGGAATCTGATTTGTATCCATGCCATATCATCTTCATATCCGTATTTGATATAGATACAGGGTTACATGTGCCCAAGGAGAGGCACACGAGTTTTTGACTACTCTGCATTTAGGTTATAGCATCTACATTGTAACCAAGATATATAGATGGCATTAATGTGTCATTTGTAGTTTCAATATATTTCTATCTTTCTATTCCTCTCACATTTTGGTATTTAGAGACATCTAATGTTATATTAATTAATGAGATGTAAGAACATAAATATTGAACAAGGAGAACTAGTGTATGAACAATATTAATTGGTGTATGAAGTAGCGTCTCTCCATTTGTGGCTCAACAAGGAGGTTATTGCCAATTTAGGAACATATGATATCAAAGAGTGGCATGAAGAAAAGATGAAAGAGAAGTTGCAACCATTCTCACCAAGAAAATCTGATGCATAACTATCAACTAGAGTGCAAAGACCATCAATATTGGGCTATTAAAGATTTGGCTCCTAGAGTGGCCAAGTAGTCCTTTCACAAGAGCTGAATTTGCTGGAGAAATGTATGGGGCATCCATAAAGACATTCTCCATAGAGATAGAAGGAAAAATCCTTGAGTGGTTTATAGATTATGACAACTAGAGGACTCATTATCCCAATCATGATCTATAAAATGTATGGAGATGAGATGTCATTTTTTTGGGGAAACGCTTCAACTTCCTTTGGAAAAAGTTTGAGTTATTATGTGGTTAGCTAACTCGAGATCTTATGAAGTTGACGTGGAAGGAATTTTTATGTAATAATATTCTCTTGAACTTAAGCAATATTTATATCGATAAAAAAAAATGTATTTTGTCAAAAAAAATTCTAAGTATTTCTATCTAAATGAATGATGTAAATTATTTTATTTTCTTATTTGAATTTTGATTATTTCATACACACTATTTAAATTTTTTTTGGGACAATCCTAATCACTGAGACATTTCTTAAATACACAATGTCAATTTCTAAATATTCTACCAACTCACATTGTGTACTACACAAATGCATGCAAAAAAATAGACTAACTTTATTTTTAATTGAGCTTACATACCTCTTCGGTGTACCCATTGCACACTAAGGTGTGATTTCTAGTTATATTGATAAATAAACTCATGTTGTGAATGATCTTTGTAGATGCTTGAGTACCCTACAAACTATGACATGATTGTAAAATTATTAATTAAAAAATAGAAAATTAAATTTCCCCTATGCTCCACTATACTACCTACACTGCTTACAATAATGATGATTGTACAATCATATCAATGACCCTAGAAAATACTTTTTTTTAAGGGCCCCATATGAAATGATTTAATTTTAATGAATTGACATTTGATCATAGGGTTCTTGAGTCTTCTAAATGCAAAGGAAGGATCTATTTTAATTCAAAATTATCGTTTCCTTTTGGATTTGGAAACCTCGGATCTTACATTAGGTATTTTATTTGGACAAACAAATGAAAAAATTGGAGTTCTCAAACTTTATAAACTTAATGGTAAAGCTTAAGTTTACACCGATAAGTTTCAATTTTGATGTACTGAAATTTTAAGATCTACTAACATTTGAACCTAGATCTCTCAATTAAGGTTATGTTCAAGAAGCAATCCACAAGTTCTGATACCATATATAATAATTAGTATATAAAATATTATATACCATGCAAGATTTGGATGAAGATTGTAGCCACCCAAGATCTAAGAACTTTATGAAAGAATAATACACTATTCTAGATCAAAAGATGCAAATGATAGATTGATTGAATGAATTAAGATTATAAAGGAGGTCTCTTGGTTGTTTAGGTCAAGGTGTTCATATATGATTGCATAAGATTATGACATGTGTTAATCTTATGACTTGAGGCATAAAATGATAATTTATCCCTAGTACCTTGACAAAATTTAACTAATAAGTGTGAATGAGATCCAAGTAAAGAATCGACTAGGTAAAACATCCCTTTAAAACTAGTAATGATAAATATAATTTAATTTTTGAATTGGAATATTGCATGCAAGAGGAAATTATAGTGTGTTGATTCTCCAATGCAAATTGTATGGTAGAAAGATATAAACATTCATAATAAAAAGGAAAATATTTGCACCAATTTATTACGTAGAAATTATCTTTATTTCTTAGTTGCAAGATATCATAATTTATCTTATATTTGCATACTAAAAATTCACTAAAAATCACAAGTGGATGGATAACTTTAGATCACCATATCTCTATTGACGCTCAAATTGTTGGTGTCACAACTTTTTAGAAACTCCCATTATCCTCTTTCTAATGAGTTTAGAATCTTAAAAATAAAACCATGTGAAACACAAAGCCCTTTGCATAAACTTTGACTCTTATTTGGAAAAAATAGTAACTACTTTTCTCCTTTTTGTCCAAATCAAAACTTTAATACCTCTTGAACTAAGATCCAAGAATATAACAATGCTTAAGATAATGTAAAAGAGAATTCACACACAACACAAAATTTATTTATGAACCAAGATGCCCTAATATCCTATGTAGAACAAAATAAATCCTTGAAGTAGGATACCAACCTACAATACTCCTCTAGAAAAAATAATACCATTCCTAGAGATCTTAAATGCATATAATGCTCCTTTCATATCCCTACTATGATATTAATCTCCCTTATATAGACCTCCTCCTAATAACATTAGAAGGGTCGACCACTAAATTTCATGTTGGTCTATTCATTGCTCTGTAGAATTGATTACAAAAGTTGTTCATATGACTATGTCACCTATTGACATCTCCATTTATTAACTATCTTAATGATCCTGCTACTCTCCATCAACATATATATAGATTAATATCATATCGAATGCACAACATATATATAAATAAACCTAGATATAATTTTAGCTTTTTGGTACCTATATTGATAAATAATAATAAAATATGAAAAATACCAATTTCAAAATATAAAAATTCAAATTTTAAAAATGTATAAAAAGATTGCACCAACAACTATCCTATCTAAAAATGAAATCATGATTACAATCTTGTCTATAAAAAACATATTACTAAAAATTAAATTAGAAAATAAAAATAGTAAAATTATAACATATTTTAATTATAAAATAGATTTCAACATATAAATAGAACAAAACAAATGAAATCTAATGCTGAAAACATAACCAATACATCAAACGAAAAAAACAAAAAACAGGAGGTCGACAATATATATATTTTTTAAAAAGGTCGACAATTTAAAAAAAGAAAAGAAAGGGGAAAAGCAAATTTTACCGTTTAAACAAATGGATCCGTTATGCCAATCGACTATGAATTCCGCGGTACTGATGCAAAAAGAAAGAAGCGGGATGAACATTATCTCAGATCCTCGTTTTAATTCTCCCTCAAAGTGGGTATCGAGGGAAGGCGAGGATGAAGCGGCAGGGGGAGGGCTTGCGGAGATCATCAGAAAAGGAGTCGTTGCCTTCATGCGAGGATTTCCAACCAGTTGAATGAAACGCAAGGTAATTCAGCTCCGTCTCCTCTCCGACTCTGTATATGTTCTTTTTTCAATAATTTTTATTATGGTAAACAATTCTTTCTTGTTTAACTTCACCGAGATCTAGTTTCCCTTTTCATGTTGATTTTCTAATATTTAAACTTCTAAATTCAGGCACCTTATTACATTGAAGCTCGCCCGAGTTTGAACTTTAATCTTACCCATAACAAGGTCCCTGGATTACAGCCCGAAAGATATTATCCTAATATTAAATATAGATCTCAGTTTGCTTTAATTGAGCCAATTAACCACTATGGTTTTAATCCTTGGTGCCGAAATATATCTCATTGTACGTGTACGGGTCGAATTTGACTCTATTCTACAATTATTTCACCACAACCCCATTTCCTGGCCCTAGGTATTATATTGTAGATCCCCAAGTGTGCAGGGAAGCCCCTTTTGCCATATATGCCCAGGCGAGGTTCATGGGCCTTTTATAGTGTGTTGGGTTGGGTGATTCTTCCTGCAATGTGGAGTGTTCTTGATGTTTCTTAGATTGGTTAGAGGTTTCTTAGATAGTGTGTAGGGTTGGGTGATTCTTTCTGCAATGTGGAGTGTTCTTGAGATTTCTTAGATTGGTTAGAGGTTTCTTAGATAGTGTGTAGGGTTGAGTGATTCTTCCTGCAGTGTGGAGTGTTCTTTAGTTTCTTAGATTGGCTATGGGAATGGTGTGTATTGTCAAGAGCTGCAAATTGCAGTGGTAGTCCAATAATTGTCTCTAGAAGGCAGGGCAGTAACTCGGACAAGTGCAAGAAACATGTGGCATGCATTTGAAACCTTTGTCTCAACATCTCAAAGTCCAAATCTAACTGCAGTCTGTCGGAATTTGAACCTAGGCAATGCTCTTTAAGTACAAATAACATTGAAACGAGGTTGCATGAGCAGGTCACTATAAATTCTTTACCACATCCAAACTGTTATTGTCCCGAACTTTTCTTGAACTGAAACTAGGGGTTTGAAATGATGACTAGCTGTTTATCTGATGCCTAATTTGAATGCTTAAATTTAAAGCAATGCAAAATCATTTACTGTAGTACTAGAAATAGCATTTTTACGAGTGCACAAAATTGACTGTGTGTAAATTTTGCAACAGAGCAAGTGAAGATGGGCGAGTCTTTCGAGAAGAGGCGTGCATTGCAGAGTGCTGTACGGCAGGTATGTCCAACTTTTTTTCATTTTAACTGCTAACTGTGGAATTTTTAGTGGCTAATATTCTCTAGTTGTCAACATAAAATTTTGTTGTATGGCTAATAAATTTTGTCGAAACATATTTGTCAACTGAAAATAAGGTTTACCCTAATTTTTGACCATTTTAAGATTTGCTCAAATATGCCAAAACTGTATAGAACCCGAAGAAAATTAGAAAATATTTTAAAATTGTACCCACAATTTTTGTCTACAATCTTTGCTTAATTTTTTTTTATAAGATGTAAAAGATTTAATGCGAACTAGGATTTTTTCTTAATTAGCGTTGTAAAAGTTAGGTAGTGTTTCTTAATTTGTTGCAAAATTTATGTTCTTAGTTTTTGTACTGCTAAATACACACAAGCGCCACATCATCATAGCCATTTCTATGACATATATACAATTTGGTCTTGTTTACTAATGAAGTCAGACTCTCTTACATCTAGAACCAAAACTTGATCTCTCTTGATTAATCACAATTTACAGTAACAAATCAGAGCAGTTAGATATGTTCTTAGTATAACAATTTGTTTAATACCAGATATTATATTACAGGTATTTTTTTTCAATTTTACCTTTTTAATTTTAATGAGCTGATTGCTACATATAAGCACCACACATTTAAAGCCATTTACATCTTACACCATTGCAACCACATGCACACACAATTTGTTCTTGTTTACTCATGAACTAGTAGAACCATAACTTGACCCATCTTGATTAATCACAATTGACAGTAATAATTAAGGCAATTATATATGTTTTCAGCATTATGATTTGTTTAACACCGGATATTTTGTTGCAGGGCCTTTTTTTATTTTTCCTTTTTATTCTATTCAGCTCATCATCAATCTGTGTCTCTCTGGGATGTGATGGGCAGTGAAGTTTTATTTTGAATTAGAAGGAAAGTAGTTCTTGAGAGGCAAGTCTTTTAACTCATCTGTCATTCATAAAGTTCTCTAGACATGCCAAACTTGTACAATCATGATTATTATAATAATTATTTCTGAAAAATTAAATGAATCATAGTTTTTACATTTAGTTTGTTTTCTTCCAATTTTATCTCCAATCTAGTTTTCCTCTTTGGAGAAGGGTTCCCTTTTTTTTCAAATGCCACAAAATCATGAATTATTAATATTTTATGTATGTCCTTGTGGTAACATTTTTTAAAGTGCATTTTTATTCCAACTCTTTGTTAAAGTCATTAATATTTACCAAGGTGTGCTTAATGGTATTGCACTAGGTCTAAACACTTCTTTTTCCTTTCCCAAACGTAGGTTTTCGGGGGCTAGTCCCAAGTGCTAACATCTTGTAATATTGTTGCCATGACTTGTGTGACTCTTGAGCTTGTGGCTATTACTCTTGTGATATCCATAATTTACACGTTTACTACTATGGCACATCCTTGTGATGGGATTTTGTGTCCCATTTCTACTTTTCTTCTCCTTCTCCTTCTATGGGCTCATATGACATCTAGTCTTCTAGATTTTTTTTCTAAAACTAAAATACAGGAAGAATCTTCCTTCATTTCCATGAGTGCAATTAATGGGTCAAAATGTTTTGGCTGTTGCTTCTACTCACCTACTAGGATGTGTTGTCCCTATTTCTCTGAATGTTTTTAGCATATTTTGACAAAGGATACTAATGATTTGATTGAAATTAAATGGCATTTGCTTTGCCAAATGTGGGAAACATAAAAAATCTAATATTATGGTATTTTCTACTTTTCTGTAATCTGCATTTTTGGAGGACTTTGGAGGGACTTGGACCTTGAAACTTTTAGAGGTTTCTAAAGGGTAGAGTTGTTGGATTCCTTTATATGACAAGGTTTTGTATGTCATTGTTCAAGTCTATATACAATGGAATGCAGAGAAAGTTGTCATTACACAAACCATGAACCCTCCAATTAATACAAACACATAAATTTGTAGAATGATTGACATAAAAGGTGGCGCACCCACTTCTAGGAGTTTCATCTCAACATTCGTCCCAAGAAGGGAATCATTAACAAAATTGCAGATTTTTTGAGTTGACTCCCAATCACAACTCTAACAATAGTGTTAGATTGCTTTGGATGCTAAATAGTAGATTAGCCTCAATTATACAACAATGATCTTGCTTTTACTGACATCTACAAAAACTAATAGATGATAGTTAGTCGCTTGAATACAAATTGCTAGATAGACTCCTTCGTCACTATTGAGGAACAAAAACAATGATTTGGGAAGCACAATATGGCTACATTGTAGGACACTTTGGGAGGGAGAAGACAATTGCTATACAACAAAATTATTTCTAGTAGCCAAAGTTTCATCATGATGTCATCTTGTATGTTCAATATTGCATAGATTCCATGTCAGGCGTTGTATGTTCAATATTGCATAGTTGTGGTACTCTATCTTCATGCATTCCATGTCAGGGCTTCTTATGACAAAACATTTCCATGATTGTGTGTACGTGGTGGTTGATAGCAACTTTGCCATATCTCTAAAAGAGAGACTTCATAACATTAATATATGAGCAGTGACTTATTCAAGAAAACATAGTAGTCGACTTTCATGGATCTGACTTGTGACCATCTTAAGTTATGAACAATGACCATTTTAATCAAGAAATTTGTTAACATTCACAAAGGCTTGATAAATCTCGATGGATTCATTGGAGTCTTCGAGGAGAAGCTGGAGTTAGTGAAAAGATCTTACGCCCGCTTCAACGTTAATGTGGTTTCTCCAAACCCATTTTGAGCTTCACTGCTTATCAACCAAAATGAAATATGAAAAGGAAAAGCAGTATCAAAAGAAAGAAGAAAAGTCACGATAAGAATGTGAGTTCGTTTGGGCAATGGGTTTTCTCCCCATTGATCTTGAATTCGGCTCTCAAACGTGAACCTTTAAAGATGAGAAAATAAAGAAATGAAGGTTCATGGCATTTTCGCTTTGGATGTGTGGATATCTCTACTGGGACTGTTCAATGCAAATTCATCAGAAGTAGAGCAATGTTTGTGGTGAAATCACATCGATTTAATCTTGTCAGGACTATAGATGCCTAATTGGTAGTGAAGCTCTATCCAAGTTGCTTTTGGAGTATGGATGTCATTGTTGCTAACTATTATGGAACTTAGAGACTTTTGATGTCCTTGTTTAGCGATGAATGAATACACTTGCACACACATGGGTAATTGAGGATGAAGGATCTTAGCTCAATTTGTTTTCTTACTACCATTTTGAGTGCATTTACTAGTTGTTTGATAAGTGAAAAGGGAATTGATAAAAGGTTCTTAGGTTCCAAGCAAGTTTTATCCTTGAAATGTTAAGGAACATTTCTTTGGGTGGGTGCTAGATGTTGTAACATTTTCACACCATCGTCTCATTATGAATGGGGACCCCCTCTTTTCACTTGGAAATGGGGTAGTTGACCCGGGTAGTCCTAGTTCAGTGACAATTTTCTCATCTTTGAATCTAAGAGATAAGTTTGAGCAACTTCGGCTCGCAAGTGAGTCAGGCTAGTCGGGGATATGATTGAGAGTTGGGTTGAGCTAGTCAAGGATGTGGAATTTAAGTCAAGAGATTAATGATGAAATGAGTTAGCCAAAACATAAAAAGATGAAATCAAGATGCAAAGTAAGAAGAGATGAATTTTTAACCCAAAAAAGAACATTGATGGAAGGGTGCTAATTCCTGAAATTTGGCTATTTGAATATTTTTAGGATCTTCTAAAATCTAGATACTTCATTATAACTCCTAGAGATCTAAAAGCACTCTCAAACATCTTGACAGTATATACATAAAATATAAGTTAAAGTATAATGGCTTAAACATTATATTTTATGCTTTTTGATCTTTTCCATGCTTGGACAAGGAGGTGGCGGATTCTCCCCCCCTCTTGTGCACTCTTGGATGAAGACTCCAATCCCTCATATTGACATAAAATCTACATTCCATGGGCATGATGGCATTAAAACACGAATTTGAATGAAAGGGTGAAATGAAATTACAAGAAAAATCTTCAAGTCCAAACTTTGGTAATATGGAGTGGACATGGAGGTGGCGAATTCCGCCACTTTCATGTCCAAGGCTGGACATGTAGGTGGTGGATTCCACACCTCTCATGTCCTCACTTGTAGATGACAACCCCTATATTTTTTCCCTTAAGACTAAGGTAGTTTTCGACTCATTTGGCATTACAGCATGGAAAAATAATAGTTTCAATGTAAAAATTAGGATTATCCCCCTTAAGTGAAGCCTAATTTGAGTATGAAAATGCAAAATTCAGATCTTTGACAAAAAATCTATAATCATGACTTTTAAAATGAAACAAAATTGTTGATCAAGTTGAAGTTTGAAGTGAAATGGTTGAATTTGAAATGGGTTTGAAGTCAGATTGTGAATCGAAAATGATGAAGAAAGCCCATCTTGGCGCCAAAAGCTCGAACTTTTAATGCCCGATACAAATTCCAGATTTAACCTGGCCCATAGGAGGGGGTTAAGCCATGTCACAAATCTCCAAGGAGGTGCTGACCACCAAGTAAAAAATCTCCCCCTCAGCACCGACTGAGCCTTCAGCACCCAGTGAAGGGAGATTGGAACCCGTGACCCAAGGCTCTGATACCAATTGTTGGAATCATGTGTCGTTGCACCAAAAGCTCAAACTTTCAATGCTCGGTACAAATGCTAGATTTAACCCGACTCACAGGAGGCGGTTAAGCCATGTCACTAATCTCCAAGGAGCTGCTGACCACCAAGTCAACACATCCATGAAGTGTGGACTTGGAGTGGTCAGATTTTGACCCCCCTATGTCCAATCTTGGACATAGAGGGGTTAGATTCCAATCCTCACGTGTCCACAAGTGGACATAAGACCTCAAATTTCTATTGTTTAATCTCTATAGGTGTATTGTTTCATACATAGTAAACAAAAAATATTCAATGGAACATGAATAACATATAACTCAAAAATAACAAGGTAAAAATAACTTTGGCAGAAAGATATTTCTTTTCATTTCATAACATGCCTGTACCATCAACAACCACATGACTTGTTCCAACCTGAATACAAATAGTGCTCAATGATTGGTTAAGTCTGTCAATTGTTACTAACCGATACCCCTTCAAAATAAATGTTTTATTATACTTCCAAGTTTAACTAACAAAAGTATTATTTAATTACTAAAGACATTTTCCGTCTACATCATCACTCCCACAAAAACTTGTTGTCTTCCAGACGAAAGAAACCATAATGGGGCAAAAAGCATATAAACAAAATGACGAAGAGGGACGAAAAGATGTCCCTGGAACTGGAGAAGCTCTATAGCTGGATTGCTTTCGTAGGCGACAAAGGCACTGAGTGCATGACATCTCCAATTGTCTCGCATAGGCCTCCATCACTTGCTTCTTCATTTTTTCAAGTTCAACGTCTTTTCCCTTCATCCCTCTTGAAGAGTCACCAGTTTTGTTGCTTTCAGTTGGACTATTGTAGTATCTAGAGTAGTCACTCAAGAGTGTTCTTGTGCCATTTGTGCCCGACTCTTCTCGGCCAGCTCTGATTATGCCTTACGTTCTTGTTTGATCTGTTGAGTGGCCTTATCTCTAGTTGTACTAGTCTCCACTGCCATGATGAGGTGGTTGTGGTATATAACATCTCCCTAAAGAAAGTTTCCTTGCCATCAAGCGCATGAAGAACTCGGTCATAACGACTACCGACTTGCGGCCATGGAGGTTGCCACACGGTTTCCATCTCCTTTGTCTCCACTTGTGGCCATCCTTTAATTGTGAAACATTTGGAAAATTCCTTTTGGCATCCCCATTTATAAACAAAGAGAAATTTCCTTGCCACATGGGCAACTAAGGGGTGGCGGTTTGGCTTGTCCAATTGTAGCCCCATATCCCAGTCCCCTAATGATATCCTTGTGGTTTTCGAGAGGGCCCAAAAGACTAAACTGGTGGTTATGGGGCCTCTGGTGGAATTCTGAACAACCACGAGTCAATGTTGGCATGGATCTCACTCTTGGCACCCTCAATTTGCACTTTCTCACCCTCAACACCCTCTGCTGGTAGTGTCTCACCCTCAACACCCTTGATTAGCAGTGGCTCACCCTTAGCACACTTGGGTGGTAGTGTCTCACCTCGGCTAGTAGTGGCTCGCCCTCAGCACCCTCGACTGGCAGTGGCTTACCCTCAACACCCTCAGGCGGTAGTGTCTCACTTTCGGTTGGCAATGTCTTTCCCTCGGCTGGTAGTGGCTCACCCTCGGTTGACAGTGTCTCACCCTCGATTGATAGTGTCTTGCCCTTGGTTGGCAGTGTCTCTCCCTCACCTGGTAGTGTCTTGCCCTTGACTGGCATTGTCCACTCAACTGGCAGTGTCTTTCCCTCGGCTGGCAATGTCTCACCCTTGGCTGACAGTGTCCCCTCAGGTCGCAGTGTCTTGCCCTCGGTTGGCAGTGTCTCACCCTTGGCTCGTAGCGTCTTGCCCTCCACTAGCAGTGTCTCACCCTTGGCCAATAGTGTCTTGCCCTCGGCTAGCAATGTCTCACCCTCAATTGATAGTGTCTTTCCCTCAACACCCTCGGTAGGTAGTGGCTCACTCTCAACACCCTCGATTGGTATTGCCAATTGAAATACTACTAGGGATGTGGCCAACAAGGTGGAATAGGGATGAGTATATTGTACGATGATAGAAAGGATTTTGAAATATCGTATTCCATCATTAAAGAAGGTATTTTGTAGGGGTTTAGGCCATATATAGGCATCCCAATAGATAAAATATGGTGGAAGTGAAACAATCTCCACGGTTCCTAGTATGGTACAATGGCAACACACTTGAAAAGTGGCCATATGCTGGAAAATGGTACTAGCATGATCCGTATGGTGGCAATGCAAAGTGGTAGCCGTATGATGACAGTGCAAAGAGGTAGCCGTAAGATGGCAGTGCAATGAGGTAGTCGTATGGTGGAAGTGCAACGAGGTGGTTGTACAGTGGTAGTGCAAGGAGGTAGCAGTACGATGGTAGTGCAAAGAGGTACTTGTATGGGGGCAAGAGGCCTAGAGGTGAATCCCGTATAGTGCTGGAGTGAGGCTGGAGTCCATACGGTGGTGGCTTTGGCTACTAATTATCCTGCGGTGGTAGCAAGTTTAAAGGCAACCCTTCGATTGGCACTTCCTCCTTCGCCAGTTTCTCACACACTTGTTCCTGCCAAGTGTTAGTATAATTCTGCTCCCACCTCTTTTTGCAACCTTTGTTTCTTTATTATATGGAGTTTCTATTTTTAATTTTTCTTCTTTTTCTGATTTTTCATGTGTGACTTTCTTTCTTGTTGTCCTTATTCTCCAACTCCCATTTTTCCATAAAATACTTAGAGGTGAATCCCGTATAGTGTTGGAGTGAGGCTAGAGTCCGTACGGTGGTGGCTTTGGCTACTAATTATCTTGTGGTGGTAGCAAGTTTAAAGGTAACCCTTTGATTGGCACTTCCTCCTTCAATTCGCCAGTTTCTCACACACTTGTTCCTACCAAGTGTTAGTATAATTATGCTCCCACCTCTTTTTGTAACCTTTGTTTCTTTATTATATGCAGTTTCTATTTTTAATTTTTCATCTTTTTCTGATTATTTATGTGTGACTTTCTATCTTGTTGTCCTTACTCTCCAACTCTCATTTTTCCAAAAAATGCTTTTTGCCATTTATTTTCCCCATTTTAAATTTTTTTAAATTTTAATTTCTTGACTTTCATATCTTTTAAATTTTAATTTCTTGACTTTCATATCTTTTAAATTTTAATTTCTTGACTTTCATATCTCTCTTGAACCACTGAGCCAGTGTGCCATCCACTCATGCCATACCTTCTTTGTGTTGACATAAACTTAGTTGTCATTGATAAAGTCATTGACAAACATCAATCCCACCGAAACACCGGTACATCACACCAATACTCTTAATTGTGAACCGGTAGACTAAGCAAGTAAGCAGTGTACTTTAACCGGTCATGCTTATACCGGTCTAGGTTTTGTCCAACTGGTCTTGGCACACACACAGGGAACAAATGACTTACAAGATACAAGTTCTACACCAGTTAAGTGCATGATAATCCGAATCAGATTATGCGGAGCATTTTTCAGTTAAACTGGAGTTACCTTTTTCAGTGGAACTGAAGTTAGCTTTGTTTTTTTTTCGAGTGTTTTGAGGTAAACTCAGGATCAGTTTGCAAGATTTTTAGTCAAGGGTTTTGCATGCTTGATTTATATGACAGTTTACAGCTTGGTGGAACTATGAGATGTATTTTTAATAAGATAATTTCTTATAAATACAGGTCGAAAGACATGAAAGATGTGTTGTTGAATATCAAGAGCATAGAGCGAAGGAGAGTAGGAGAGCAGAATCTTCTGAGAGGAAACACAGTCACAAAAGGTGAAAGGGAGAGAAAGATTCAACAACCAAGCAGACGAAAGGGTGAGCATGTATGATCTGATTTGATAGATACAGTGTCATCATAAGATCATTGCTTTAAGTTGTGAAGCATAATTAAAATCCCTAAATCAGGGTGAACCCTTACAGGTTCTTTGTATAAATCCCTTTACCGAGTAACATCTTTATTGGTGTTCTAAGTCCTCTGACAAGGCGATTCCTAACAGGGTCAAGATCCTAACATGCTTTCTATCAAATCCCTTAACTGGGTAGCACTCTTACTAGTGCTTTGTAAGCCTCTAACAGGGCAACTTTATTACTGCAGTAGTGGAGTTTGTGGGTTTTGTCCCACCTTGGTTTTTTCCTTCTAAACGAGGGTTTCCATGTATAAATGCTATGTTGACCTGTGCAATTAATTTATGTTTATGGTTGTTATAGTATTCTTTTAATTTTTGAATTAACAAGAATATCTGTTTGCTTAAAAGAGAAATAGAAATTGAATTTACTAATTCAGCCCCCCTCTCAGTAATCGGTTAGGAATAACAATTGGTATCAGAGCCTAGGTTCTTAGAGATAGAAAGCTTAAGCGCTTGAGAAAAGATCATGGCGGGTTACAGGTATCAAAAGCAGCTTGAGGAAGCCCATGACATGATAGCCTCTCTTGAGAATAGACTGAGGGGGTCTCTTGCCAAGAGGAAAGAGTTGGCTCTGCAACTGAGTGAGAGTCATGAAACCATTGAGGAACTCTCTGGGCAGAGTGGATCTGATGAAGCAGAAGAGGCGGTCTCTGATCTCATGGAGAAAAATCAGAATCTGGCCAATCAAATCTCAAATCTAAAAAGGGAGCAGGAAGGTCATGCTTTGAGGATGACTGAACTCATCGAAGCCAAAAGAAAAGCTGAGGATGAGAAGACCAGTGCCATAGAAGCACAGTTAACTGCTGAAAGAGCAAGAAATCTGGTTGAAGATGCACTAAGAGAGAGTAATGCTCTCATATTGCAACTGCATGCAGACATGCAAGGCATAAATCAGGAGAATGCAATCATGCATGAGCATTTGAATGACAATGATGAAGCATGCAAAATGATGGCTGCTGAATTGTATCAAATAAAGGAACAACTGAAAACTCTTGAAGAGAGGAATGACAAACTCAGAAGGTACAATGAAAGTTCTGAGAAGCTTGATGAGCAACTGAGGGCTTAAAGAAAGCACAAGGATACCACAGGACTTGGGTACATCAGTCAAAGCAACAAGGAAACCGGTGAGTCCTCTGGAAACAAGCAAGGCAAGAAGGAAAAGAAGAAACTGACAGAAGATAAAGGTAAAAAGACCTTCAAACCCTCTTGCAAACATTGTGGCAAATTGGGTCATAAAACCAATGATTGCAGAAATGCACCGGTGAAACCATTTACTTCTAACAATTACTGCAGTAACTGTTACAAGTATGGTCACAGGACCTTTGAATGCAGGTCTCGCTCCAATAGTGTGTCCAGTGGAAGGAGGGGGGAAGGTTCAAGGGCTATGTCTATACTTGCAATAAGTTTGGACACAAAGTGGAAGAATGCATGTCCAAAACAACGGCATTCAAATCCCCACCGAGACCGGTATTCCATAATAGGAATGTAAACCGAAGCACATCCAACCGTGCTACCTATGGACCATCAGGACATAGGAACTCTGATTGTCACTCACCCATGGACAGGGAAAGAAGGGTCAATCCATGGAGAGGAATCGGAATGGCTTGTTACAACTGTAACAAGATTGGGCATCTGGCCAAGGACTGTAGAAACCGGTCAATGAACAAAGGCAAAGGACTGGCTAAACAGGTCAAGAAGAAGTTGTCCCCCAACCAGAAGGATAACATGAGTAAAGAGACCATCAGTGAAGTTAAGAAGACTTGGTCTATAAAAGGGACAAAGAGTTCTGCTGAGGAAAAATCCAAGGTAAGGTCATCATCTACTGATGGTGATATCTCTTTAGCAAATTAAACCTAAAGGCTTAAGAAGAATAGGTAGCAAGGCTACTATTCCCGGAGGAACTAGTGAGTTGTGATCTCACTCAGTCAAGAAGTGGAACCGGGAAGGACACACCAGTCTAACATGTGAATTGGACAGGTAAGAGTTGTTGACGTAGCAAGGTACATATTGTAACCGAGGATATGTAAACAGGTAAAGAGTCTGTGAACCGATTGTCAAAAGAAAGGTTAGGTAAGGGTAATTAATACAGTATCCGTTAACAAATGTTATCGTTTGCTAATTACCGTTGCAACCTAAGTCTATAAAAGGGAAAGCAGATTACTCATTTCACTTTACACTGCGATTTGTGATTATTATTTTCAAAGCTTGAGTAATCTTTTCTTGTTGTAATTTATGATCTTTGCTTAGCGAATTCCGTCAATTTTATCAAGAACTTTCTACACATACCGGTCTAGTAAGATGGCATCTTTATCTTCTGTGGTGAGCCTCATCAATGCCAATCAAGTTGATAGACCTGTTTACGACATCATGGCAGTTCAAAACTGAGCAAATGATATGGCGGGAGCTCTATCGTCCATCCCTGAAGGTGTATTGCTGACTGAGGATGTAAAGGCATTCATCCACATCAAACAAGAGGAACTTGGTGAAACGTTCATTCAGAGTGAATACCTCTCACTGTGTGAAGATGGGAAGCTTCACGAAAAATATGCTAAGCTGGAATCATCAGGGTTAATCATCGGAGTAAAATATCCAACCATGTTTCGACCGGATTGGATCAGACTGGTGCTTAGCAGGGTTTACGAACCAGGGATGTGGCTTGCAAAAGGCGTAGTTACACCAATCACGAAAGAAGACCTACGTAGGGTAATTGGTTATAATGTCGTAGGGGAAGCTCTAACCCTAAGGACAATAGCTAATGTAGAAGTCACACGGTTGACGAAGTCCAAATACGACAGTTGAATGATGACTGTGAATGATATTGAAGACGATGGTGTTCCGTTTTGCTGCTGCGGTTATTGGGTACAAGGTATATCAGTCGAGTAACCTGAATAGCATACAGGGAGGTGCGATACACGCGGCGCATAGAATAATGCACGACAATGCTAGATATGACATCTGTGCTATGCTGAGGAGCCAAATCTTCGAAAACTTGAAGAAACTCGGTTTGGTAAAGAAGAAATTTGTCAAATATGGGACGTTGTTGGTATGTTTATTTTTCTATTATCAAAACTTCTTTCCAGGCATAGGCAAGGTTACATGGCTAGAAGACAAATTGGTAATGGTTCAAATAGGAGAGATTGTAAATAACTTGGGAAATCGGTTTAATAAGATCACGACTGATTATTTTGAAGCCTTTCAGTTAAGAATGCACATCAGGGAAAGAATTCCCTTAGCCATTGTAGAGGCATATAAAGAAGAAATGTGTTTTTTGGTGAGCACCGATCGTTTCATTATCCAGGTTGTAGAGCATAGGTGTGTGCATTGGAGCTCGGTTATGAAATTACATCTAAGGTTGCCAAGGCATATGCAGATGCACTTCAAGAAAGCAACTCAGATCTCTCAGCGAACCCAAATTTAAGGAAGAAGGCATCTTCAAAGGAACCTAAGAAGGTTTATGTTAAAAGAACTCCCACTCCTAGGAAAAGAAAGTTGGTGGCTAAAAAACCAAAGGTTCAAAGAAAGAAGACACAGCCAATGTCCACCGAACCATCACAAGGTGAGGAAGTGGAGGAAACAAAAACTGAAGAAACCACTACTTTTCTCAGAAAGAGAAAGACCGGGAAACAGGAAACCCGTAAAAGGGGATGCACCAAAAGGAAGGAAACCAACCATAGATGAAGTGGTTGAAGGAATAAAGGAAACAGGTGGATTGGGTGGAGTTGGAAGAAGATATTGTTAAATTATTGTGTTCGTGTTTAATATTCATTGAGACAATACACGAACTGATTAACGAATTATTAAGTCACCTATATGGTGTGACTGGCATACGCTAGAGAAAGTCGTGTGTACACACCGTGATTGGCATATACGAACTATGACTGTTCGTATATGACAGTCACGATGGTATCGTGATTGTCTTGCACAATGCTTATGCTGCTGGTTTGTTATAAAACATATTTGCGCTGGAACATAACGTTAATCCTTTGTTAAAGTTGATTTATTAAGAACGAACAGTCATGGCTTATCGTATATGATAAGTCATGACTGTTCATGTTAAACTCCTCTAACTTATATATATATAGTCGTTGAGTGTGGTAGAATCAATCAATCACCAAGGCAATTGTATTCTACTGCATATCTTCAGATTATATTATATCTCCAGATTTATATTCCTTTACATGGTATCAGAGCAGGATTATTAAAAGGAGATAAGAAACAAAAAAAAATATAACCCTCAGTTGAGCATATTTTTTTAATAAAACTGTTGAGTTTAATTGTTCAGAAATGGCTCAATGCATGAGAATGGAAGATAGATTAGAAGGTGCCTCTAACTTTATATCATGGAGAACTCGACTTACATCTCTTTTGATGGAACTTGAATTAGAAGAGTATATAGAAAAAGATATTAAAATACTCGAAGATGAAACAGAGAAGACAATATGGAAAAGGAGAAACAATAAAGCCAGAAAACTAATAATTGACTCTGTGAAAGACTCAATTCTTCCTAGCATATCTAGAATTACCAGTGCTTTTGAAATGTTTAAAATAATTCAAGACACATTTGAAATCAACAATGCCAGTAGAATGTTAACATTGAAAAGTCAACTTCTAAATATGAAAATGAACAAGGAAGAAACTATCACTTCTTATTTTTTGAGAATCTATGAAATAAGAGACCAACTGCTCTACATTGGAAATACAGTAGAAGACTCTGAACTCACTCTAATTGCTCTCAAAGGTTTACCCACCTCATGGGAAACCTTCATTCAATGTATAAGCACCAGACCACCGTTACCTAAATTCGAGCAATTAAAGAACGATTGTACCCAAGAGGAATCCAGGCTTGCTTCCAGAGGAATGGGGTCTAATAATGGAAATGAATTACAAGCTCTCCACATTAAAAGCAACAAGAAAACATCTCACAAAAGGAAGAGAAAATTCAGACAATCTAACAATGGGAAACAATTCAATAAAAGGGATCTTTCCATGGTAAAATGTTACAAATGTGACACATATGGACATATTCACAAATATTGCCCGGAAAAACAAAAAATACAAGCTGCCCTAGCGGAAGTAAAAAAATCTGAAATTTCTCTCCTTTTCTTGGCTTTAGCAAGTGAATTAAATTCTAATAAAAGTACGTGGATAATAGATAGTGGTGCATCCAAACACATCACTGGATTCAGAGATCAATTCGAAACCTTCTCAGGGAACTCTTCAGAAGAGGTAACTATTGGTGACAACTCCTCTTATCCGGTAAAAGGAATTGGGACCTGTTTGTTAAAGATAAGAGATGGAGTAACTCTACAGTTGAAAGAAGTTTTGTATGTACCAGGAATCAAGAGAAATTTAATCTCCATTTCTGGACTAGCTGATCAGAGATACAGGGTAACCTTCAATGAAGACAAAGTCCTTCTCTGGACTAAAAATTCTAATATAAAAAATGCCATTCATATAGGGAACAGAGAAGGTAGCTTGTACAAGTTATGTAATGAACAAAAGGTAGCCCTAAATCACAATGTTCATCAGAATAATGAGATTTGGCACAAAAGACTAGGTCATATTAGATATAGTGCCCTTCCAACATTGTCTAAGATCACCTTTGGCATACCTCTCTTAAAATCTGAACACTCTAGCATTTGTAAGGGATGTGCATTAGGGAAGAACATTAAAAGATCTTTTCCTCCAAGTGAACATAAGTCAAATAACATTCTAGAACTTATCCATACTGATGTGTGTGGTCCTATGTCTACACCTTCCTTCTCGGGTGCTCTATATTACTTAATCTTTGTGGATGACTATTCAAGGAAATCATGGATATATTTCTTAAAACTTAAAGAGTCAAGTGAGGTTCTAGCCAAATTTCAAGAACTTAAAGCACTAGTAGAAAACCAAACTGGTAAGAAAATCAAAATTCTTAGATCAGACAATGAATTTCAAAAACTATTGTAAATCTGTTGGGATTAAGAGGGAGTATACTGTAGCTTATAATCCTCAATAGAATGGAGTAGCAGAAAGGAAGAACAGGACCATCATTGAAGCAACAAAGGCCATGATGCATGACCAAAATATTCACATATCATATTGGGCAGAAGCCGCTAACACTGCAGTTTATATTCAAAACAGATGCCCTCATGCTATACTAGAAAACACCACACCAGAAGAAGTATTCACAGGAGTCAAACCTGACCTAAGTCACTCAAGGGTGTTTGGCTGTCCCGTGTATATACATGTACCAAAAGAGAAGAGGACTAAATTAGAACCTTCTGGCAAGAAAGGTATTTTCCTAGGATACAGTGAGGATTCCAAAGGATACCAAATCTATATACCTGGTCAGAAATCAGTAGAAATAAGCAGAGATGTTAAATTTGAAGAAAACTTCTTATCTACAGATAATGAAGATAACATTTCTATAGATCTTGATAGAGATCTCTCACTAGGGAAAGAGAGGGAGAATATAAATTCAGACATGAATTCAGCACCTATAAATAATGAAGAAGAAATCCCAGATTTTGAACCTTCTTGCTCAGATAATGAAAATAATAAAAAGAGACCATTATGGGCTAGGAAAATGCTTGAAGAGAACAATGTGGAACCAGCACAAATCTTTAGAGAGAACAAAAGAACTAGAACTCAAAAATGTTACACTGCACTTCTAACTGAACTCTCAGAATCTGAACTTGTTAGTGTTGAGAAAGCTTTATCAAATCAAGCCTGGAGGGAAGCAATGGTTGAAGAATATCAGTCCATTTTGAAAAATGATGTATGAGATATTGTTCCTAGACCCAAACATAAGTCAGTTGTATCATCAAAATGGCTATTCAAAATCAAATATGCACCTGATGGCAGTATTGATAAAAACAAAGCTCGGTTCGTTGCAAGAGGTTTTTCTCAGAAAGCAGGCATTGACTATGAAGAAACTTTTACTCCAGTAGCACGTTACACATCTATCAGAACCATACTTGCCATTGCAGCCTCCAAAGGATGGAAAGTACATCAGATGGATGTTAAGACTGCATTTCTAAATGGAAAAATTGAGGAAGAAGTTTACATTGAACAACCAGAAGGATTCTTCACCCATGACAAAGATAAATACGTTTGCAAGTTAAAGAAAGCACTCTATGGACTTAAGCAGGCTCCCAGAGCATGGTACGAAAGAATCGATCATTACTTGAGCAAATTAGGGTACTCTAAGAATACTGCAGACCCTAATATATACTTCAAAAATGAAAAAGGTGACATGATAATTCTAGTTCTCTATGTCGATGACTTACTCATTACAGGAGAAGACTATCTTATTGAAAAATGTAAGAAGGATCTAATAGCTGAATTTGACATGAAGGATATGGGCCTACTTCACTATTTTTTAGGACTTGAAGTTATTCAAAAGAAAGATCACATTCTCCTAAGTCAAAAGAAATACATTTCTGACATTTTGAATAGATTTGGTATGTCAGATTGTAAACCTTTAGCTACACCAATGGAAACTAACCTTCACAAGTTAAAAGATGAAGCAGAAAATTCAGAACTTGCAGACTTTACACTTTACAGACAAGTAGTTGGATCTCTCATGTTTTTGGGAAACACACATCCTGATATTTGCTATACCACCAATGTATTAAGTCACTTCATGTGTGAACCTAAGCAGATACATCTAATGGCAGCTAAACACATTTTGAGATATTTAAGAGGTACAAGTGAACTTGGGCTAAAATATGACAAAACTGAAATTCAACTTCAAGGTTACTCAGATTCAGATTGGGCAGGAAGTTCCTCAGATCGTAAGAGTACCACAGGAGTTTGCTTCAGTTTAGGTTCTGCAGTGATTTCTTGGTTTAGTCGGAAACAATCTGCAGTTGCTCTGAGTTCTACAGAGGCTGAGTACATGGTTGCATCCATGGGAGCTCGAGAAGCAGTATGGTTAAGAAAATTACTTTTTGACCTATTTGGTAAATCTTTAGAGCCTACTATTATTCATTGTGATAATCAGAGTTGTATTAAGCTCTCTGTGAATCTTGTTTTTCACAATCGATCAAAACACATAGAAATTCCATATCACTATGTGAGAGATATGGTAGACAGGAAGATCATTAAATTGGTCTACATCAGTACTGAAGAACAAAATGCAGATATCTTTACTAAACCTCTTGCAAAGGTAAAGACAGATTTCTTCAGAGGTAAAATCGGTTTGATCAAAATATGAATGTAATTATGTACATTTTTTATTCATGAATAAAATAAAATATTGAAATATTTCAAATTTGTGAAGATGACGATCTTCTGTGTATATAGGTTACTATGTCAAGGTGACGATCTTGTCAATAGTAACTAGGCTTCAAGGTCGACTCCCGTAAAGGGTTTGTCCCGAATAGGACCGGACATCTTGTTGCTTATGAGTAATACAAGATAGACTCCCGTAAGGGTTTGTCCCGGATAGGACCAGACATCTTATTACTTATGTTATTTGTTGGGTAATAAAATTGTTAAGATCGACTCCCGAAAGGGTTTGTCTCGGATAGGACCGGACATCTTAACATTTATATTATTACTATGTAGTAACTCATCATGATTGACATTCTATAAGTGTCTTGGATTGGGTCAAATATCATGATATGAAAAGTTCTATTAAACTCTCTCTCAAGAGGGAGTGTTAAATTATTGTGTTCGTGTTTAATATTCATTGAGACAATACACGAACTGATTAACGAATTATTAAGTCACCTATATGGTGTGACTGGTATACGCTAGAGAAAGTCGTGTGTACACACCATGACTGGCATATACGAACTATGACAGTTCGTATATGACAGTCACGATGGTATCGTGACTGTCTTGCACAATGCTTATGGTGCCGGTTTGTTATAAAACATATTTGCGCTGGAACATAACGTTAATCCTTTGTTAAAGTTGATTTATTAAGAACGAACAGTCATGGCTTATCGTATATGATAAGTCATGACTGTTCATGTTAAACTCCTCTAACTTATATATATATAGTCGTTGAGTGTGGTAGAATCAATCAATCACCAAGGCAATTGTATTCTACTGCATATCTTTAGATTATATTATATCTCCAGATTTATATTCCTTTACAGATATGAGCTTGGTAATGAGGAAGATAAGAAGTTGTATTTTTCGTTCTTCACAAGTTCAACTTAACACCCACTATACTTCACACAACAATACTTGAAGATCTACTACAAATAATTGAAGGAAGATGGAAATCTTTTTAGATAAGGAAAAAGAACTAAGGATAAGGGCTCTACTAGAAGTACAGAATCACCTTAGCCTACAAGAGGCAACCAATCAAGCTGATCTATACAAACAGAGTTTCAATATTAGAAAGAGAACTAGTCAGATTGTGATTGGAGAAGTGGACAAGGTACATGATGAAGGGGTTGCCACATGGACGAATGTTCTGAAGCAGCAACATCAAGCTGAAGTAGAATGCCAAAAGACCACAGAGCCACCAATAATAGACACTGGAAAGGGAAAGGGCATACTGGGAGTTGAGATTCCTGTCATAGAAAAGTTTGCAAGTGAACCGGTCATCGTGGATATCACTGGAGACATAGGTGGTGATCTCATTCCACCAACCCTACTTGCTTCCCTAGTAAAAGGTAAAGCTCGAAATTTAACCATAGATAATATAGTCGATGAAATTATGGATTTCAGTAAAGTGTCAAATGCTGCAAAATGGTTCAGTGTTCTGGGAGAGGAGAATAAGGAGAAAATTAAGATTGCTCTGTTAGAAACCTTTTTAGATTTCAACAGAAGTCCTAGGGACTATAGGCCTCACTTTTCGCCAGAATTGAATAAAAGGCTAATGACCAAATGGAGAACCGGTCTAGCCCAAAACAGTAAAGGAAATGGTTCCACCTGTACAGTTCACAACTGGTGAACAAGCATCCACAGGTGAACAAGCAACAACCAGTGAAAAGGAAGTTACTGGTGAACAATTCACAGCTAGTGAACAGGTCAACCTGGGAGAAGAAGTTCCAACAGGTGAACATGATACATCTGTGAGACTAGAGGAACAAGAACAGGGAGAGTCATCAACAAAGAAGACTGCAGAAAAAGAAACAGATAAAGTAGCTGTTTTAAATGGTCAACAGGTTGTCGAAGAGAAACAACAGACTGAGCAACCACCAGAAAAAGGAGGACAACTAGAAGGGGAAGTACATCCAGAAGAAGAGGTACGACAAGAGGAGACACTACAACATCAAATACCACAACAATAGGAGTTGCTTGTTACAGAAGAACAGGAGAAGCTTGCACAGGAAATTAGACAGAAGGAACCGGTAGATGTTCCAAGTACATCTACATCAAAGAGAAAGCTAACCTTTGCAACAAATTCTGAATCAAAGAGAAGCAAAGTTAGTGAAACTGTTGTTGACATAAGCAAAATGTCAACAAGGCAGCTAAAGGAGCTCACTAAGAGAAAATAGGATATGGTTCTCTCTAGTGTAAGGAATATCTTGTACAATTTTGTACTTGATACAGATATAGATGAAGACGAATCGGTGATTGATCAATTGGAGATACTGGCACAAGCCATTGGGGAAGATGTCACTGACGCAGAAACAATTGCAATTGATCATTACGAGAAGAAAAAAATTGATATTCTTCACACACTGTAATGTCCCCTTTTTGGGGCACATTATTTCGTGCTGTGTCATTAGCCTTTTATCATGGTCCAGAGGGCTAACCGAGGCTTGGCAGTGTTCAGGGAGATAATTGGCCTAGGTGATTTCAGTTTCAGGCCAATCGGAGTAGTTTCTACAAGTTTCCAGGGTACTTACTATTTATAGTAAGTCGACGAGGTTCAAATTTTTTGACTTTTCAGTAGTGGACTTGGAGCGTCTCGCCGAGAGCTTTTCGGCAAGCTATTACACATCATCATCTGAGCTCGTTTGGTCCTCCGTTTTAATGCTGGAAGATTCCTCACTTTATTTATTATATCACTTTATAACTCAATAGTCATACTTATTTAAAAGTGACTTAAAGTAGAAATTTAAAGAGACACAGTGAGAATATGAAGAGACAAAGTGGAGAAACTGAAGAGTCACAGCTGCAGCCATAAGAGGAGGCTTGGAGTCTCATTGTGTATACTTCAGCTTATGGATTTTATTTCAAATTGAGAATTTGGGAAGCTTCAGCTTTCGAATCTAAAACCTGAGGACGGAAACCTTCAGGCTTTCTTGGTGGATTGGACGGAAACCGAGTTCATCTCCGGTGCGGATTCACATCAGAGTTTGTCATTGTTTTACAAGTTCTTTATCATCCAGTCTTACTGTTATTTGTTGTATTTCAGATTGGGATATTGTAATCAATGGTTTTTGTATTGCTGTTGTATAATACAAACCATTTATTGAGAAGTTTATAAGAATATATTTTCTGGTTATTCGAATACATCTACTGGTTATTTGTATGTTTTTATTTGTTTCAAATCTGCATAAGATATATTTGTGAAATTCGGAGAATGGTTGGTTAGGTTCATTTCAGTGGTATCAGAGCCAAGAATTCTGCTAGCCTGTGAGGTTTTTTTTTTGAGAATCAAATCATACTGGTTTTTATTCATAGCTACATCATTCCATTTACAAAAGAAGTTAGTTTTGAGTGAGATTCAATTTGCACAAACAAGTTCTCTGAAGGGATTTATAAAGTTCGGTTTGAATCCAACCTGGTATCACAATAGTAAGGTACTTCAGTCAGGCACAGGAAATCTAGAAACGTCAGCAGTAGGGTTATTTCGTTATTGAAAGATCACTCCTTTTACATCTCGCATTATAATACATAGGGGATTGTTTATCTAATCTGCGTGAGGAAGTGTGCCTAGTAGTGACGTGTTACTCCCATGATTTGATGTTCGAAGATTACAAAGTCGACACTTTAGTGTGGTTTTAATATTCGAAGTAATTTATATCAGTGGGCTATTATTAATTTGCGGCTATAATAATATTATCGGTGTCCCTCTTATAATATGCACAAGGATTAATATTCTGGAATATTATCAAAGTCGGGGCCTAATATTTGTTTTGTTTTCGTGGTTTTCTATTGGTGCCGAAAACAGTTAGTTGTTTGTATGTGAAACGAAGCGGATTAGCAGACATGTGATTAAAGGAAATTTTACTTTAACATTCGTGTGAGGGAAGCTTGACTGTATCATACAACGCGTCCACTCCCTTCTGCCGCTGTGTGAAACAATCCTAGGTGTCGTGCTAGTGCACGTAAGAGCTCATGCGACCTCAGGTCGTGAACCATTTCCTGCTCGCGTCAGGAAACTCTAAGTTGCCAGCAGAATGGAGATTGCCAGTATTTATCGGGGCCTCCAAGTGTTGTAGGAGCTTCCTATTGAACTTCTGTTGGAGAGGTGTGTGCACACACTGGGTATTAAGACCTGCCGTCTGCAGTTAGTGCATCGCGTGGAGACAAGCGCACACGGGTATTTAGGGAAGCCAACTCGCACCTCGCGTGCTTGAGCCGACCCCTTCATTATTGATGTATGCGGAAGGAAGACCGCGGTGAAGTAAGCATTGGTTGTTCGGGAGGCGAATGCCATTACAACAGAAAGACATCCCTGTCTCGTGTGCGCAATAGCAAGTCGCACGCTGGTCCTTGTCACCATGTGTTGAATGAGGTCCCTACTTCCGTGCGTGAGCCTTTAGTCCGGAAAAACCAGTAGTGTGACAACCTCATGGCAGTCCCATTCCTTAGCACGATAAGATTGTGGGAGGGGAGCGAATAATAATTCTGAGTTGGACGAGCTCGCCCAGTAAATTGAAACATAACATCACATTGCATCATCCCTCTGCCGTGCACATCACTGTGACTAGGCTGTGAGTGGCCAACAAATATTCTCAGCTAAACATGTACAAGTTCTATGTGTACACGGACCTGTGGATGAACTAGGAGGGTCGAAGGCAAGTACGGGAGTATTGAAGTCAAGGATCCGTCACAGACCAGAGGCAAATGCTTACATGCTTCGCGTTGAGATAGATTATTTTCTTTATCTGCAAGCAATCTGGAATCTATTGCAGTCACTAGTCAATTCTGGCAATTAGGATATTGCGGATGTTCATTGAGCGTTTTGCGGTTGGTCTTTCTAAAGTTGTTGGGCTTTTGAAGCAAATGGAATGAATGTGCACCAGATTTTCATTTCGTTATGGGATACCAGTCCTCTGTTCGAGAGTTATTGTTATATGCATGAAGACTGGGTTAAATTGAGTATTTGAAGTTTATATGCTACATACCATCTGTTCTTAGCCAGTAGTGGTTATCTTGGTTCGGAAGTTTATGATAATACTTTCAGAATTAGTTCTCAATTAGGGAAGCAACATATTTGTTGTGGTATTAACAAGCCTAAGCCATAAAACTAAAAAAAAAACTACGCCCCTATATTCCACACTAGTCGGAAAATTTGCAGCTGAGATTGGTTTGGATCTAGCGTTTCTTTATTTAAATTCGGGTATGCTGTAAGTTCTGTGGCATTCAAATACACAGAACTCTGGATATAGTTCCTTGAAGACAAAGACTAGTACATTGTTAATCTAATCCATTCTCACATAGTCTGAGAACAAACAAGTTCGTGCATACCTTGTTTCGATTACTTACAGCCAACACTATTTAGAATTATTATTGCAGAGACACCATTTCTTAGTTTCAGAAGTGATTCAGTCCCTCGTGTTAAAGTTGGAGAAAATTAATTCATGGAGTCATTGGAAAGCCCAGTGTTCTCGAAAGAATTCAATGGCACATTTTACGGTGTGCATCTCAGAGATATTCGGAAGGATATGGAGATAGGCAATGAGTTATGTTGCCTAGGATGGAAATTGGAGGAGCAGAAAATTACGAGAAGCATGCTTGCCAAACTCGATGAGATAAATTCGTATCTATCTAGGATAGATCAATCAGATTGCAAGCTTTTCAATTGGGCCATGCATCCCTCAATGGTTGCCTTGGTGCAACACAGATTTATGAATCATCCACTTCGAGATGTCAGGCTTCCAGGTGCCTCGTGTCTTAGTGAGATCACTCGGATTACAGACCCTATTATTCCTTACACCGAGAACATTTGGAGACAAGTGTTACAGTTGATTGCGAACAACTTAGATGGACTGAGATATGACAAAGATTCTACCTTTGGTAAACAAGTAAAAATCTTAGAGTTAATGGCAAGCACTAGAGTTTTTAGTCACATGTTGAATCTAGGTTATGATAAAATGGTTCAGCAACTATTTCAGTGTCTCCTAAACAATTACAAGGAGCGTCATCCAGATGAGGTGAAAGCATGCATAAAAACTATCCTATCCTCGATCTTAGATGAGAACTTTGACATATGCGAACAAGTGCAATCAGAATTGTTGGCAATCTGGAGAGGAGGAATAAAGTACGCATCCATGGCATATGAACTCTCAGCTGAATTAATTAAGCTTCAGGCTGAAAAATTCATGAGTGCATTGACTGAAAATGAACGAGTATCATTAGGCTTACAGGTTGCAGGATCTCCGGTGATGGGCCAAGACCTAGCGAGTACAGGGCAGATTTGTTTCTTATGCCAAGAAGGCTGGTTCCAGGGGCCTATTTGCAAATTTGATCAAAGTTAAATGGCAGCCTAGTGATAGAGAGAATATAGTTGTGACTACACCTCTTTCAGGACTTAGTGGAGAGTGTTCTGAATTCTACTTTGGTGACTTGGTGCTTGAGTTTGATAAATCCACGGTTTTAGGTTGTGGTAACCAGTTGGAGACCTTCAATGATTCAGGTAATGAGGAATCGTGTGACTTCTTTAGCATTACTTCACTCATGCATCATACGGATATGGATGACCCGTTTTGTAGTACATCCCAGGATAACATTGTTGAGAAGTGTGTCTTAAAAAGTCAGTTGAAAGTCAGTGATGATGCCATTATTGCAGCCCTTGTTCGCCGTGATAGCACTCACCAGATTATTGATAATCTGTATAGGACAGCTCAGAGGGATAGAGGGAAAGACGACATAAGGATTGGATCCTATGTTGCAGATTTACAGGGGGTCAGAACAACATTTGAGGATTGGAAATCAGAATATCTGAGTTTACTTACAGACCGTGACCACCTGTTACACATTGCCGGGAAGTATGCTGAGCAGTTGAGGAATAAGGGTGATGAGGTCGATAAGCTCAATAGGGAGCTTAGTGCTACTTAGGGCACTTTGGAGCATACTCGTATTTCTCTACAGGAGGTGAGAAATCAGATTGTGGTTTCTAGCCAGTACAGGGAGCAGGATGATAGGGATAGGTCTGAATTCTTTCAGGAGGTGATTCAGTAACTTGATAGCATACAACAGACCTATGACTTGGACAATTGTCCAAGAAGATCTTTGGGTCATCAAGAGTTTCTTGAAAGTTAGACCACTTACAGGCGATTGATAATTCCTTGTTTGAGATGGGTGTCGAGCTGACATTTGATAATCCCCTCTTTGAAATAGATGAGGGAGATACTTCCTATTCCTAGGATGAGGACGAGGTTGGCTGCAGGATTTGGGACCTAGGTTCAGTTATTGGAGATGAGTCTTGGCCACTAGGTTGGAGTAGCGGGATGAGCTCAGTTGTTGAGTGGTTTGGTTCTTACAGCAGCAGTCCAGGATGGGCAGTTATGTCTTATGGCATGATGGGTGGCTTGCCTTTCCTTGCACTACCTCTCGCTGATGATGGGGTAGAGCTTCTTCAGTACGGGGTTATCGAGCTTGGTATGATGGTTATGCTGGTTGGGGTGAATTTTTCACACAATGGTATACATTGTATGACTCCGGGTATTGAGAGACAGTCATGGAATCCTTATGCTGATTCAGGATTTCCAGTAGAGCTGTTATTGCATGGGATGCATTTTTTTTCCATTTAGCCCACCTACAGGGGACCTTCTTTTCTGATTATTGGATAGGAGTGGGATGAGTGATTGGGTGGGTGTGCTTCCCTGCTTGCAAATGGAAGCCTTGTCCGGCAGTCTTGATAGATTGCCTCCTCAGTGCAGTTTTTGTTTCGGGCTGCAGATCAGAGGGGCAGTGTTGTGGCGGTTGGACACTTCTGGTATTTCACTCAGTGTGGGCATAGCGCGTCAGGATATTTCAGCCAGCTGGGGAGATGGGCGGCCCTTTTGTTTATGGGATCCAGGAGGGACATGCTCGCGGTTGGTTTTCATTCTAGGAGCCGATTGGTACGAGGTTTGGTTTTCCCCTACATATGACCGTAGAGGCACTAGTGATCCCAGTTGGAGTGAGGTTCTCAGTTGGGTTGAGGACTTTCTCACAAATAATGGAAGCACAGGGTAGATTGATACGATAGATCCTACAGTGATTTGGGATCCTGGCATTAGATTGGCTGTTGTTTTGTTGCTGTGTGATTGGCTTCACAGGTCGGAGCATAACGTCTGTTTCAGTTTCACATGACAGATTGGTGGAGCAGTTTCCCTGAGGTTGGTTTGGGATCCAGGCATTATGATCACAACATGCAAATACCAATTGCTTGAGGGAAAGCAATCTCCGGGAAGGGGTGATTTGTAATGTCCCCTTTTTGGGGCACATTACGTTAGCCTTTTATCATGGTTCGGAGGGCTAACCGAGGCTTGGCAGTGTTCAGGGAGATAAATGGCCTAGGTGATTTTAGTTTCAAGCCAATCGGAGTAGTTTCCACAGGTTTCCAGGGTACTTACTATTTATAGTAAGTCGACAGGGTTCAGAATTCTTGGCTTTTCAGTAGTGGACTTGGAGTGTCCGCCGAGAGCTTTTCGACAAGCACACGTCATCTGAGCTCGTTTGGTCCTCCATTTTAATGTCGGAAGATTCCCCACTTTATTTATTATATCACTTTATAACTCAATGGTCATATTTATTTAAAAGTGACTTAAAGTGGAAATATAAAGAGACAGAGTAGGAATATGAAGAGACAAAGTGGGGAAATTGAAGAGTCACAGCTGCAGCCATAAGAGGAGGCTTGGAGTCTCATTGTGTATGCTTCAGTTTATGGATTTTATTTCTCATTGAAAATTTGGGAAGCTTCAGCTTTCGAATCTGAAACTTGAGGACGAAAACCTTCAGGCTTTCTCGGTGGATTGGACGGAAACTTAGTTCATCTCTGGTGTGGATTCACATCAGAGTTCGCCATTGTTTTACAGGTTCTTTATCATCCAGTCTTACTTTTATTTGTTGTATTTCAGATTGGGATGTTGTAATCCATGGTTTTTGGTATTGCTGTTGTATAATACAAACCATTTACTGAGAAGTTTATAAGAATATATTTGCTGGTTATTCGAATACATCTGCTGGTTATTTGTATGTTTTTATTTGTTTCAAATCTGCATAACATATATTTGTGAAATTCGGAGAATGGCTAGTTAGGGTCATTTCACACACCAGTTGAACAACTCAAAGCCACTGTATCTACAAGAACCGGAGAGCTACAACAACAGATATAGGAAGTTGGAAGGTTGATCACAAGGATTTCTAACTTTGAAGACTTTGTGAAGGATATAACTGAGAGAACGACCAGGACAACAGAAGAGATAAAGGTTTTAACATCAAAATTTGATGCTAAAAGCTCTTCTGGAACTGAGTACAGCTGGAAGCTGACATGTCTTGCTCTCACTTTGAGGAAGGCATTAGAAGAAAATACAAAAAGAATCCAAGATCTTGTTGGATTTCAGTTGTTCATTGCACCAACTTTTGATCTGATGCAGACACGACAACTGATATAGACAGACTGATCAAAGAACCTGATTACAAGACAGTGGAAGACATGGAAAATCTCATTGTCTCACTGCAAGCTGCAAAGAATAACTTAGATTATGTAACAAGTATCTGGAAACCATTCCTTGATTTTGCAAAGAAGATCTATAAGGATATCTTCAATAAGTTACAACTGTAAAATGTAAAAATGCAAAGAGCAACAACCCTTTGTCCTTTGGAGACAAAAAGGGAAAGATGTAAGTATGTAAGTGCAAAGAATAAAGATGGAAGTGTAGAGTATAGAGAAGAGAGAGATGATATCAGTAACAGTGTGTTAGATATATGCTACAAGTAGATGAGCAGATCTACAGAGGAAGTCTACAGGTGATGTATTGATATGTTTTGCCACCAATGCCAAAGGGGAAGATTGTTGACATAAACTTAGTTGTCATTGGTAAAGTCATTAGCAAACATCAATCCCACCGAAACATCGGTACATCACACCAGTACTTTTAATTGTGAATTGGTAGACTAAGCAAGTAAGTAGTGTACTTTAACCGGTCACGTTTATACTGGTCCAAGTTTTGTCCAATTGGTCTTGGCACACACATAGGGAACATATGACTTACCAGATACAAGTTCTACACCGGTAAAGTGCATGATAATGCAAACCGGATTCTGCGGAGTGTTTTTCAGTTAAACTGGAGTTAGCTTTTTGAGTGGAACATAAGTTAGCTTTTTTTTTCTACGAGTGTTTCGAGGTAAACTCAGGATCAGTTTGCAAGCTTTTTAGTCAAGGGTTTTGCATGCTTGATTTATGGGACGGTTTACAGCTTGGCGGAACTATGAGATGTATTTTTAATAACATAATTTCTTATAAATACAGGTTGAAAGACATGAAAGATGTGTTGTTGAATATCATAGCATAGAGCGAAGGAGAGTAGGAGAGCAAAATCTTCTGAGAGGAAACACAACCACAAAAGGTGAAAGGGAGAGAAAGATTCAACAACCAAGTAGAGGAAAGGATGAATAGGTATGATCTGATTCGACAGATACAGTGTCATCATAAGATCATTTCTTTTAGTTGTGAAGCATAATTAAAATTCCTCAATCAGCTTGAACCCTTACAGGTTCTTTATATAAATCCCTTTACTGGGTAACATCTTTATTGGTGTTCTAAGTCCTCTGACAAGGTGACTCCTAACAAGGTCAAGATCCTAACAAGGTCAAGATCCTAACAAGTCTTCTATCGAATCCCTTAACCGGGTAGCACTCTTACCAGTGCTTTGTAAGCTTCTAACAGAGCAACTTTATTACTGCAGTAGTGGAGTTTGTGCGTTCTGTCCCATCGTGGTTTTTTCTTTCTAATCGAGGGTTTCTACATATAAATGTTGTGTTGACCTATGCAATTAATTTATGTTTATGGTTGTTATAGTATTCTTTTAATTTATGAATTAACAAGAATATCTATTTGCTTAAAAGAGAAATAGAAATTGAATTTACTGATTCACCCCCCTCTCAATAACCGGTTAGGAATAGCACTTTGCACTCTCCATACTCAGGAGAGAGTGTCACTCTCCATGTTAATTTCTTCCATTCCCAACATATTACATCTTGGGTGGAAAACTAAATAGTCTCCCATTTGCCAATGAAACAACCCGTTGAGGGAATTGGTCTCATCTTTGGAACAATTTCCCACCTTTAGTATCCCTTCATCATTAGGTTCCATCCCTCCTTCCATGTCAAATTCTCCTCCTTCCGACTTGGAGTTGGATGCCAACTCCTGGCTGACAGCCTAGTTCTGCAAGTCAATGACGTATTTCTTACCATCACTCTCAATCGAGAGTGTGTTCTTCTTCCAGTTGTGGTTGGCCTTTGTTGTGATTAGCCAGCCTCTTCCAAGGAGGGCATCGTACCCCTTCTTTTCCAATGAAATCACCATGAAGTCCAAAAAGAACTATTGGGTCCCAATGACAACCTTCTAGGCCATGAGTGCTCTAATTGGTTTGATGTCGTGTTGGTCAGCACCTACCAAATGGAAGGTTGGCGGCTAGACCGTTGGCTTGCTGAGTGCTTTCCAAGTTTCCTTTGGTAGTACGTTTATGCTAGATCCTTCGTCCACAATGGTGTTTGTCAGTTTTCGTTCCATAATTTCCTTTTTGACCACCTTCGTGGTCCTTCCCACGACAACTTCCAATAACATTGGATCCATGGTGGCATTAGTGGAATTATCCTTTTGTACCTCAATCGTCGGCCAATTGTCAATCGACCTTCCATTATCCTAGTCACCATTGTTGTTACCACCCACATTGGTGATTGCCACCTTTAATTGGTCTCTAGAAGGTCTAGCACTCGTACCTGTACGATGGCTTGCAACATTTGTTGTATAATATTTCCTTCGGACACTAACCATAGGGGAGTGCTGGCAGTGCTATGTAATAGTTTTCGTTCCTCCTCCAATGCCCATTCAATATCGGTTTTAGCTTCCTTCAACTCTTCTCTCTCCATACGAGGATAAGGATACGTGACTTTTTTGGCCTGCAACCTCGTGATTGCCATTACTTCCTCCTTCGGGCCTATGATATCTATCATGTTTAATCCCTTTTGTTTAGGACAGTGAGTGTCCTCAGAATTGCTTGGACCACACCACTTGCACAACATGCTTCCACCTCCTTGCCTGCTCTGACAGTCCCGCGTGAAGTGGTCCCACTCATTGCATCTACGACATTGTATCATGGGCCGTCCCTTCGCGTCATACTGGATGTGGCTTCTTGGTGTGTTGAAATTGCTTCCTCATCAGTTGTTGTAGTACCCACTCGTCAAGGCATTAGAGTTTGTAAGTTGGGGTGGTCTGGTAGGTGGAGTTGCCTTTTCTCCTTGGGTGAAGAGCACTTGAGTGCTCCTCGCCTTTAGGTTGTACAAGAACTCCTTAATGGAGTGTCCCAATACTTGGAAGATGTCATAGAATGACTTATTTGGATAGGTGGCCTTCGTATTCTCTTCAACTTTACAGTCCGTACACAATAACTCTTTACCATCCTTTGTAGCTTCTTTCTCGGCTCTCATTTCCTTCATCATTCGCATCATATCCTTCCAGAGAGCTTGTATGGTCTTGGACTCTCCTTCAATCTCACTGTCCATGCTTTCATCATCGCTCATTTTTTTCTCCCCCCCAGATGTCTTATTTTCACTTTCAATGTCCATGGCACGGTTCTAGGCGTCCGTATAGGAAGATGGAGTTACCACTTTCATCTTTTTCCGTAAGCCATAAGGATGGACTCATTCCTTCAATGAACCACCTTTTTTTAGGCCATCTGTGAGTTGGTTTTCCAATTTACTAATGAGTTCTTTCAGCCTATGATGGTAGCCCCATACAGTCTCATTCTTCCCTTGTCTTGTATTGAAGATTTTTGCTAGCACTTCATCGTTGTTATGAAGCAATCTAAACTCTTTCTGCAACGCCCTTCTCAAGTCATCCCATCTTGTTTTGTATAGAGTCGAGAGGTCTGTGTACCAGTCAATGGAAACTCCTTGTAGGGTGGTAGGGAAGGCCTTCGACCAATAGTCATGGTTGACTTGGCCATTAGCCTCCGATATAGTTACGCATGTTTTGCAATGGCAGATAGGGTCCTATTCCATCCTCACTAAATTTAGGGAGTTTCTGCTTCTTTGTGGTGTTTACTGTTTTCTTTGTTCAGTCGGCACTGTGTGCGTTGTTGGACTCAGGTGGGTTAGTTCCTTCTCCGCATCCTTGTGCTTCACTTGCACCGTTGGCCACGTGTGAGCTCTCAACCCTTCCATCTATGTACTAGTCAATGGCGACTCCTCGTAAGGTGGCAGCAAGGTGTGGAGTCTTAATAGGCGATCTTGGCCTTTGGAGAAGATTATGAACATATTTTGATAGACTTTGCATCTAGGAAGTCCTTTCTAAATCATTGGTTTCTCTTAGAAATGCAATGTGATTTAAAGGATATAAAGGGATCATGTCTTCTGTAGTTGAAGTTTATTGAGATTGGTTTCAAGTATGTTGACTTCACTCTTTTAGTTTAGAAATTTTGATTTTAAAGAAAAGTATGAAATCCAAGCTTTGACAAGTGTTGTCTTCTTTTGCAAGGAGGGGAAAGCAGAGGATAAGAAGATCAGGCTTAGAAGCTCAAAGAAGATGGTGGTTCAAGTTTGCCTAGACCATACCACTAGCTACTTAGTGATTGTAAGTTTGTCTTGCGTGGCTGAATGACATATTTATGAGCTTCACTTCGATTATTGCTTGCACATTGATATTCATCAATGGATGGTGTATCTACCTTAGGAGATTGTACTAGCTTGGTTGACGTAGATGGCTAAACTAAGTCTAGTAGAGTCACAAAGACATTCATAGTTTCTTGCATTCTAGGAGTAGAGTAGCTTTCTCAACCCTTTTTCTTTACAGTTTGTTTTGTTAAAAGAAGTTGAAGTAGTTGATATCCATTGATTGAACAATGTAAGTCCCTTTGTGATACCCAGAATATCACATCATTATAACTGAGTGAAAGTACACAACTAGAAGGAACCTTGGGGTTAGCTCATTTGATCACACAATCCATATATATCATTTAGCATATGAGCTTCCTTGTTCAAGAGAGAGCTAGTTTCATTTGGAATACTGAGTATTTGATTCTGCATGTTGTAGTGGTATAACACTCACATCAACAAGGCCCTATTAGATGATTTGAGATCAATTAAATCAAGGTCTATATTCTCACGAAAGAGATTAGAAGGACCCAACGTAGCCAGACCCCCCTTTTTTCCTTTAGATTTAACACAATCAAATTCACCAACTAAAACCCAAAGAAAATATGGAGCACAGAACCAAACATACCTTATATGAGACCAAAGCATAGTTTTCCCACGGATATCAATTGGAGAATATACATTAGTAACTAGAATAATCTCCCCAAATTCCAAGCTAGTGCTACCACGGAAGGAGTTGAATGAAAAAAAAAGTGGAATGACTAGGTATCCACCAAAGTGGAACAATCTTTCTTGGGTCCCAAAAAAGAGCCTAACATCCCAAAACACCCAGGGAACCCTTGCATTGACACTGACCAAACTGCTAGATGCTAGGAGCATGTTGAAGCATGCAATCAACTAAAAGCTCAATCTCCTGGATACAAAAGATAAATGGAGAATGATCTGCAACCAAATTTTGAATAGACTTTTGTCGAGGGATGCTATTCAATCCCCTTACATCCCAAGAGAGAATAATCATTTAAAAGATTGGGAAAAGTGAGAATCAATCACTTTTATTGACCCAAATTCCACCAACAATTCCCTACCTAATTTAATATTCTCCTAACCCTTCTTGCAGAAACCTTTAGAAGAATTCTCGAAAGAACCTTTCTTAAGGGATCATTGTTGCAAGCCCAAGGCCTAAGAAGAACCTTTTCCTTTACTAGACTTCAACACCTCCCTGGTGAAATCTGCCCAAACAGTATCATCTTGTAGTACTCTAGAATCACATGGATCTCGCAAATCAAGACCATTGGAAGAAACTTGGGGATTTTGTAGGCCTTGTGAAGATTGAAAATCCAGAATAGTCCCTTGCTCCTGCACATCATCCATCCTCATGACAATAGCCTCAGAAGTCAAATTATCTGGAATTCCTTCTTCCAAGGCCAGAGTTTCAAACACCTCAAAACGGTTGAATCCCTCATTCTGCCGAAACCTATAAGTCCTCTTCTATCCCCTTACCTTAGAACAAGGCTTAATGGGCATAAAACCATCCTTATTTGAACACCATGCATCATAGGGGATTTTTCTTTGTCGCATTTATCCACTTTCAAAGTCGGAGAAGGAGAATTATTAGCACTAGGAACTTTATTTACCTTATGTAAGAACCCTTCAAAGCTCTAACTACTGAATTGACTATGCTTGTTTTGGTTTTTTATTGTTTTCCAATTTTTTTGTGTTTTTGAGATGGTTTGCCATAAAAAGCAATACATATGCTGAAATAAAACTTCTGAAAATTAACACTAACAATACTTTGGGCATAGAAGACAATCTTTATTACTTTTCCTTCAATACATAGAACTAGAATATTTTACATTAAAAATCATACCCATTTTTATTGTAGAAATTACTTTGAAACCCTTGTTGGCCGAAAAAGCATGTATATAGCAGCTCGTATCTCCTTCTATTAGCAACCAATCTCCAAATTGATAATATCAATCATTGTGGTTCAGCTAGGCATCCCTTTTAGGAATTCATACTGATTTTTTTGGTGCCTCCTTCAATAAAATCGAACCAAGTATGGAAGAGAGGGTAGGGCAAATGAATAGCCAGCAAAAAGCAATGTTTTGAACAACCATGAACAACCAATAATTCGTTGATTTGATGCTCTCAATCTGCTATGAGAATATGTAATGTCCCCATTTTGATTGAGCATTGGAGTTAGTGGATTTAGCCTATCATTGGGTCCTTGTAGGCTAATTCTAGTGATTAGAGGACCCTGATGTGGGTTTTGGTCTGTTTTGAAGGACTTGTTATTTATAGTAAGTCAACAGCTGGTTCTGACGAGCTCAGATGAATTAGAGGAACCAAATGATGCTCTCAATTTTTATTTTCGGCGTCTGCTTTGGGCTCCAAGATTCTTGGACGGAGTGTCTATTTTTAGTAATTCATTCTGTCAGGTTCATTCATCATCTTTCATCATCGGGATCACTCTTGTGCTGTCAGATTTTGAGTCTGATGCTTCCTCAGTCGTTTTCGCAAGATGGGTGAATTATGATTATTATTTAATTAAATCGGCTAAGGTTTCCATTTTTATTGGGAATCTATTTTGGGTATCTTAGTGTTATAGCTCGTTGGAATCGGGTTGAGAAGTTTTAAATCTTTAGCTTGTTAAGATATAGCTTCATTCGTATATATATATATTATACTATACTATACATTAAAGAGTTGTAATTTATATTGTTATTATCATATTATCATTATTATATTTATAATATAATAATGATAATATCATAATACAATATTATGATATTACATTAATATTGATCGAACTATGTTCGATATCTATCATAACTATTAGCATTGACTATTAAGTCGAACGTATGAATGAACGACACTAAACGTACAGCCGACTACACTAATGTAATCAGCGACCATGGGATGTGCCCTTTCACTTTCGAAGGGACATAATGTTTGCCGTCACCCTATCATCAACATATATATGTATGCTGTGATCGTAGGGATAATACAATCAATAACAGAGTACATTGCTATTATCACCTGCGGTCACAACATATAATATAATATATTCAATACAAATATAAAAACATCACAGTATATTTATATATCAGAACCGTCATTTATCAGTGTATATATAAAACAGTAAATTATATTCCCAAGATCTGATTTCCTAACATAGCTCATAAAACAGGGACCCTATGTGTCAGAATAGCATTATTTTAATGAAATGGTCATTTTCAGCATTAAAGTGAAGGGAAATATAATAGTTTATTATATTTCAAATGTGCAACCATAAAGCAAGTGGTTTTTAAGTGAAAAGTGTCATTGAGAAGCTATGGAAATTATTATATATACAGCCTTATGAGAATTCAAACCTCATTCTTGACTTGTGCATTTTTATGATGTTTTTGATATGGAGAAGTTTGCAAGGGTTTGAGGACTGATTCCTCTCTACTGCAATTTGAATCATCATTTGCTGGTGGTGAATTTTGCTACTAGATACCGGAAATTCATTTCTGATTCTGTGGATGATTATTTGGTCCTGTTGTATACCAAATTTGAAGATAATTGTTTGATTGCTGCTGAAATTGAGATATTCATCTCCTGCTTCTATTTAATTCCTGAGGCTACCTGTTATTTGAAAGGCTGTTGTAACTTCCTGTGAGTGCAATCAACAATTAGGAAGCCACAATATTTATTTGGTGGCTGCAAATTGGTTTAAGGAGGCTGCATTTTCTTCCTAGCAGCCTGTGCATCATTCCTAGAAGGTTGCGTTCCCTTCCTGGCAGCCCAAGTCACATTCCTGGAAGGCTGAGTTTGGCAGCCTGTGTTTCATTCCTGGAGGTTCATGTTACATTTCTCAGTGGTTGAGTTACATCTCCAACTGACCACGTTTTCTAAAAAAAGGTGCCAATTTACCTTTGTTTATTGTTACGTTGTCTGACAATTGGAAATTTGATGAATGTGATCATTTCTGGTGAAGTTTTGAAGTTACAATAGATTGTTATTTAATTTTGGAAATTTCTTAAAAGTCAAATATATCAAACAAAAACAAAAACATTGCAAGCAAATTGAGAAATAAATATTATCTTCAACAAAGAGCCAGGCGGGCTCTTTACAAAATATGGCTCCAATCTATCAATAACATCTATGAATAATTCCTCCAATCAACACAATGATGACTCCTGAATGAAGCCAACTCGATTAGCAATATCAGGCAAACATTTCACACCATCTGACTGCTGCTACAAAGAAGATGCAACGCTCTCCAATGCTGATAATCTTGAAAGACTGCAATTTCTCACAAACTCCAATGCTCCAGAGAAGAAATTTCAATCAAAGCATAAACATAATATATCTCCTTGAGAATGAGCTCTTAAGTCCCTTTTATTCTTTTCTTGTGAGAGCTCAAACACTTTCTTGGCCAATGTGGGATAAAAGATATACTCCCACTTTTAATTTTTTCACTTTAAACTCCATAGTTGGTGCACAAATAATTCTTTTAAAATTAATTGTTCACTTGGCCCCATCTATGATAACTTGACCCATCACTTAAGTGACTTAAGTTATAATACAAAATTATATTATAACTTAATAATATAAGCCCAAAATTATTACTATTTTTTTTAGTCAAATAAATATTAATATCTCCATTATTACTCATCATCTTTACACACCGTTTGAACTGGGAGCTAACATGATCAAGCTGCATACGACCATACCCCATTTCTAAAAATAACATGGGTCCCTCTCTGAGCCTCTGAAAACTTACTATAAATAGAAAGATGTGCTATAAATAGCAACTACTGCATACGGAGTCCAAGAGACCTCAAACAAAAGCCAAATCTGCAAAACTCTGACAACTAAAGAAGATGCATCCCTCAAAAGACCTTCTAACCAACCTCATTAGCCTACGAGGGTCAATTAATAGGCTAATCCCTTGAACTCTGATGCTCACGAAAATAGGGACATTACACCTTAGGACATTGTCATTGACGATGTCCACACTCATGACAAATCCGAGACCAAAATGGAAGTCTCATAATCTAACTGCTAGACCCAAGATGAAGAACTTGAATTATTCAGATGAATCCCCTCACAAATACTTTCAAATGTATTTACCCTTTTATTGAGGGTTTATTGAGTTATTGTAGCCAGCTTCCCAAGTAGAGCAACATTCCTTTGCAAAATATCCTCTCCAAAATTCCAATAGAAGTTGTGGAAGGGAACCCCAGACAAGAACCCTTGAGGAAAATTTCTTAGCTGAATTCAAACCTACATGTCAAGGCTTAATGAATAAGCCTATGTGATTTCAAAAGTAGTTCCCTCTTCAAAAACCCAATTCCTATTAGCCATGCTGCAAAAACGACCATGAAGTAATTATTCACAACCAGCATAATCTCCATATCACCCTCGACATGCCAAGAACAATGGATCCAAGATTCCAGTATTGACAGGGAAATACATATCCCAAGAAATTTACAAATTAGAGCATGGTTGCTCAAATAAGAGACATCCTCCTTAACCAATTTTGGAGGAATGACCAAAAATAGACGATCCTAGCTCCTTGGTAAAAAACCATTGATGCAGAGGATATAAGGCCAATTGTAAACAATTAGACATTCATTGAAAACTGATCAAACATGAGGAATAATGATGGGTTTACAAGGATTCACAACTAGTCAAAAGGAGGGTCACTTTACTTAAGGCCAAGGAGGGCAATATGACAAAATTCACCACCATTGCTTGGACTTACTCAAACGAGGATGCTTATGACATGAGGGGACTCACAACAACCTAGGGTAACCATTTACACAAACCCAACACCCCATTCAACACTATTTACTTTATTAAGCCAATTAGGCCTTGTAGCCTTATTTTGAGGGGTTTTAGGGGATAAGTCCCCAACCATTGGCCAAACCCCCCCAAAAATTGCATTTACAGATACCCTTTTGGAAGTTGTCAAGCATATCTCAACCTTTGTATGGGGTCTTTTGCAACACAAAGGCCGACTTTGACTGATTTCAGGTTTTACAAGGGTAAATAGGTCACTTTTACAAGGTGACCAATAGCGAAACTCAACCCCAAACTTTGCCAATGCCTCAGACACTTCACATTCAACCCAAACTACATGTTTTTCCGGTTTTGGAAGCCCCACATTTCAATTTTTAACCCAGCACATTAATTTGCACTCACAATCATGGAAAACTAGCCTGTCACACAGTCATGCCAGTCTTAAAACATCAGATTTCTTCCAAATGAATCAACTTCATGTCTAATAAATATATATAACATTTGAAAAATGACTAATAAATATAACATTCTACCTGGTTACAGATTTTTTTCCCTGGTTACAGATTTTTTTCCATGGTGGAATGTCAAGTTATTCTCATTTTTGTGATCAAACCCTAGTGAATGAGGGTTTACAAGCTATTTTCAAAGAAACTGTAGATCTCCCTCAAAACTGAATGGAAAATCATCAAATCACCACCAAATTGAAGAATATTCTTCCCACTTTCAGTTCATGTGAGTTTTGTTGAGAGACAAATAGGATTTGAAAGTATTAAACGCTGCAACAGCAAGGAAACAGAAAATTTGTGGGAGTTGCAGTCAATAAAAAGGGTATAACTTTCACAAAACCCAATAGAAATGAATGAAACCTATTCCAAATTAAAGTAGAAGCATAACATCATCGATCAATGATTATCTTACATGATAATCAGTCTGTACATGGCCGTACAAGTCTCTGCAACCCAAGGAAATCAGGAAATTTTCAGAAAACAGTGATTCTTTTGTTGACTTCTCTTTTTCCAACTATCCAACCGACCAAAAGGTTGATGAAAAAAAAGTATCTAATGTGTCTCCCTTCCCTTTCAATGGCTATAACTATCTTTTAAAAGTTAACAACCCAAAATGACAACTATTAAGAAAGTTTTCATGACAATTTCTAAACAAATAAATGACAAATTTTTTACACAACTACTAAGGGACCCTAGAGTGACTTCCTAATCATCCAAACATATCTAATATGGTCCAAATGATCCTTGAAAGATAAATTTACATAATAGATCCACCCTTGACACTTTGTTGCATTGTGTCGTTACAAAGACCAAAATGCCATTCTAGGCCTCATTACACAATATGACTCCTTAATTGAACTCAAATACTACAAAAGTAGTTCATTGAACTTTATTGATAAACCTTTAACATATAAGAAGACTCAAAACTCAAATTACCCTCCCAGAGGCATATGACCAATGAGGTGCTCCTGCACCATACACCCCCCCCGTTAAGGAAGAACTCATGCCCCATGAGTATCACCATGCTCCATGTCTTCTTTGGACTTCTTAGACACCTGCAACAAAAGGATACATACCTGCATACAAACACATACCATATGGAATAGGATTAATAAACATTGCCATCTGAGGTTCACGCCCATAGTAGTCCTTGGGCACTTGCATTTGCTTCATTTTTCATGTTATGTTCAGTCCTACCTTGGATCAGACCTTTAGGCCTTACAAACTCTGTCCTAGAGACCTTTTAACTGTTGTACCTGCAACCCCTGAATGTTTATTGATCTCATACTCCACAAATTGACACATTAGCTTACCAATTAATACTCCATCATGCAAACTTTCTGTCCCAGCACTAGTAATCTGCTTCATACCTGCCAACTCTATGTCCTTGCTGTCGTCAAACCTTATAGGCTCCTTCTTACCAAACATGATCACCTTAGCTTTGCTCTTTTCTTTTACTTCATCACCTCCCTGCAGTGGAGTTAACCTGAATGTCTTTCCATCTTTCTTAATAGTGTAGGTATTCTCCCTACCATCATACATTGATTGTCTATCAAATTGCCAGGGTCTACCAAGTAGTACATGGCAACAATTCATTGGTAGAAGTCACAAAGTACCCTATCCCTATATTCACCAATTTGAAAATCCACATATGCTTGTTCATTCACTAAAAGAGATTGACCATCATTCATTCAGGAGGCTTTATAAGGTGCTACATGAGGTATCTTCTCTAGTTTCAATTTATCTACCATCTCCCTAAACACCATGTTATCTTGTGACCTGAATCAATGACCACATTGCATACTTTACCTCTACACCTGCAAGTAGTTCTAAATAGGCTCCTCCTTTGACTTGTGTCTTTCTCTTTGGGTACATGTAACAAGGTTCTTCTCAGCATTAGTGTCTCCTATTTCTGGATCAACATTAAAATGTGGGGTATTTGAACTTTCACACTCTTCCTCTTGAACTAGTTATGCTCTTCTTTCACCCTTTCACCACCACTGGATGTGGATCCTTTCTTCTCATGACACTTATATATTAGGTGCCCAAATTCGTTACAATGGTAACACCTTGCTAAGAATGTATTTGATCCTCTTCCGCCACCAAATCTGCCCCTTTGTCCTCAACCTCTAAAATCAGCACCTTGTCATTGCTCTTTGCTTGCATCATCTTGCTCATCCACTTGTCTTGTAGAGAAAGATCCTCTTCCCTTGTACCATTACCTCTGCCTCTATTAGACTTCTGTTGCCTTCTTTTAATCTTTTCTTCAACTCTAAGTGCCATTTGATAACATTCCTCTACGCTTCTAGGGTTAGCCAAAACCAATTCATCTTGTATATTCAATCTCAAACCACCCAAATACCTAGCAACTTTCTCATCCTCATGCTCATGATGACCAGACCTCATACTCAATTTATATAATTCTTCAGTATAAGATTGAATATCCATTTCTCTTTCCTTTAAACTTTGCAATTTCTTAAACATTTAAATTTGATGATCTTTGGGTAAGAATTTACCTTTGATTCTTGCCACCATCTTGTGCCGTGAAGAAATCTTAGACTTTTCTTGCTTTCTCCTCTTTGCCTGTAGATAATCCCACCATACCAAAGCATGACCTTTCAATTTGTCTTTGCAATCTTTACTTTCTGCTCCTCAGGAACCTCATCACATTCAAAATGGTTATCCAAAGCAGCAATCCAATCAAGTAACTCTTCATCATTCAAATTTCCACCATATTTTGGAATATCAACCTTCATCTTATGCTTGTCACTCTAAACCGGCTTCAATAACTTGGCCATTCCCTGATCTTCTGGATCAAGCTCTTCCTCTACATCTTCAAATTCTTCATCCTCTTCATCATCTGATTCACTCTCTTCCACATCTCTTCTTTTGTTTGTCTCTAAGGCTGCAAGCCTGGCTTGGAGAGCCTCTGTGAGTTCTCTCATCTCCCTCATATCCCTAGCATGCTTCTCCTTCAACTCCTGCAGCTCTCGAGCAGTACCCACACTTTTAAGAGGCATCCTGATACCAACCTCTTACTCACTCTCTTGTTCAACTTTCAATCTACCCTTTGCAATCTTTCACCAACAAGGGATCTACTTTTTATCTCTGATACCACTATGATGTAGAGGATATTAGGCCAATTGTAAACAATTAGACATTCACTGAAAACTGATCGAACACAAGGAACAATGATGGGTTTACAAGGATTCACAACTAGTCAAAAGGAGGGCCACTTTACATAAGGCCAAGGAGGGCAATATGAAAAAATTCAGCACCATTGCTTGGAATTACTCAAACGAGGATGTTTATGACATGAGAGGACTCACAACAACCCAAGGTAACCATTTACACAAACCCAACACCCTATTCAACACTATTTGCTTTATTAAGCCAATTAGGACTTGTAGCCTTATTTTGAGGGTTTTTAGGGTATAATTTCCAAACCATTGGCCAAACCCAAAAACAAATTGCATTTACAAATACCCTTTTGGAAGTTGTCAATCAAATCTCAACCTTGGTATGGGCTCTTTTGCAACACAAGGGCTGACTTTGACTGATTTCAGGTTTTACAAGGGTAAATAGGTCACTTTTACAAGGTGACTACTAGCAAAACTCATCCCTAAACTTTTCCAATGCCTCGAACACTTTGCATTCAACTCCAAACAAAAGATTTTGCTAGTTTTGGAAGCCCCGCATTTCAATTTTTAACCCAGCACATTAATTTGCTCTCACAATCATGGAAAACTAGCCTGTCACAAAGTCATGCCAGTCCTAAAACATCAGATTTCTTCCAAATGACTCAACCTCATGCCTTGACACCACAACCATTTGAAAAAGGACTAAAAAATATAACATTCCACCTGGTTACAGATTTTTTTCCATGGTGGAATGTCAAGTTATTCTCATTTTTGTGATCAAACCCTAGTGAATGAGGGTTTACAAGCTGTTTTCAAAGAAACGGGTAGATCTCCCTCAAAACTGAATGGAAAAGCGTCAAACCACCACCAAATTGAAGAATACTCTTCCCACTTTCATTTCATGTGAGTTTTGTTAGAGACAAATAGGATTTGCAAGCATTAAATGCTGCAACAGCAAGGAAACAGAAAATTTCTGGGAGTTGCAGTCAGTAAAAGGGCATAACTTTCACAAAACCCAATAAAAATGAATGAAACCTAAACCAAATTGAAGTAGACTCAGAACATCATCGATCAATGGTGGTCTTACATCATAATCAGTCTGTACACGGCCATTCAATTCTCTGCAACCCAAGAAAATCAGGAAATTCTCAGAAAACAGTGGTTCCTTTATTGATTTCTCTTTTTCCAACTATCCAACCGACCAAAAGGTTGATGTAAACAAAGTATTCAATGTATCTCCTCTGCCTTTCAATGGTTATAATGGTATCACGACAATTTCTAAACAAATAAATGAAAAGTTTTTGACACAACTACTAAGGGACCCTAGAGTGACTTCCTAATCATCCAAACATATCTAATATTGTCCAAATGATCCTTGAAAGGTAAATTTACATAATAGATCCACCCTTGATACTTTGTTGCATTGTGTCATTAATAGACCAAATTGCCATTCTAGGCCTCATTACACAATATGACTCCTTAATTGAACTCAAATACTACAAAAATGGTTCATTGAACCTTATTCAAAAACCTTTAACAGAAAAGAAGGCTCGAAACTCAAATTAGCCTCCTAAAGTCATATGACCAATGAAGTGCTCCTGCACCAACCATTCACTTTCTTAAGTTTGTGACCCTCACATATAAAACGAGTGCAATGGCCTCGCATGCACACCTGAAGAAGAGCCACTTTGTGCAACAGCACAAACAGCCACTAAACTTGAAGAAGCTCGATGCTTCTCCATTCCCAACAACAACTAACACACGATAAACACAACCCCCAAGATCACGACTCCTGTGAGCAGCCAAAAAACTCCCCCCAGCAGAAACTGCCACAGCCCCCTCAAAAAAACCCACCAGCCAGCATAGATGCCAAAACCCCCAACACCCTTTGCAGCTCCATAATCAGCACAGGAAAACATAGCTAAGGTCAAAAGGCCCTAGTTCCGTGTGAGAGGAAGCAGACACAACATCCTAGAAGTCCTCCAGATTCAGTCAATCAGTATTTTTATATAAATTCCCATTAAATTATTCTCATATTTGATGGAATAACATGAAGAATCAGTGATTGAGGTATTTCAATACGTTTGTGATTGATCCATTTACTTGATCTGTTCTTAAATTCTCCATAATTAAAATGATTATCATCACCATTCATTAGAACAAGGAAAGATATGAACTGGTGTATTATTTGCTCAGGCAGAAACTCATTCACTATCAACTTGTTTGTCATGTGATAAGTTGATCGACTCTCTAGTTACATCTTTATCTCTCTAGTTTCATCTTTAAGATGTTGTAGCATAAAATATGACATTTCACTTGCAGCAAAGACATGTAAAACACAATTGCATTCATAAGTGAATAATCCAGTAAAGAAATTGGATTTAACATTCTTTAATCTTTGAAGAATAGAACATTTCACTTGTTTATGAGTCTTCATATGGCTGGGACAAATATACATTTCTTTCTTCAAATGGTTCTTCATAATCAGCCACCTCTTTGACAAGCTCTTCTTCAAGTGTTATCTCTAGTGCAGTAGTCTTGCAATCTTCACCCTCAATGGTTAATTGACTGCTATCCTTAAAATGTTTGTCAGTATTTACTACAATTTTCTCTATATCAACGTTTTTGATTACGGAACGAATAAGCTTTGAAGGGACCCAAAACCTTGTTTACAAAAATAAGATCTTCACAAAAACCCTAAACAAGAGAAGGCTGCTAAACAGAAAAGAGACAAAACACCGGCAGCGCCCAAATAGCCAAAAACCAGAAAAAAGGAATAGATTAGGGAACAGACCAAAATCCTTAAGGCAGATTCTTCAAAGTCTCTGTGGCTTCACCCTCCAATTGAGTTATCCTCTATATCAACGTTATTTAGGTGAGAATCTGTCATTAATACATGATATATAGTAAGTTGTCTCTCTAGATTCATGTGATTGTAAGGGGAAAAAATTCATTTGATAGATTAAGAAACTCCCTATTTGAGCCTGTGGTTGCCAATGTGTATGATACTTGATCATGTACAACAAAATTTGTTTTTAATCTACTTTTTTCTGTATGGATGGAAGCTCATTATTGATTTCTACCATTATTTCTATTTGATGTTCAAACAACGTATCTTTGTTGCAGATGACTAATATAATATTTACTTGTCATTTTGCAATGCATTATGAGACTCCAACATGCTTTCCACAAAACCATGTGCTCAATGTCTTGAGTGCTTTGTTTCGGATGTTTGATTAGATTTAGGAGAAATATTCTCGAAATCTTGTTGTTGTTGTTCTACTTAATGTTCCTTATTAACTTCTTTAACTTTCTGTCATTGAGGGTTAGACAATTCATTTTTTTGAAACAAGTTGATAGAGTAATTGGGTGTTTTGAATTGTCAACATTTTTAATTAATCATCTGATTTAAAAAGATTAGAAGACACTTTATATACACCAAAAAGCTGTCTTGTTAGATTAATTTGATTGTAAGGGAAAAAAATCATTTGATAGATTAAGAAACTCCTTTGTTTCAGCCTATGGTTGCCAATGTGTTGGATACTTGATTTTGTACAACACCAAAATTTGTTTATGTATCTTCTTTTTGTTGTATGGGTGGATGCTTGTAACGTCCCCTTTTTTTTGAGATGATATGGTTTATGATTGGATTAGCCTATTATTTGCCCTCATAGGCTAAGACTAATGGTTAGAGGGTCCTAGTTGGTAAAACAGGAGGCTCTTTCCCTTTCGGAAGTCAGAAGTGCTTAGGATTCTTCTTCGATTGCGTCAGTTCGATACACTTACTATTTATAGTAAGTCATTTATACAGCATTTCTATATTTGACATGGCACCCGAAATAGCCTTAGTTGCAGTGATGACCTTTGGCACCTCTTTTTTCATCAAGTATTCAAGGATTTACTAATTTTAGTAAATCAAGGGTGATAGAGATGGACCCTTACTATTTTTAGTAAGGCATCCAAATTGTTAGTGGGAGTAGTGGGCTAGCTAGTGATGAAGTCAGAATCATTAAATAATGGTTATTAATGGAGATATGACATTTAAGATACCGATGCGCTTCTATCCTGGGCGGATGCAGATCCGGATGTGTTCGGATGCGGATGCGGATCCGGATGCCCTGCGGATGCCATCCGGAAGCGCATCCTGGGCGCCCGGATGCGTTGGGATGCAGCATCCCAACGCATCCGGGCGCCCAGGATGCGCTTCCGGATGGCATCCGCAGGGCATCCGGGCGCATCCGGATGCATTCGGGTCAAACCGCGGGCCCAGACGCGATTTTAAGGGAAAAAGCAACATTTGTAAACATTAAAACATGCATTCCAATGAATGTTTTATTCATTGTTTGACTTCTAACCCTAAAACGGCTCTAGAAGAGGCCATTCAACATTTAACATTCTCATTTCTTATGCAGCTTGAAGATTTTTTCATTTCTCTCCATTTTCGATTGTGAAGCTAAGGTGATTGTTTTCGAAGAGGAGCATTCGTGGGTTGAGAGATAGCTTCCACGGAGGAGTTTTCAGCATCAAAGGTAAGCATTTGATCCCATTGTTGAGTTTTTTAATGGATTTTTTTGAGGTTTTGATGGATTTTTTCAAGTTTGGGAAGAAATATTTGAAGTTTTTTTTCATTTTTTCATTTTTTAAGAAATAATGAAACAAGTTTAGCTATTTGTTTTAGACTATTTTGTATCATTGTTTTGCACTTGTAAGCTTGATGTTCATAGTTTTTTTCTAAATTGTATTTATTTATTTTCTTATTATAGCAAGGAAATCGATTGTATTGTGCAAGAATGGCCACCGCCGGTAGTCAAAGTTCAGTGGGAGGGCAAAGTAATGATAATTTTAATATTGATGTAGGATCTCCCTTATGGAGACATACCACTAGAGTATCACAGGTTTCAGGAGGTGGCTCGTATCTTTGGAAATGCAATTTTTGTCAAAGTAACAAAGGAAAACCATTTAATAGCTCATATTCCCGTGTAAAACTTCATTTTATGGGCCCTTTTGGAAAAGGTATTGCAATGTGCAAAGGCCCAAATGGGAAGGGGCTGTCTAGTGCATAGATAGCTTCATTTGTAAAAGAACAAGAAGAGGCTGACTGTTTGGTTAAAAGATCAAAAAAGAGTTTCTATCAACCTCCATCCGGAAAGAACAAAATGCAAGTATCCAATGAACCAGTTGTCTCCTCCAAACATCCATTCTTGGAAGTACCTGTACCAGGAGAGGAAGAGGAAGAAGTAGAAATTACAGCCCGCAAAAGAGGCCCATTGGATAGTGCATTTAAAATGGAGGCAAGAGAGCTTGCTGATGAAGCCATTGCACGTTGTCTCTATGCTAATGGTCTTCCTTTCAACTTGGTAAGATCACCATATTGGAAGGAAATGGTGGAAGCCATCAATAAAGCCCCAGCTGATTATGTAAGTCCTGGGTATGAAAAGGTGCGTACCACTTTATTGCAAAAAGAGAGGATTGCTATAGAGAGGGCTCTTCAACCAATTAGACATTCTTGGAAAACTTCAGGTATAACTATTGTGTCTGATGGATGGAAAGATACAAGAAATCGACCATTAATCAATGTGATTGCAATGTGCCCCAAAGGATCAATGTTTTTGAGGGCTGTTGATTGTGAAGGGCAGGTGAAGGATTCAGTGTTCATTAGTAGAATTCTCATTGAGGCCATAGAGATGGTGGGGAGTGAGAATGTGGTACAGGTGGTTACAGACAATGCCAAAAATTGTAGGGGTGCAGGTGCTTTGATTGAGGGTCGGTATGACCATATTTTTTGGACACCATGCACAGTACACTCCCTAAACTTGATCATACAACAAATTGGCACCCAAATTGATTGGGTGAAGCAAATTTACCAAGAAGGGGAGGAGATACAAATGTTTGTGACGAACCACCACATGTCACAATCCATATTTAGAACATTCTCCAAATTGGAGCTGCTGAAGGTAAATACTAAACTCATTGTAATTACTAAATTAGTAAATTTCATTTATTTTAATTTATGGTCATGTTCAATTATCAAATTGTATATAAGTTATAACTTTGCTTGATATTTATTGACATATTGTTAACTTGCTTTATGCTTAGGTTGCTGAGACCCGTTTTGCGTCTCATACTATTGTAATGAGATGACTTGTGAATGTGCAAACAGCATTAAGCCAAATGGTTATTTCTAACCACTGGGGTATATGGAAGGCTTCAAATTCAGAAAGAGCCCAAAAGGTCAAGGCTTTGGTCTTGGATGACAGTTGGTGGGCTTGGGTGCAATTTGTGTTGGATTTCATGGACCCTATCATGACCATGCTCCGCTTTGCCGATACAGATACACCTTGCTTGGGGGATGTGTATGATGGCATGGACACCATGATTGAGAAGGTAAAAGTTGCCATACAAAATCATGAGAATGACCCCACAAAATGTAAAGCCTTATGCAATAAGGTGGAGGCAATCATTCATCATCGTTGGGAGAAGATGACTACCCCATTGCACCTCCTCGCATATGCATTATCTCCAAGGTACTATAGTCAACAAGTACTTGGTATGCCAGGAAGAGTTGCACCATATGCGGATGAAGAAGTTGCTAATGGGTGCTACAAAGCTTTTACAAGGCTCTTCCCAGATGATCAAATGCACGACTCAGTGAGGGAAGAATTTGGCTTATTTGCTTCGGGTTCAAAAATGTCTCCATATGCAATCAAGGACCAATATAAAACAGGAGCTATCACTTGGTGGTACATGTATGGTCAACCATTCAAGTATCTACAACCTCTTGCAATCAAGATCCTGTCACAAGTAAGTTTTTTTGTTGTTTTTTGTTTACCAAGTTTTTTTGTTGTTTTTTGTTTACCACATGTATTCTACAATTTATTGTTTAACATTCTTTAAATTGTTTTTCATTTGTATGTTTAATTGTGTGACCACTATCCAGGTTGCAAGTTCTTTTGCTGCTGAAAGGAATTGGAGTACATACTCCTACATCCATTCAACGAAGCACAACCGGTTGGGCTCAAAGAAAGCTGAGGACTTGGTTTACATTCATACCAACTTGCGTCTTTTGTCACGCAACCAGAATGAATACAAGGAAGGGTCAACCAAGCTTTGGGATGTAGTCCTTGAGTGTGCAAACTTGGATGCAACGCTTCATGATCTTACTGCAGTCACAGATGATGGTGATGATACCATCACACACGGTGCATCTAGCACAAGTGGAACCGTTCTTGGTTCAAATGATCTTGACCTTGCAGCAATTGGACTTGGAGATAATGAGAATGTGGATTTTCTTGAGAATCCTTATGATTCTCAATCTGATTAGTAATCCTTGATTGATAAACAATGAAACATTGAATGATGAACTAAGTTTTGAGTTTGTAATTTAAATTAGTTATTGAACTTCTTTCTATTTGAATATGTTTGTCTATGAACTATGAAGCATTGAAGTTTAAGTTGAAGTTCAGCTATCGAATATGAAATATCTTGAATCTTGTCACTTGATGTCTTGATCAATGGTAAAGTATCATTATTCTGATAATTTGATTCATACTATGATCTATCAAATGATTTATTTAATATTTTTGTATATTTCAGATTTCTTGCACTTCATATATATATATACGCATCCAAACGCATCCGCATCCAAAAAAAAATAAAAATCACGCATCAGCGCATCCGCATCCTGCATCCGCACCCGAATCGGCAACTTAGCATTTATTTATTATTAAAGTGTTACTTTAATAATAATTAATTATTTTAAGGGAATATTATATTGAGTTCGTGACTTTATAATTAAAGGGGATTTAATATCATAAAGTCAAATTATAAAGTGTGAGCATTTATTGACTTTATTATAAAAGGACATTTAATGATTATAAAGTCAAATTTTAAAGTGCATGAGGAATAATGTAAAGTGCCAATTTAAAGGGAGATATAAGTAATTATTAAAATATACTTTATAATATTTTGTTGGGCACCAAATGGAGGGAAAAGTAAATGAAATTAAAGTGAAATTTAATGAGATGATGTCAAATACACATTAAATATTATATAAAGGCTTTTTGAAAATGGATTGGATTATTCTTGAATCATTCAACACTTGTATTTCTTGAAGAAGCTTTGGATTTGAGGAAGAAACCTAGGGTTTCGCTGTAATTTTCAATCTTGGAGAACGTAGCCTCTCTTCCATTGTGCAAATATCAGTGGCTTTATTTAGAGGTCACATTTGTGCTTAAAAGTGGAGATTTATATCAGATTTTACAAGGGTTTATTTGCAGATTGGAAGTTATTGAAAACAATTATTATTGAATATCTTTATTGCTGGTGTGAAACATTTTCATTGGCATCATATTGGCATAGATTTAGAGTATTTATCTCTAGAAATAGTAAGGGTTTTTAAATAGCTGATTGAAGACTCCATTTTCAATGGTGTGAGGATTATTCTCTCTGCTGTATGACTGCTGCAAACTGTCATACAGAAAACTTTATACTTTATTTTTGCATCCATCTTCAGAGCGTTTCAGGGCATGTTTACCTATGAGTTTATAAATTGTAAGTTCTTGATTTTCTGGGTATTGTTGTTTTAGATAATAGGGGTTATTTTATGAATTGGGTTGTCAATATATTGTGAAAATATTGAGTATTTAAGTTGGTATAAAAATCTGGAATTTTTAGCTGTGTTTTCCCAATGCAATTTCAGTTTGAGTTAAAAAATTTATTATTGCAACATCTCCTGTCTTTTCTGCATTAAATTGTTGTATCAAACAATGCCAATATATCACAAACATTTACCAAAACAAATCAAACAAGGCAGAAAATTTGTGTTAGCAAGTGTCTGCCTAGGGTGGGACATTACAATACTCATTAATAATTTCTGCCAATATTTCTATTTGATTCTCAAACCATAGTTCAAATTATCGGAGATATATTTGCGATAAATGAACTTATCGCGATAAGTTCTACTTGGCGATACAACACGTCAACTTATTGTAGATAGTTATCACAGAGAAGTTGCCAACATATCGTAGAGAAATGTGTAATTTATCAGCAATAAATTATGAATTTATCGCGATAAATAAAAAACTTATCTCTCACTCCCAGGTATTTGACTGTGATGGCCTAGCAAAAGGGAAAAAGTCACTTTTTTATTTGGAAGAGTAGATTTGGAGAGGAGAGAAAGGGTTTGGAGGAGAAATTAGGTTATTTGCAGCTTTCTAGAGCGATGATATTTATGTGATAATTTGAACTATTTTGATATTGTAGACTATTATATAATATATTATAAAAGATGGTGTCATCCATCCAGCTCACTTGGAAGGGGAAGAGGAAGATGTAGACTATTTTGATATTGTACTTAACACTTGTATTTGCTTATAGTTTTACAAAGACAATTTTCTATTTTTAGTTTGCTTCAGAGTTCAAACTATCAGACTATGGCTACGAGCCATCAACGTTCCACATGAGGATGCGATTTTGTATCCTATTTGCATTTATATATATCTAGATCAGCTTGTTTGGTTTGTTTACTCATATACTGACTCATTAGATGCACCTCCTTATTGAATTTTGTAAAAAAAATACATTTCTAATTAAATTTAAGCAATTTTTTAAGTTCCCAATATTTTCTCGAGAAGTTCCCGACTTATCTCCGATATTTACCGTTATCTTTTCTTTTGCCCTCGGCGATAAGTTGCTGATAACGATATTTTGAACTATGGCTCAAACAACTTATGTTTGTTGCAGCTGACTAATAAAATATTTTACTTGTCATCTTGCAATGAACTATTAGACTTCACCATGTTTTTCAAAGACCTGTTTACTCCATGTATTGAGTCCTCTGTTTCAGATGTTTGGTTGGATTTATGAGAAATGTTCTCTAAATCTTCTTGTTGTTGTACTTCTGAATGTTCCTTATTAACTTCTTTCACTTTCTTTCCTTGAGGGTCAGACCATTTGTTATTCAACAGATTGATAGAGCAATTGGCTGTTCTCAATTGTCAACATATTGCAATTGATCATCTGATTCAAAAAGATCAGAGGACACTTTATATACACCAACTTTGTTGATTTCTTGTACTATTGTAATTGTAGAATCTCCTTTTATATTTGTATAATCAAGCTGATCTTTTCAAATTCGTATATTTAGAAAATTAGAAGAAGAATTTTCATTACCAACTGGAACCTTTATTGTCTGATTATTGCTGTCCCCAACTAAAAAATTGTCTGAGATAGAGTTACAATATGAAATGACTGATGATAGAGCTAACATTATGAAATGTCATCTTCAAATCCTTATTATGAGAAACAGGTGACTATTCCCTATGAGCACTTGGCTGTCCCAAGAGTCCCAAATGACTTTTGACTTGCTTGATTGCATCTTGACACAGTGAACATCCGTGTTCTTACTGTTCAACATTGTGCATTCAGCACCAGTTGCCTTCACACATGTTTCATTCCCAAGATTAAAATGATCCTTAATAAACTCTATAAATCTTATAAAGGTCTCATTTGCATCATGTGAGGAAGTGACTTCATCTAATTTCATAGATACTACAGGTCTACATATTTCTTAAAAGTGAAATTTTCCTTTCAAAGCCAACTCCATTCTTGTCAAAAATGTTAAATCCAATTCATAATGCCTAGTAATTCCATGGATTCTATTTTTATTGATGTAGCAAAATGTAATGTCCCCAACTAGGACCTTAACTTTTCTCTAAAATTCCCAATTAGGGTTTGGATTGCACTTGGGAACAGCCACTTGTAACATTCCTTACGAGGAGAATGCCAATTCCCAATGATTAACATTCACCATCATGTGTTTAAATCGGATCAAGAAACAATCACTGATTTTTAATACATGCTTAAGCCCTAATTCCTTGTTCCTCTCCTAATCGCTAACTTTAAGAAGGATGGCAGAATTACTGTGACTAGGTGCAAAAACAGTCTATAAGCTGGCTCCCCCAAGGTTGAGACCCTTTCATCATATTATTGAATTACTCCGCCACTCTCTTCACAAACTCCCTATCCTCTTATTTGTATTAGCGAGTGATTAAAAGAATTAGCTTAGTATATATTACTATCTCATATATTACGAATATATGTATATATCTATATAACATAACTGATGTATAATTCTGATTTCATTATTACTAATAGATTGATAACATATATATAAATGTCTGTGTGTATGTGGATATTTGATTATCTTTAATAAATTGAATTCATTACCATTCGCAAAATATATATACGTGAGTGTATTTATATATTTACTCTTATCTTTATATATATCTATGTATATATATATATATCTTACATTGAAGTTATTTTATTAGCATAAGTATATACATTTCTGTCATCTTGATTACATATCCGTAATGGTTACAAATATAGTTCCCATGCTTACTTACTGGCATTTTCCATTTAGTTATTTATGGATAGAAATACTCAGTCTGAAATAATTCCTGATTTTGGACCACCCTACCTTAGACTGATTTGGTGATTCCCATACAATGAATATCCTGATTGATAATCTCTCTCTCTCTCTCTCTATATATATATATATATATATATATACACGCGCGTGCACAGACACACACAAAGTAGCCAATCCTGATTTTGGTTCGGATTCAGATTCTAGTTTGGGGATTTGGCAAAAAAAATTGTGGGCCCGATTTTGGTATTGTGGGTATATATATAGACATTTTCACACACACACACACACATAGATTCATATATGTAACATGTCAATGTTCATTCGTCATTGGTTCAAAACTTCAAAGTTCAAACTTATAATAATAATTATAACAAGTTAGAAGCGCGATTCTCATAAAATGATAGATCCATAATTTCAATATATGATTATACCATATTCATACTTTGCAAAAGTCTCAAAATGTCATTACATGCTGAAAATTTAAATCACAAGCCATATTTCCTATTTAAAAATTAAAAAAGTAAACTTAATATCCGATTCCATATTCTTTTGCATCACCTTCATTGGAATCAAGGTCAACATTAGGGTTTAGTAGGGTCATATTAGGGTTGAGTTTCACTTTAATTTAAAAAAATAGAAAAAAGCAAAGTGGGGCCCAGTTTTGGATTCCCAGACCCACGGATTCGTGCGGATTCCATTCTGGAAACCTATCAGAATCCAGGTAGAATACGGATCTGGTTGCCAGAGGAATCTAGTAACTTAGTGCATGCATGTGTGTCTATATATATATATTGAAAGAATGTAAAATACAATAGTAGTTGCAGTAAAGAAATGACAAAAATAGAAGACACTAAAGACACAACAAGACTACAAACATAACGTTACAGCAGTATAAAGTGACCAATAACACGAGACCAATATAGCAGCCATTACATAATCTGTGATATAAAGTGACCAATAACATGAGACCAATACAGAAGCCATTACATAACAGAGCCCACAACAACCAAAACAGGGGCCATGAAAATGAGACATACATGTGCAAATATACGTTATACAAAGCTGCAATCAAAACAACTATAACTTAAAGTATGATCAGCGAAACAAAACTGGGGCAGCAAGGAAGACATCATCTAAACAATAGATTCTTTAAACATGGAGCAAGACAAAGATTCTTGTCGGTGGATAGCTTACTCGCTTGGGGTTTAATTCTTAAAATTTGGAGCTCCAACTTCAAATCCTTCATATAGGCCACCTAAAGACAAGAGAAAAGAGAAATTAGACATTAAAATATGTCCAAATAAAACTTTAGAACTACAACTTCTTTGTGATTGTTATCACTATTATTAAAGAGTGCTATACATGTGTTCCTCCATAAATAAAATAAGATTACATGTCGAACACCATCAACAATAATATTATTATGAAGTCCAACCCCAAGCAAGACCTCTTTCCGATTGAGTTTATGTTAAAAAATGGCCTGCAAGTCATGATACATGCAATTCCAAAGTTTCTTTACAAACTGGTAACCCCAGAAAGCATGTTTAATATCTTCGCGTCTTTGGCAAAAGGGACAATTAAAAGGTTGGATCATAATACACTTCAACCTATCGCCAATGAGTAGTTTGCAAAGCAGTATCTTCCAAGCCATTAATTGGGCCTCAACATTAATTTTTGGTTTCCATATTTGAGGAGAAAGTTTTGCCCAATTTTTTTCACTAAATTTGCATTTCCATTTGATATTTAAACAACATTTCAAGGGAAAATCAAGCAACAACTACAAATATATCTTTTTTAAAGGAAAAAATAGAGAAGGATAGACTGATAACCATAGCCAATTGTAATGTACCGAAGGCACACCCTAACTGTATGGACACTTCCAACATACTAGATGACACACTTCCACCCTACCAGTCAACACACTGCCTGCATACTTCCACCGTACCAATAGTACATTGCCAGCATACCAATCAGCACATAGCCACTGTACCAGTCAACACTGCCACTGTACTAGTCATCACTGCCACCGTACTAATCAACACTGCCACTGTACCAGTCAACATTGCTACCATACCAGTCAACATTATCACCGTACTAGTCAGCACTGCCACCGTACTAGTCAACATTGCCACCGTACTAGTCAGCACTGCCACCGTACTAATCAGTGCTGCCATCGTACTAGTTAGCATTGCCATTGTACTAATCATTACTGCCACCATACTAGTCAACATTGCCACCATACTAGTCAGCACTGCCACCATACCATTCAGCACTGCCACTGTACTAGTCAATATTGCCACCGTACTAGTCCGGCACCCTTCGGCACTCAAGATTAGACACTTGGCACCTCACGATTGAATATTATACTCGATCTTTTCAGAAATAAGAATGGCTATTATTATAATCCAAGGTATAACACAATAGATTGTAGGTGAGGGAATAAGAAAACCACAAGAAATGAAATGCTATCAATTGGAGACTTATAATTGAGATTATATCTAGATGCACAAATTTGTCTTCGCAAGAAGACTTCACAAATTTGACAATAAAGTACAAAGTGAAATATCTAAAGCAATATCTCCAACGGAAGACTAGGGTGTGGAATGACTCACACCGAAATTGAAAATACAAAATAGGGAGGGTCTTGCACCTTCAAAACTGCAAACAATGCTGAATTCGAACTGGAACCGCAATTACATAAGAAACATAAAATCCACAACACATTTCTACAATGCCAATACAACCTTATAAAGGGCTCCGAGAAGTTTCCCAAAGGGTTACAAACATGCCGACGTTACTTTTTATTAATTTTATTACTTGGGCCTCCATTTATATATTAATTAATTAAACAGATCCTTATGATATTATTTAAAATTTAGGATCACTTAATTAATTAACTTAATTAAGACACTTTATAAAAATTGGGGACATTACAAATCCTCGCCACCTAGATATTGCTTTCCCTCAAGCAATCTATCATCAAACTGTTTGCCCATTGTGAAGCTCCAGGATCCCAAACCATGCGCAGATGTCAGTAGCCATATCCGTTGAAATCTCCATGCACGCACTTGGATGTAGGTGAGAAGAGTAAATATCCATCAAGCTTCCGCTGCTCACTCTGATATAAACATTTCCAAGCCTGCAATCATTAGGATCAGACTGAACCCAATCAATAAACACATCGATGTTCAGATCCAAGATTTCATGCTATCTCAAAAAATGATGGTCCGGAATCTCTAAGCTTAGGTGCAACTTGTTCTTCCCATGAGGAAACCACTCACATGAAGAGATTTCAATCACGCACACCTCATGACCAACCGAAGGGTAAACTCCGTATTCAACCAATTGTAGAGATTGCTCCTGCAAAGGATCATTGGTAGAGTCTGCATCTCCCATGAGGCTGAACAACCATTGGTAGAGCCTGCGCATTTGAAGGATCATTGATAGAGTCCGCAATTCCATCAAGTTGATCGAAAAGTGTTGGTTCGACGAAATTTGTGCAAGCATCTTCTTCACCTTTGGGGCTGTCTTGAATATTTGGATGGTCTCCATTTGAGGGGACAATGGTTGATTCTTGGCTGTCCATATTCTTTGGTGGTTGAAGTGAAATTGTGATAGTATCTTCATCCCGCTTAGGGCTCATGGTGCCATTGTCAATCTTCCACCTCAAATTGTTGTTTTAGATTCTATTACTCTTAGAGGATGGGTAACTCATTCTCAGATCTATGTAGTCCTTGAGAGATATGTTCGCCTGCCATCCACCATCAACCCAATCCTGCTGGAATTGATTTAGTGACTCAGCCAAAGGAGGTGTTTGCATTTCTTGTTGCTCGATCTTGGGAAGGAAGGTCGGCATCGTCGGCTTTGTGTTGAAGCACTACCAATCTCGTTTCATCCTTGCTTCTGTCAAGTAGTTGAGCGTCTCCTCCATTCGCTGGTACCTTCTTGTGAAGGTCTTGTTGAGTTGTTGACTTTTTATTAACTCCATCAACACGGGTGCCATGATTCTCCTGGTAGGATGGAAAAATCACCAGCTCTGATACCACTGTAATGTCGAAGGCACACCCCAATCGTATGGACACTTTCACTATACTAGATGGCACACTTCCACCGTATCAGATGGCACACTTCCACCATACCAGTCAACACACTGCTTGCACACTTCGACCATACTAGTAGCACACTGCCACCGTACCAGTTAGCATAATGCCAACATACTAGTCATCACTGCCACCATACTAATCAGCACTGCCCCCATAACAGTCAGCACTGCCATTGTACTAGTCAACATTGATACCGTACCAGTTAGCACTAGCACCGTACTAATCAATATTGCCACCGTACCAATCAGCACTGCTACCCTACTAGTCTGCACTACCACCATACTAGTCAGCACTACCACCGTACCAGTCAGCATTGCCACCATACTAGTCAGCACTGTCATTGTACTAGTCAGCACTGTCGAGCTCCACACGTTGCAATTTGGAGCCCTTCGACACCTGACACCTTCGACACTTGGTACCTGATGACTGAATATTATACTTGATCTATTCAGAAATAAGAATGACTATTATTATAATCCAAGGTAACACAATAGATTGTAGATCAGGGCATAAGAAAACCATAGGAAATGAAATTCTATAAACTGGAGACATTCTCAGATTATATCCAGATGCACAAAATTGTCTTCGCAAGAAGACTTCAGAAATTCGACAATGAAGTACAAAGTGAAATATGTAAAGTGATATCTCCAATGACAGACTAGGGTGAGGAATGACTCCCACCGAAACTGCAAATATAGAATAGGGAGGATCTTGCACCTCCAAAATACAAACAATGCTGAATTCCAATTGGAATCGCAAATACATAAGAAACATAAAATCCTCGACACCTTCCTACAATGCCAATATGGACTTATAAGGGGCTCAAGGAAGTTTTCCGAAGGGTTACAAATGGTTGACATTACTTTAAATTTATTTTATTAGTTTGGTCCCCCTTTTATATATTAATTAATTAAATAGATCCTTGTGATATCATTGAAATTTTAGGATCACTTAATTAATTAACTTAATTAAGATACTGTATAAAAATTGGTGATAGTAATGTACCAAACTAGATTGGACACTAAAATACAATCTGTTGCAATCCACGTACGGTCCAAAGATATTTGTACTATGCCTCCAACACTATGCCTCACCTCCGTACGACCACCTCCCCCCTCACCGTACGCCCATATACCTCCACCATACAGTGCCAACTCTCACGTATGGTCTAATCTGTATGGCTTGTTCAACTCTATACGGCAAGTTGTCTCCGAGCAGCCACCTCTACCATACAGCACTGTCACCGTACAGACAATAACCACCTTTACTCCATACAGCCTAGCTCATACAACCTCTGCACTCACCCGTACGGTGTTTCCTTGCACGGTCAACGCTACCCGTACGGTCAAGTATTCCCATACGACAAAGCCTCCCTCCTCTGCACACATACAGTAAAGACTTCTCCTGTACGGACGACACTGGGTATACTACCAATGTATGATCAACCACTCCCACACGTATGAATTAGTTGGTCTGTGTGATCTTCGTTAGTCACACAAAATAGAATTGCCAATGATATTGTGGAGAAGAATGAATTGATTAGTCACTCCCACATGTATGAATTAGGTGGTCTATGTGATCTCCCTTAGTCACACAAAATAGAATTGCCAATGATATTGTGGAGAACAATGAATTAATACAGGATGAGACTTAATATAACATTGTAGATGCAATCACGAAAGAACAATGAGATACTATTAATGTTGAGACTTGGATTTCGCAAATTATATTGATATTCACAGATTTGAACAATAAAGCACAGCTGAAATATCTGCAGCGATATCTCCAACGGCTAAATAGGGTGAGGGATGACTCCCATCGAAACTATGGATACAGAATAGGGAGGATCTTCCACCTTCGAAACTTCATACAATCAAATATCCAATTCCAACTCGAATTGCAGATACACAAGAAACATAAACTCCACAATACCTTCCTACAATGCCAATACGGCCTAATAAAGGGCTCCGAGAAGTTTCCTGAGGGATTACAAACAAGCTAACATTAATTTTATTTATTTTATTACTTGGGCCCCCTTTTATATATTAATTAATTAAATAGATCCTTATGATATTATTTAACTTAATTAAGACACTTTATAAAAATTGGGAACATTACATGTAATGTCCCCTTTTTAGTGTGACCATGACTATGGATGGATTCACCTATCATGTGACCCTCATAGGCTAATGGGGATGGACAGAAGGTCTCTTTCAGTGGGCATCTACTTCAGGATTCGGTATGCTTTGGTTTGGCATCATTTGGACTTCATTTGCTATACTTTTTACATGTTTACTATTTATAGTAAGCCCGATGTTGTTCGAGAAGGACCCTTTCTATTTTTGGAAAGTGCATTTGGTCACGTGGGGAAATAATACGTGTGACTCCTATTCCAGATGGCATATTTAAAGGATAAGTATTTTGGGACTTATTATTATTTTAGTGGCCAAATTATTATTAAATCATTAAATGGCTTATTATAAAGTTATAATTTAACTTTATAATTTCACTTAAGTTGAAGGTTGAGTCATCATTGGAAGGGGCCATTTATTTAATTAATTCATGGAAGCTTAAGCCAAGGTATTAATTAAAGTATTGGAGTAAATGAATTATTGAAAGGAAAAAGTATATATATCCCACATTGGCTGGAAATGTGTGGAGTTCTCCTACAAAAGTTATAAAAGACTCACATGAGTTCTTTTTCATTATGTTATTTAAGCTTTTTGAAATTGGTGAAGTTTATGAAAGGAAGAAACCAGGGTTTCATCTTCAGCCATTGGAGAGCAAGGATTTTTCAATTGTGCAATCATTTGAGGAAGTGAAATAACTTCTGAATTTGATCTTCTGAGAGAGCTTCAAGACGGAGGCTCTAATTGCATTCAAATGGTGATGAATTTATATGTTACAGCAGCGATCTTATTCTATTATGGCTGCGAATTGAATGTAAGAGGCAGCGTGTGTTATTGAAGGGCTGCATTCAATTTCAAGGGAGCTATGATTTCCTTCCAAGCAGCTCATCTTTTGTCTAGTCTGCGTTTAGTTCCTTCAGCAGCAGCGATTTCATATATCTATGAAATTAGAGGTGTACATTTGATATTTGTAATTGCATACATATTTGTAAACATTTCTTTGGTGAAAGAATTTGAAGGGATGAATGCCAAGTGTTTGTAGAAATGTCTATTGGTTGTAGATGCGCATTTTACATGTAGAAATCATATGTATGCATTCAAATGGTTAAAAAGGATTGCATTTGTATTTCAGTTCTTTGCTTGGATTTTTTAATAATCATTTGCTAGCATTTAAACTTCATTTGAAACCGTTCCAAGAAAGCAAATACAATCTGAAAATAAAAGACAGCGAGATAGAGGTTGCTTGCAAAGTGTTTGACAAAATGTCAAACATTCAAAATTGACAACCAAAATCAGATTTGAGGAAATATCCTAGTTGGAGATATTACATTACACCAATCTTTGAAAGAATTGCATTGAATAAGAGTACATAGCTTCATAGATAATTCTAGAAGCACCAATGATTGCACAAAAATCAAGAATGGTCTGAATTTGTTGCTCAACTTAAATTGAGATTTCACAATATACCAAGATACCCGATTCAGCATTGTGAAGTCCCAAAGGTCTCCGACATTATTGATACCTTTTTTGTGTAAGAAATAAGACTGTTTCGAAAAGCTTAAAGCCAAAGGCTTCCCATGATATAGAATATGTTTATTCCACCAGATAGATGAAGTGGAAAAGCTAAACCCATGTTGAAGTGAAGCATCCTTCCACCTTAGAAGCTGATTGGTTCTTTGCCAATTCTTCCATATTGATTGGAAATGAGGAGAATCTTTAATGGTGAAAAAGATAGCATTAAGGATTTTGTCTAACCAGCCCACTCACTGCCTTCTATTTACCTTTTCAACATTTTAGCCATTACGACATAAGGTCTCACATATCTTTCAAACTACATGTTTTTTTATTTATTAATCAATCTAGTGTATTTCAAAGGGGACAACAAGTAATTAGAGGAGAATTAAAAAGGTTTCTCAACTTTCAAATCCATATCCAAGTACATTTCACAACCCACGAGTATTGACAATGACATCCATTTGTAATCTCATGTTAGTTTCTTCTTGCAAAAATACTTGCAAGACCTGGATAATTACTAATTGAATAGAAAAGTAAAAGTAATTCTTTAATTTCTTAGAATTAAAATATTAAGGAAATATATGCTTCAAAATATGGTTAACATATTACAAACAATATTAAGAAAGGTAAACTTAATATTAAAAATAAAGAAAAAATATACAAAAATTGGTAGTAAAAAATTAAAATATTTAAAAAGGTAAATTATGTTTTATTTTAATTAAGTAATTTGTTTTTCATGTTTAGATATCATAGACTTTGAAATTGTATTTTTAATATAAAAGATTATTAAAGTTGATAAAAAAAATTATGTTAAAAGGAAAAAATTTAAAATAGACTATTAATAATTAATAATTTTTAAAATATTATAATAATAATGAAAATTTTTAATATTATTTTAATTAAAAATAAATTAAAAATATCAGATTTCTATATAAGATTTTAAAATTACGCTAAGATTGACTCTTAAATATTTTATTGTAATTAAACAATCGTTCTCTCTACAACAAATTGTCTCTAATATATCGCTACTTATAATAATTTTTGATAGAGTTAAACTAAATATGTTTCCCCACAACTTTGGATGTAAACAAAAAAAACCAAGTATAAGCAGATGTCATCAGAGGTTTATAAGGTGCAAGAATTATTAACCTTTTTGTGTTTTGGGATGGATGACATGTGGTCAGCTGTGTTTCCCAGTTGACTTGCACTTCCAAAACAGGTGGCTTGAACAATTCCACGCCTCTGCACACTTGTTTAACTGCCCAGGCATTGTGAGAAGGCGGGGCATAAAGACTATTGCATACTGCACCTTCATGAAAACACTCAATAATCATCTCTTCCCAACATACAATGCGGTGGGAGGATGAACCAAAGATGGCCTAAGCATTGTAAAATGACTATAATTTTAATTTTTCTTTTCAATCATGTCTGCATATTTCATTCCCACAACAAATTTAAAAATGGCGGAGGCGGAGGCAGAGGCAGAGGCAGAAAGCGGTGAGAATATAAAGGGCAAGAAAAGAACGAAAAGTGAAATAGAGAGCCAGGTTAAATATACTCTGGACTTTCATCAGGCCTGCTCTATTTCTGTATTTTGTCCTGTTAAATTTACCCAGATCCTGCACGTGGCTTGGCCAGTTGGAGTAAGGTGTAAGGAGATTTGAATGTATTAATGAGTGTGTAAATCAATAGGGGTTTGAACTATGAGAGCCCTAGATGAATATGCAACTGACTTTTTGAGATCTTCGATGTAAAGGCCAATAGATTTTACAAATGATGAGCTATCTTATTCTTTTGCTTTTGAGATCTCCACTATAAAAGCCTTTAGCATACGATTGTTTTCATGGGACTTCTTCACCCTCGTTTTTTTTTTTTTTTGATCAATAAACGGCCGAAGCCTTGATTTTATCTATTTAAAATTTATCTTTTTACATTTTCCTCCGTTCGTGCGGGCACTAGTAGGAAAGAACGGGGAAGAAAACCTCCAGTTTGGCCCGGGACTTTTGTCCAGAAACAAATCAAGTTTAGAGTTCCTACAAGCATAGGATTACAAAGCTCCACTTGATGGAGTCGAAGAGGGCATTCCCCCTTTAGTACAGATTAATGGAGGCATACCTTCATGATAGTGAACACAAATATATTAATCTTTTATATACAATGGTCTTTTAAGAAGAACTGATGAGCATTCCCATCTTGTGCCGTACATTTACTTAGATTGAGATTACATATACCTTGCTCTTATCTTTAGAGCTAATGAGCCTTCCTTTAATTTTAACTGTGCTTTTGAAAAATCGTGTTATTTTCTCTCATCCTCACTCTTCGAGTATTTGCCTTAGCTTTGATAAGTTCTTGAGCCTCTTTTTCTTTATTTCTGCCTTTTTGGTCTGTTATGCTTTCCCTATATACCTGCAAAATAGATAGACACCATGCAACCTCTATTCTCCTAATTTGCAGTTAGTTAATCATTTTCATGATTCAATCCTCATAAAGCTAGTTCAGGTTAGGTATTGATGAAATTAAGGAATTTCAAATCTTAATCCATGAGTTAGTCTACTAAATAAAACATTACAATCTGAGTCCATTTCTATTGACAGTCATGCTATGAACATAAGAAATTTATGGGCACTTTACGAACCATTTAATTTGTCATAACATTTTCTGTTTTAAAGATTATCATTTTTGTGATCGATGAGACTTCATTGTAGGTTGGCATGCCCCTAATATATGATGATTGTTTTGACTAAATGAGATGTTAACTTCTTACATTCCCTATCTTGAAGTCTGCTATGTAAGAGGGCAGTATATATATGTGTGTGTGTTTGTGCGTGTTTGTGTGTGTATTTTTGCATTTTTATACTATACTCGCAAATGTATCTATACTTGTTTACCTTTAAATTCATTTACATTTATTTACATCTAATATTGATTTCCTATTTTGAAATCATTTTTCTTCACCTTCCGAGTTCTTCTTTCAAACTCTCATGAATTTCTTCAATTTCTTGCCCGTCAGCTCCTAGGTTAGCTAACTTATCTGCGTCTATATTGCCCTCCCTATAAATGTGATTCACTGTATAATCTCCTATAACTTCAAGAGATTCCAATATTTGTTCAATAGCACTATTTAGTTTCCAGTTCGGCGTTCTACCCTGTCTTATTGCATTTATAATAATAGCTGAGTCTCCTTCAATTGCAATTCTTTTAAGCCTCCATTTTTTGCACCAAGCCAGACCTAATCTTATAGCTTCTATTTCAGCTTCGTTATTTGTCTTAATTCCTATAGGTTTTGCTAACCTTCCTAATAACTTTCCTTCCGCATTATGTAAACATATCCCTATACCCGCCACCCTTGGGTTTCCCCTAGCTGCCCCATCAAAGTTCAACTTAATCCATCCTTGCTCCGGTGGTTTCCATTTACAGTTCGCCCCTGATAAGAATTTATTGTCAATGCTAGATCCAATCCAGGGAGGAACTTTCAAGCCATACCACTTCTTTCTCTGGTTGTTGTCTTCTAGTGAGAATTCCATCATTGATTGTCCCAGCATATTTCTATTGTTTGTAATTTCTACTATATTTGCATCTAATTTGTTCAAAAAACTCTCAATGTTCATCCTTTTATTTTGAAAAATCCTACGGTTTCTTTCCTTCCATAATTCCCAGATTAACAGAGATGGGATTATGTATCTCATTTTACTGTATAAATCCTCCTTACATGATCTTTGCCATGAAATAAAAACTTCTGTGATATCATTTTGAAGAGCAGTCTTCAGATCTAATTTCTCCAAAACCCAAAGCCAACATTTATTGGCATACTCACAATTTAACAAAATATGATTAATCGTCTCACTTTCTTTCTCACATAGGGCACACCTAGAAGGACCATGGTACCCTATTTTTCAAACCATTCAGCGGTGAGAATCCTTTTCTGTAAAGCTGCCCATGAGAATAGACCTGCCTTAGGAAGACAGTTTCTATTCCAACATAGATCAATGGGAAGACTGGTGGGTGGGTTATCTATCCCAGAAATAACTTTGAAACCTTCTTTCGAGTTGTATACACCACTCTTTGAGGCAGCCCATATAATTGTGTCCTCCCCAGAGCGTGGATAGAAGTTTCGTTCTTGTAGAGCCTTGTTAAGTTTATTCTGGAAATCAAGGGGAAGTCTGAGTTCCACTAGAGATTTCCATGCCCAGCTGCTACCCTCACTATTATTGATTTGTGAAAAATAGTCTTTAACCCGCTTTCCCTTACTTTGTTTGATTAGTTCAATTAGCTGATCGTTCCCAAGAATTTCACGTAGGGCTGGTTTTCCACCCCATGAGTCATCCCAGAAAAGAGCCTTATCCCCGCTTTTCACGTCCCAAGAAAGGGACTCTAATACTATATCTTTACATTCTTTTATGAAGTTCCATATTCGTGAGCCCGTCGGATAATTATCAGAACGACAAACACTTTCCTCCTCTTCTCCTAGTAAGTATTTATATCTTAGTATTTTAACCCATTTTGCCTTTGGGTTTTTAATCATTCTCCATACTAATTTCGCCCCCAAGGCCTTGTTTTGAAGCGCAAGGTCTTTTATTCCCAAACCTCCTTCTTTTGGCTTACAAATCTTATTCCAAGCAATTAAAGCTAGTTTAGATTTCTCCTCCGACCCTTGCCAGAAAAATCTCCTTAACTTTCGAGCAATCTCCTTATTAATACCTGCCGGGATTCTCATGCTCATCATCTGATAAATAGGAACTGCAGAGAGGACTGACCTGATCATAACAGCCCTTCCCGCATTTGATAACCATTTACCTTTCCATTGATCTAGTTTCTTGGAGATATTTTGAATTGTGCTTTCCCATAAGTGATTTGATTTGACCCCCTTATCCAAAGGTAAACCTAAATATTTACATGGGAAGAAACCTTCTTTGAAGTCTAGAATACGTTTAATCTCATTCTTTTGTCTCTCTTCAGTATTGATAATTTTTTTTTCTGATTTTTCCTCATTTATACATTGTCCAGAAGCGTTAGCATAAGTTTTTAAAATTTCTTTGAAAGCTTGAGCTTCTTCTAAAAGCGCTTTTCCAAAAAGGAGATTATCATCGACATATTGTTGATGAGTAGTAGCCTCGACTCCCGAAGTAATCTTGATTCCTTTAACCTTATCCTCTTCCTGAAGTTTCTTGATACCTCTCCCTAAAGCTTCTGCCATAATAATGTACAAAAAAGGAGATAACGGATCTCCCTGCCTCAAACCTTGAGAACAGCTGAAAAAGCCTTCAAGAGACCCATTTACCATAATTGAGAAGTGAGGGGTGGAGATGCATTCAAAAATCATATTGATCCATTGTTTTGAGAATCCAAAAGCTTCCATACATTTACACAAAAATCTCCAGTCCACTTTATCATACGCCTTACTAATGTCTAACTTAATCAACATACTCGGATCCTTATTATTTGTTACTGAATGTATAGCCTCATGAGCAATAATCACTCCATCCAAAATTGACCTATTAGGGACAAATCCTGTTTGTTCTTCGGATATAATCAATGGAAGAAGTTGTTTCATTCTGCCTGCCAAAGCTTTTGAGAAGATTTTATACAAAGTGTTGCACAGGGACATAGGTCTGAACTCGTTAAATTTCTCTGCATTGACCTTTTTGGGAATAAGAGCAATGAATGTGTTATTTAGCTCTTTAAGAATATAACCTGAGTTTCTCATTCCCTCTAGAGCATCAGTAATTTCCTTGCCCATAAATGACCAACACTTTTGAAAGAAAAAAGTTGGGAATCCATCAGGACCAGGGGATTTATCCAGGTTCATTTCCTTTAAAACCTTGAGTATTTCATCTTCTGTAAATGCAGCATTTAGGAGGTTATTTTGACGCGAAGTTATTATACGAGGGATGTTTCTTAATAGCTTGGTCTGGTCCAACAAATCCACACTCCCTAAGTTATTCAGAGATTTTTCAAAGAAAGAGACTGCTAAATCTACAATTTCTTTGGGATCCTCTATTGTATTACCATTGCTATCTTTGATTTTGGAAATCTTATTTATATTCCTTCTAGCTTTGACGCTATTGTGACAAAATTTGGTGTTTCGGTCCCCTTCCCTGAGCCATGTTTCTCTCGCTCTTTGCCCCCAGAAGGCGCTAATTTGTGAAAGAGAATCATAGTATTTACATAATAGTTCTTGCTCTATGTTATCGTCTGAAGTCTGTTTTCCTTCTTCAGTAATCTCCTTATTCACATATTCCAGCTCTTTTTCTATAAGGTCTCTTTTCACAAATATATCCCCAATAGTGTTTTTACTCCATTGTGACAGATTTCTTTTTATTAGTTTTAGTTTCCTTATGACTTTATATATCTTGGAGCCTTCGAACCTTGCCTCTGTCCACCATTTTTTAATTAGATCCAAACATTCCTCATTAAGTAACCACATTTTTTCAAATCTAAACGGGATTTTTTAATTTCTGATTGGTTCTGAAATTACTAGTTCTATGGGAAAGTGGTCAGAACCAGCAATGGGTAGGATCTCATTAGTAAAATTAAAGTCAAAATTCCTTAACTCCCCTATAAAAAAGAACCTGTCCAATTTTTCTACTATTAACTCTGTGTCTTTACGTTTGTTAGTCCAGGTGTATTTCCCTCGGTCTGATTCAATTTCCGAAGCCCCTATAATGTTTATCCATTCCTGGAATTCTAAAGTTGTTTTTGATATCTGTTTCGTCCCACCCTGTTTATCTCCCAAGGATAGGATAGCATTAAAATCTCCTCCTAGTATAAATGATTCATTCGGGAAGTTCTCTATGTACTCCTTAATCTCCTGCCATACAATTCTCTTTTCATGTAGGAATTTAGGAGCATACATGTTTATTATATTAAATTTTAAATCTGACTTTAAACTTTTGATTTGACCTCCCATCCAATTTTTCTGTTTTACATGAATATTGAAAACTATTTCTCTTGGATTCCAAATAAAAGCAATTCCACCCGAAGCGCCTTCTGCCTCATAACCTATTAATTCTCTTATTCCTATACTCTTTTTTATATTCTCATATCCTTCATTAGAAAGTTTGGTTTCTTGTATCATAGCCATATTTGGTTTAATTTTCGCTAATTGCCTTATTACAATGCGTTGTTTGTTAGGGGCATTTAAACCCCTAACATTCCAACTAATGATCTTCATGAGGACTCGGGAAGGACCTTCCCCTTCCCAGAGTATAGAATATCAATAATTTTAACCTGACCTGGCGCCATTCCTACCTTTGCTCTTAGTTCAACAAGGGATTTTCTTCCTCTTGATTTGACTATTTTCCCCGTATCAGCTTCTAACCTGCCCTTAATTGATTTTCCTAAACCTAAAGTTTCTGTATTGTTCCTAATAATGTTCTCTTTGTTTTCCTCACAGAGTTCTTCATTTGATAGCGAACATAATACTCCTGTTATTATATCATTGCTCCTAGACTCCTCCAAAATAGAGGCAGGGTCTAATCCTAAAAAGTCTAGCAATGATCCTTGGTCAATGGTCTCCACTAAGGGGGATTTTTCCATTCTTTCTTTTTGCATTTCTTTTGTCTGATGGCAAGAATCGGAGGGGATGAGTTCCAAGTTTTCAATGTTAGGAATATCTGCAATCTCTTTTTGGGTTCCTGCATTAACACTCATAGTTCTTAACTCCATTGCAGATTTTCTCCCCCTCTTCTTTTTAATTCTATTGATATTAGTGGTGCTCAGACTTCCTCTTATCATTGCTATACCTAACTGCCTATCTTCATTGGTGATACCAAAGAGGCCTTCTATGGAGTCTTTTACTGATGGAATATTGTCACCGGGTTTGATTTCGTCAATGGCTGTTGCCATTCCTAATTGTCTGTCATCATTGTTGATTCCTTCTAGGTAAATTCTGATCTCTTCCTTATTTTGATTCCTTGTCTTATTTATATCTTCTTTCCTGACATATAAGGGATCTTCTCTATCATTAAGATCCGTTTCCCTCTCTCCTATCTCATCTAGATTTGGTAAGCATTCCATTTCCATGTTCTCTTCTCCATTTTCCGGAGTGTTGTCTGATGCTAACATCTCCTTAATACTTTTAATTAGCAAACTTTTTGGTGATCAAGTTCCTCTTTGTCACATATTTCCTCTATAAGGGTATCCATTAATTCATTGGTGATCTCGACTATTTCTTCTTCTATTTTTTGGTTCTCCTTTATAAGTGATCTCTCTTGATCTTCTAGACTATTGGAGATTCTATTCCGGCTATAAGAGGTAATTTCAGTGTTAATTCCTTGCTTGATACTCTGAGTACTAAGGTTGTTCTTATGCTCCGAGGAAAAAGGTAGGGGAGATTTGACTTCAACATTTAAGGTCTCATTCATTGATATATTAATTTTTTCTTTTATTATTGTTCTATCTATTTCAGCATTTGTAGGATGGGCCTCATCCTTTGATACGCTCATTGTAATGTTGTATGGCTCTTGAGGTTTAGGGATCTTTTCTACTCCTATTATCTTATTGATCTGATATTGGTTTGATAACGAGGTATTTAAACCCATATCTCCTGTGAGATGGAGCCTATCCTGTCCTTGAGTCTTTGTAGGGCTAATTATAAAACCCCCTCTGTCCTTACATAACTTTATCTCCACATCTTTATTGGGTTGATTTATCAGATTTATGTTTTTGTGAAGCTTCTGGGTGTACACACTTTCTTCGATAAAATTTTCTAATATTCTAGGATTGATTATGACTGAATTTGAATTAAAGTTTAATTGGATAGGTAAGATGCTTTTTTGATGAAATTCCATCTCAACTATGATAATTTTATCGATTTGATTAAAGGTTGACTCTCCTAATGTATTTCCCAATTTTATTCCCTATAGTTCTTGTGATTTCCTTGTTAGACATTTCTATAGGCAAGTTATTTAAAGAGACAGCCTTTTCTATTGTAAAATCATTTAACATCATTGGATTAAACAATGGCATCCATTCAAAAAAGGAAAATGGGATGTTCTTGAATTTAATATCATTTCTATTCAAAATGCTATCCTTCATATTCTTATTGGTGCAAACAATTAACAGAAAAAGATCCATAAGATGTGTTATACTTACCTCCCTCGGTAGCAGTAATGATAATTCCTTCACTACATTCTTGATAGTTACTCCCGTACCATTCCAGGTACAGATCAGACCTCTTTCTTGCAAGATTTTCTGCTACTGCATAATAACATCATTATCTAGGATGATAGAGACATAATGACTGCTATGATTATTCTTACCTGGGTCCTACTGAACAATATGCCTACTTGGCGGTATATAATCTGCAAGCTTTAAAGTTTCGTGAGATGAATTATTACATGAAACTCGATTACTATTATTATTGCTACTCATATAACCATTTTCTTCCTTATTAAGCAAATCAAAGGAGTTTTTAAGAGTTAACTTGAAAGATTTTTGAGATAACGGATACCTGTTCACCCTTTTCTTGTTTCTTACCACTTGCCAGGTGAATTCCTTTTTCTTTGTGCAGACGGAAGGTGCTTGGGTAGGAAAGATCCTGCCTCCCCCCTTGGCAGATAGGGGTTCCTCGATACCGCATATTGACTTGTATTCAGGTCTCCCCACCTTAGCATCCCCTCTGCTTGTGCCCACTTTCGCATATTTTGTTTTTGTGAAAAAATTCATCTGGCTGTCTAGGGAATTGACTGTGAAGATCTTCGTTTTGGAATCTTTAAAAAACTTAGTGCTTTTCTTGTTTTTCCCTAACTCAAATACAGGTTTTTCAACCCTAGACTTGTCTTGCACATTATAGCTCTGCATTCCCTTTTTGAACTTCTCTGCTAGAGACAACTCTTTAGAGTTTTCGTTGGAGTTCTTTTTTGTAGCCAAGTCCTTAATAGGGCTTTTATTGTTTACCCTTGCTTTGTCCTTCAAACTTTCATTCTGTGATCCCTTTTTATCAATAGAGTTTTCGATGGAACACTTTTTTTCAGCAAGTTCTTTCGCAGGGAGTCGAGAAAAAGCATACATATCCCAGTCTATATTTTGATCTGCTCTTCTTTTTTGTTTTTCTGTGACTACTTTCAGGTGATCATACGAAGGGTGATCCTGTATAGGCTTTCTGCAATCTTTTTTCTTATGACCATAGAGCCAACAGTTAAAGCAGTAACTAGTGAAAGCCTCTTTCTTCTTTGGAGCTTCTGAAGCCAAATTGAGCATCTTGGCCCTAGGGACTGCCTTGTTGCGATCAGAAACATCCTTCTCAGAGTTTGAGTGCATATGACCTAGGTTTATTTGCCGCCGGAGGAAAGCAGACTTCCTTTTATGATGAAAAGTTCTCATATCGCATATGGGCAGAGCAGAATTCACAATATGCTTTGAAGATATTTTTTAATATGCTTTGAATCATTTCTGAGCACCAACTTTGTAGATGATATGATGATCAGAATCTTCAGGATCAGAAAAACCTATATAATGATCAGAATCATGCTTCTACGGGGAGATCCAAATATTTGTTGTTCAAACTCCAATCGTAGCAAGCACTGAACTGTATAATTGCACAACCTCCAACTGTGGCGAAAGTCCTTGAATATAATACCAGCCTGTGAGTAGTATCAGAATGTATGAATATTGATCCGATTGTGATCCTGACTGTAGCTAATGATTGAATTTACTGCTGTCTGTAGCAGAGATCATTGAGTTAAAGTTCGGATCCAACTGTAGCAGTGCTGAGCTGTGCAAGTACAATGCCGAACTGTAAGAGTTGTAGATCCCGTCTGCAGTGCTAAACAATGTGAGTATCTGGCACAGGGATCCTTGGATGAAATGCCTGTAATTTTAGCCTTAGTAGATGATTATTTAGCAGAGATCGCATCACAGGATGCAGATTATAGTTCGGCACTTGATAATGTATGAATCTGGAATTCAAACTGCGTGTAGCTTCATCACTGGGTAGCAGAACTGATCGCAACTTTAGAGCACAGATATTTGGTGCTTCAAACAAGAGAAAATCACATGGGCAGACCTGAGACAATTCGCACTTATGGCAGAGCCCTTTTCGCAGTTGACTTTTTTTTAGCTATTTTCCTTCTTCACCCTTGTTTTATTGTTAGTTCTTTATTTATTTAAATTTGGTTGCTTTCAATTCACAAAGATTTGGGTGCCATGGTCCAATTTTTCTTGTTTGATTTTATCTGTAATTAAAGAACTGTTCACTTTCTTTCTGACAATTCTTGTGAAAAAGATTGAATTGGTTCCTGTTTTCTGATCATAAAGATTGTTGGGTGTCTGATGGTAAGAATATCCATTAAAGCTTTAGAAACTTTCAAGCAAATGCAATTGGCAGGTGTAAAGCGAGATCCACATTTTGCATACATTTCTACCAAAGCATTTGCAAGTATGCCTGACAAAAATCCACTTTCCACATTGCTTTAATGGATATCCTTATCGATTATAATATCTAAAAAAATTAGCCTTACAATTATGCTTTGATGGATGTAAATAGCCTGTTCCAAGCCTCCATTTGGGCATAGGCAGGAAGGATGTTGGCAAAGGATTTGACTTTACACCTGCCAATTGCATTTGCTTGAAAGTTTCTAAAGCCTTTTCAACAAATTCATTCTCTGCATCATTGCATTCCATGGAATGCCATCTCTTTGAGGCATTATGTCAAACAGTCCACATGTGTTTGATGGTACAGGCGCTATTGATCCTTGTCAAGGAGGAGAAGGAATAGTTGAATTGGTTCAAGGGAAGTGATTTGGACTAGATCATTGAGCCAGACCATTGCAGTTCGGTCACAATGGGCACCAACTTGAGCAATGATTTGGTGTTCCTCATTTTGAAGTTTCTGAACCAAGGACAGGCTCGGTGAAAGGGCATGCAAGCAAATACTGTCTGTCTAATTCTACTAATTGTGAGCATGGTATTGTTTAAGCATATCCTGCAAATCAGATTGCTGAACTCTCTTTGTCTTCTTTTGATGTTTACTGTACTGTTATTTTGCATTGCCTAGGTTGGAACAAGAGTCTCGTTGCTACTTTAACATGGAGCATTTTGAATCCCAAGTTCTGGCTGGAGAATGGGATAAAGTTGAGTATTACCTCTACAGATTTACAACAGTTGAAGAGAATGCCCACTCTACTAAAACTTTCTTTGAGATCAGGAAACAGAAATATTTAGAAGCATTGCACATGTAAGCAATATTCTCTATTAGAATTTGATCTGTATTAGTGCCTGTTGGAAGTGTTGTGAAATGTATTTCCTGCATGAACACCAGGCCAGTTTATTTTATGAACCTCTAATGATTAAGAATTGAGATTTTTTCAGGCTTCTTTTGTTGTGAAAATTGGGCTTTGGGTTATCTTTCATCTTTGTGTTCATAAAAGTTGATTTTGGGCTTGGAGTTTAAATTTAAGGCTAATTGATGATTCTGTTCAATACTCACGTTTTAGCTATTGAGATTAGTGCTTGCTTCTTATTCTAGAACTCTTCATGGTTCATATTCGAGAATGTTTGTGGGTTTTGTTTGTTTATTTTTCTAGTCTTTAAACATTTTGTGAATATTGTAGACAATTATTTCAAGATTACGGGTTTCAGGTTATAAATTCCTTGACTGTATTTAAATAATGCAGTCCTGATTTTTTTAGGTCATATTTTCTGAGCAGTTTACATTGTTCAAGATTACCATCAATATGATGATGTTATTTGTTTCATTCAGATATGGTAAATGCATAAAATTTGAATTGAAAGAATTAAACTGACAAGGGCCAACTGTTGAATTTATTTACTCTTCAAGGAAAATATGAAAGATGCCTCTTTGACACCTTACAAAAATAAATCTTCTCTTTGTCGAAGAAGATCAACAATATCGAAAATCGTCTCCTTTATTAAAATTCTACAGAAAACTGATAGCCCTTGCAAAAATATATTTATGTTTGGCCAGCACATCCCAAAAATTAGCACTTATTTTACATCTGTAGTCTTGAAAGATTTGTATCTTCTCTTAATTTTACAACATTTTTTTTGATTCATGGCAAAAAAACTGTTAAGTTAAAATACAATATGTTTGGCAAGCATGCCAAGAGAACTCAGCTTAAGTAAATAGGCAAAGAAGTTTAGATCTACTTCTATATGATATTGTGGTGATTTCTCTAAGCCAATAATAGATTGGCGTGAGAAAATGTTGTGGGAATTTGTACATTGAATTGAGACTGATTTATTTTCATACAATTATCATGATTGTAATGTATAGCCAAATAAATATAAAAGCATTTCATCCCAAAAGAATTATAGCATGGGCTTAAGAAACTTGCTTTAGAAGTGCCTGGCGCCATAATGGCTCAAGCTGAAACACAAACTCCAGATCTAGATCCTTGAGGGTTGTAGTCTCATCAATTTCAACTTTGTCTGTTGATCGACCTTGAGATGAGCCTTTTAGATCAAACTGCCTATGTATGTGAAGCTCTGAACATAACATATTTCCCATAATTATAAGTTGAACCTATTACAAATTTCCAAATCCAATTTATCAGAATCTATGTGATAAATTTTGTCTTACAATCACTTTGGATTCATAATGGCAAAGGGCTCTCATAAGTAACATCTAGAGACTAGAAATAGAAACATCCCAACATGATAAATCATATTACCTCTTCTTATTCATTAATAGTATTAATATTAAATATACAAGAGTAGCTCCTGTACTTTCATAAGTACGAACATGATTATTGTAGTTTGGCAGCATACAAAGAAGTACCTGTAAAATGGTCACTGGTAAGTAGTGAAAATATGTGGGATTACAAATAAAAAATAAAAATTTGCTTTTATATTTTAAAAAACTATTAAGAAGGATGCTGAAACCGTGTGGAACATGAAGGCAACTGAGGGAACCCACAATATACAATTTGTGGACCTTACAACTAACACTAGTTGGCTACCATGCCTAAATGTATAGAAATAATCTAAGTTACCAGGGTTCGCCCCTGACCCCTCCGAACTGGATCAAGTTCGAACTGGTTCGAAATTCGGGTCCTGTTCGCCTGTGGGTACAGGCAGGGTTCGGATTTTCGGACCTAGTTCGAACTTGTTGTCTAGCAGTTCAAACCCGGGCAGACCAAGAAGAAAAACGACGAACCCTGTACGAACTTCGGCGATTTTCAGGGCACAGACGTCACTTTAGTGACTTTTTTTTTTGGAAATTTTATAAATTTTTGACATCTAGAACCCTAAAAGGTGCATATGAAAGGATAATTATTTTTTTGTTCATGGGCGGGAGGATTTATACAAATATAACATTTAAGTATAAGTTTGATTTATTTAATTTCTTATACTTTAATTTTTATTTGTATAAATACCAGTTAAATACATTCCAAGATGTTTGAGATAGGTTTCAGCTTCATAGGAGTTAAGATGCAAATTCTAGATTTTGGGGGTTTTCGAAAAATTCCAGACTTAGCCAAATTTCAGGATTCAGCAAGCCTTCAGCAGGGTTACCTCCCACAATCCATCATGGCTTTCTAAGGTCAAACTGAAGTTGGCAAAATGATTCTCAAAGGGTTTTAACTCGTTTTATCACAAGTCAATTGGTTTCGACCCCATCTCTATGACAGACTTAGCTTAGCTCTCGTCCAAATCCCAGACAGACATGACTTCCCAACAGGCCAAAATCACTCAAACCTCATTTGCCGGACCTAGGGACTTGAAAACAGCCACCAACAAAGATATAAATGTTAGATATTGGTCCTTTTGTGTTGGATATACATGTTAGATATAACTTATATGAATATCTAACATTTATATCCAACACAAAAGGACCAATACTTCAACACAATACTTTTACATCTTTATGTCTTATATCCCCCCGTCCCCCCGTCCCCTAGGGTGGTGTAACTATGACTTGAAGTATATGATGGTATGATCACAATTCATGATGCTATGATTACAAGTTTATGGTGTTTTTGTTGTTTAAATGTTGTTTTTATGATACTATGTGACATTCTTACTTTTACTCATGCTTCTAGGCTTCATAAATATGTATATATATATATATATAATTTAAAAATTTTTACATGTATTTTCGAACCCGAACCCAAACCCCTTTTCAAAAGTTTGTCAAACTTGCGAACCGGTTCTTCGTACCCGAACTTCGAACCAAACTCGAACTGGTAACTTAGGAAATAATAGCAGAAACAAATCTAACAACAAACAAACTTAAGAAATTGCTGCTTTAATTTTTTTGGCATGCAAAATGAAAAACCATCAATTCCTCTGCCTTAGCCGCTTAGAAAAAATATAATACCCAAAAAACAAAAGACAGTAGAAAGGTAAATTTTCACAGGAAGTAGGCCCTTGGACTCTGGGAGTAATCCTTAATTGACCCAGTGAATGGCTACTAAAGCTTCCTTGCATCATGGAAGGTTTGTGAGTATAGTTAGGAAGTGGGGATAATAAATCTTCACTAGCATCCTCCTTGGTAACGAATCTCCCAACCTTGATGGACATAGTAGTTCCAGTTCTGGGTGCAAAAGGAAACTGAATAGGGGATGAAAAAAATTCGTTATCATTTAAACCAAGCTCTTTTGATGCACTGCTTGTTAGTATTTCTGAAGGGCCATTAGACATATTAATTGGCCATTGGGAAGCCCAATTTGACCTATTGGACAGACTAATTTGGCCATTGAGAAGATTACCTTGGCCATTGGGAAGGCTAATTTGGGTAAAAACTACAAAGACCTGAACAAATGAAGCAGCCAGCCAATTGACTATTTGTAGAAACTATAGGAGGGCTATAATTTAGAGATGGATAGGAAGACGGGATAACATTCAGGATGAGTATCCCATTAGAATGGAAGGCTCTGGCTCTAATTTGGCCTCAGTAAACTGAACAAGAGGAGTTTCTTCCATGGACTCCAGGGACAAATGGTGCATTTTGTTTGTGGTGGCCTTGTTTTCTTCAGACTCAGCCACTCCTTGCTTTCCAATATCTCCATTCCACAGAGATTTTTCATCATCGTAAGAATGTCTATCATTGATAGAAGAGCTGAAAAGATCTCCAGAATCAAAATCAAGCTGTGGGGATTGTGACTCATTCAAACAAATCCGCCTGCACAACATAAAGAAGCATAAAAATTGTCAATAATCAGCGCCCTGTCCCTAGATGGCCTTAGCCCCAAAAGTAAGTACTCAATCCAATACACAATACATCATTCAGTATTATACACTCAAAACACAAGACAAAAAAAAACATACTGTCACAAGCTAAAATAACCCATACAATCCAAAATAGCATAGATTCTGGTACAACATACTAAGCTCAAAGTGAAAAAGAATTTTTTTTTTCTGAAAAATAGACACGGCTCAAAATTCCAGATTTTAAACACCAATTAGAAGAAACAAGAAAAACAAACAAGCGGGTTGGTGCTTATCAAGGGTCAGAGCTTAGCAGTATATCTCGTCATGATCTGTAAGGGGGTGAGAGCATATCAGGTTTGGCTTCCAGAAAGAAATTCCAGAACTTCTAGCGGAAACTTCTAGAATTTTATTTATAAAGTTTTTGGATTGCCTTTTTTAAAGAAATTCCAGAACTTCTAGGGAAACTTCTAGAATTTTATTTATTAAGTTTTTGGATTTTTTTTTTATTGTTATGATGAATTGGATTTTTTTGTATTTTTCTTACAAAAATTTGATTTTTCTGCTTGCTCTAACCAAGAGAAAATAAGAAAATTCATATTTTTTAATTATTAAAAATAAATATTAATAATAAACTATAAAGTTTTTGTTTAATAAAATTTAATACTTCACTCTGATTGGCTGGTTAATTGACTAGTTGAGTGGTCAAATAAAAAATTTGGGGCCAAACGATTCCATAAGTTTACCTGCTGTAGGCAGGAACTAATAATTGTTGTATTATGGATGGAAAAGAATTTCAAATTTTAATCTTTCTCGCTCTTTTTAACAAACATTTTTTTTGAAGTCATTTGAATATACTGGATAGATATTCAAATTGTTGAAACAGAATGTTATACATAGAAATTATGTATCATATTTGATTTGGAAGACTACAATTTGTTGCATTTTAATACTGTATATATCAATTATATAGTGCATTCGATGGCTAAGTTGCAGAGAGTGAAAAACAGGAGTTCGATGACCTCTATGACCTCGTGTAATCACTCAATCTGTGTCAGGGATATCTTAATTGCTGGCAGAAGAGGACTTCATCGCTGCTAAATCACTTGAGACTGCCAAGAGATTTCTGCTCTTTTGCTTGAGCTTGTTGGGCTTCAGGGGAATTTTATGGTTGAGTCAAGGCATAATTGAGTCTGACCCAACCTGAAGGTATTTAATTGCATTCGACAAGGAGTGAAGGCGCTGATAGTTAAGTTCTGAAAATATATAATCATTCATGCTCCGAATCTGCATTAGTTCATAGGATTATCATTCTCGTTATTCTCTTTGATGAGAACATTACGTAGCAAGCTCCAAGATCAGTCAGATTGGATGATTATTACATTCTGATTGATAGCCGATTTAGATAGAGTATCTTTAACAACATTTGATTCTCTATATATATGTTTGAGGGAAAAATCTATCAATTGAACTGGTTCCGAATGAAGACGATTCCCTCTCCTCATGGTGTTTATTGTGTCCGCCCCGGTCAGAATACGAGTTATTTAAAGGACTGATGTATGCACGACTCCGCGACTTATTGCATTTGAGGTTCGATTCCTTTCACTTTCACCAGTCGCAGGTTCGGGTTCGGGCCTATGGTCCATCTGGTCAATAACTCTCCCGGACCTTGTGACTTACTGATGAAGTTGTGTAATATTTTTTATATATTCAATTATTAAACTCCACTAATCAATAGTTGATAATACATTGATTTTCTTACTTATTAGTTTTTAATTAAATATTAATTTATTCCTCTATTTTTATTTCTATTTTTATCTCCCTCTCACTCCTCTCTTTATCTCTTTCATGTAATCTCGCGAGGGGAATGACGTTATTTTAGATGCAAGCGTGCTCTCTCTCTCTCTCACACACACACATGCTCTTTCTCTTATTTCACTCCCCCTATCTCTCTCTCGTCATCTCTATTTCTTTATCTCCACTTCTCTTTGTTTCTTTTCCTCTCTATTTATCTATTTGTCTATCCCCCCCTTTCCCACTTTCAAATCTTTTGTTTCAGTTATGTTTGGATCCCTTTAAGTGGATACATAGCTGATTTGAAACTATGGCTTCTCCATAAATTACCTTTGTTGTACAAATACCATAATTTGCTAAATGTCCTACCAATTGACCTCATACTACACAAGTGTTTGGAAATCACATACCAACTCTTCCCTAATTGACCTTCCACACCACTTTAGTGTACCCATTGCACCCCAAACTACATTGCTAATGATAGAAGTGAAATAAAAGACTATTTGAATAATACACATCATTTTAATCTCAGAGGTGTTTTAAAAATATTTAAATTAGGATGGCTTTGAGTAGTTAGAAGGCAATAAAATAAATAATAGGTACAATGATGAATTCATTATATCTTTTTTTATAATATTTTGATTATTAATGTAATATATAATAATTATAAATGGTGAGCTTGAGAATACTTGTGATACATTACTAAGTGTGATTCAAAATGTTAATGATAAAAAATTCGTACAACAATCAAATTCAGAAGTTAATCAAGAAGTATTAGCATGGATTGTGCAAATCTCCTACTTATCAGTTAATCAAGAATATTAACATGTATTGTGGAAATCTGATAGCATTAGGAATATTCTCAAATGTACATACAAATTAGACAAATGTCATAAAATAAAAGAATTATAAATTAGAGCTATTCATGTCATATCACTATTTTGTTATAAAATTGATTTCATAATAAAAATATAAATATCTATTGACATTCACTCATATTTGCAAAATAGACATTATTAGTATTATTAGTATTGAATCTTATTTTGTAACAAGTAGAAAGAGGCTATCAACTCTTATCCCCACCATAAGCCACACCACCATAGACCTATAGACTCTTGTCTTTGAGAATCCAAGGTTAGATTGATAAGTTGAAATCAAGTTAAAGATAACTTAGGTTAGGAGAGAGGACTCAATAGTTGAGCACTCTAACAAGAATTCCAAATCACCCCTAATTTTTAACAGCAGTTACTTGGCAAGTCCTCTACTTATAACTAAGATTTTAGAGCCCCGTGATCAAATATGATGTCACCTCAACATGCTTTTTGCTAAGCTGTTGAAAAATGCCTCCAAAAAGAAGTGGGATCTATACTTGTGCACAAAGTCACATTTTATTGATGTACTAATGTGGCATCACACAATTTATTGCTTTTTTAGATTTGAAAAATACACTCTATTCAATTATAGATACTCTTCATCAACAATAATAACTTTAAAGTCACAATTATTAATACAATATCATCCAAAATATTGAACATTTTACCAATAAATTCTTTCACAATTTTTAAAATAAGTATTGAATCTTATGTCTCAAGGAACTCACATGAAATTTACATGCTACCTACAATAATCATAAAGCTTACAATTAAATGAACTCGTATGGAACTTTCAGATGGAACTGCTTTCTTGCTACCTACGACTATCATGGAACTTGCATGCGACCTACAGTTATATGATCTCACATGAAATTTCCATGTAGGTAACTCACATGGAACTTTCTTTCCACCTACTTATCATGGAACTTACATAGTGCCTACGGTTATACGAACTCACATGGAACTTTCATCTATGTAACTCACATAGAACTAAGAAACTCTATAAATAGGCGAGCCAGTTCTCGCTTCTGCATTGTACATTAATTTTCGTTGGATCTGTGTATGGCTGCGATTATCATCAAGATGCAAATAGGTTATCAGTGGTATCAGATGCGTGCGAAGAATTATGTGTGCTGTTGGTAACAGATGTGTTGTGGGAAGAAGGGTTTTGGTATAGGAGTATTGGACAAACTCTCTGGCGATTGAAGGTTTTCTTGAGTTTTTCCAATACCTCCTATACCTATTGCCTTCACCACTCATCTCTTACCTCAGCTTCGACGTTTATGATGGCCTAAAATACATAAATTGGTTTTGTGAATTCTTAGCACCTGTGTTTCTGTTATACATAATTTTGTTAGCAGACTCTAGATTTTGAACTGATGTTTTCATATAGTCATTTGTTATCCTGGGTTGATCATTTTTAGCATCTCATTTAGTGCTGTTGCGTACTGTTGTTAGAAGATTTGTGGTGTTCATCATCCTCATAAATTCCGCTGCATTTCCTTCTCGCAAGAATGAGTATATGTTATTTGCATATCTCTGTCAATGGTGTGACTGGTTTTCGTCTGAAACTAATGGTTTTGCAGATAGGCGATACCTATGTGATCCTTTTATCCCCGAAAATAATGTTTGGCTTTGAATTATAAATAATTTTTGTTTACTTTTCGTTCTTGAAGAGGCACTCACGAGAAGGAGTTGCTATGGAATTTACGAGGATAATTATTGATTAAAAATGAACAAACATTTATGATTTCGGAAGGAAAGTGGCAGTGTGTCAATCCTAAGTTATCATTTAGCTTTTATTTTTTAATTTATTTTGCTTTTTCCTTTGGCTGGTAAGCCATATATTCGTCTTGATTTCATGAATTTCTGTGATGCGTGCAGATTTAAGATTATCAATGAAAACCTGGGCCTAAAATTTGCTTTGCTCAGAACATGTAGTTGCAGGGCTTATTCATGGGTTCATTACACAGTATTTTCAGTAGTCATGACGGCCAAGTTTTTGTTAGCTAGGTTAATAAATCTGTCGTTTAGGATTGAGGGCGTTAAAGCCGAACTTGTTCTGAAGAGAAATGCCAGAGTGTAACTTAATTTCCAGAGAATTAATTATGGGAACTAAAATCGCTTCCTAGAGTCCACAACTACTTTTTGTGCACATTTTTTTTGCTAAGGGCATTTATGCTGGCAAAGTTTCTCTTCTTTGCAATATCTGCAAAGAAGTGGTTTGGGAATTTTGTTGGATTCTGATCCTATTTCTTATTGTAAACTATTCATCATCTTCTCAAGTTCAGAATTGTTTTCTGATGTAGGGGTATTTTGAGTTCTTGGCAAACTTGCATCAACCAAAAATACATGTTTTTTGTTTTCTCGTTTGTTCAGTCTTCAAGTTTCTTATCCTTGACAACTGCGAAACTATTGGCGCATTCATGAATTATTCCTGAACTTTCTAATTGTTGAAAAGTTTATAAAATCTTTTTCCAAATCTAGTTTGTGATTTTGTTGTTTAAAATACCTCATTTACTTTTTACAACACTAGTTGTTGCCAAAACGAGTATGACTTGGAGGGTGTTAAATGTTACTTTCAGTAGCATGTCTTTTATTGCCTTATGACTATTTTTCATTCATAGAAATTTGATAGGCTATTATGCTATTGGAATCCGTGAGTTTCATGCTGTTTTTTAATTTTTTTTTTGGATTTGATGGAAGGTTGCACCATGTGCATTCCTTAATTGAAAGTTTTATGGAGTATGCACTGTTAAATGTTACTTTGAGTAGCATGTCTTTTATTGTCTTATGATTGTTTTCCGTTCATAGAAATTTGATAGGCTATTTGTGCTATTGGAATAAACTCATGCTGGTTTTTTTTTGTTTTGTTGGGAAAGTTGAACCATGTACATTCCTCAATTGAAAGTTTTATGGAGTATGCACTGTTTGTGTTATCTAAAACAGTGATGGATAAGCTGTTTCGTTTTCAGTAAAAAGTTTATTAAGTCTATACACCTCCACTTTCCCTGCCACCAAACTGGGTTCTTTCAAAGGAACGAATATGTATCTGTACAATCAAATACCATGGTTACCACGAGGTTCATACTCTGGTCCCTGGTACTCATCGCTTGTGTTAGAAACATGTTTCTGTTATGGAGATATACATAGTCATCTTCAGACACTAGAAGACCTCAGATGAAGTTTCTTTGCATCTTTTATACATCTTCTCTAAGCATCCCTTGAGAAAATGAGGAAACTTTCGAAAGCATTTTCAAATATATCCCATAAATTACATCGGATTTCCTAAAACTGCTGACAAGTGGTTAACAAAAATTAAAAGAACTAAAGCAACTACACTAATAGATTCGTCTCCTAATAACCTATACCATATACAATGCAGACACAATGTAATTCTGCGCACATTTAAACTTTTCATATCAACAATACAGTAACATCATGTATTATATAAAAACTATCAGCGTAACCATTGCACCCCTTAAATGTGCGGCTGGGATTACGCCCTTGGTGGCGCCTATATAGCCCAACAGAGCTATCCACCCACCAAGTGCTAGTTTATATAGGACCACATATAAAAAAATAACAAAAGAAAGTAAGATTGAATATCTAACAGAGCGGCGCATATAAGATATAGTGGCATACATCAATGAAACTTGGTAGAGGAAAAACGATAAAGCCTCAACATGATATTCAACCAAATGATATTCTAAGAATCATCTATTTACAAATTGAACTACAATCTTGAAGATTTTGAACCATTCCAGAATGATAACAAAAGTATGAAAAAATAAAAAGAAAGAACATTAAAGTCATGTGTGAAGAACATTAAAATCATGTGTAAATATACATTCCTAAATTCAAGATGTCTCCCGCTCATGCTCCCGGCGCTGCTCGTTCAAATTCTCCCACTCCTGCTCTCGACGCTGCTCGCCTTGTGGTGCGTCCTGCAGCAGCTGCTGCTGGTTCGGGGCCCTCTGGTGCGGCAGCTCGCCCTGCAGCTTTTGCTCGCCATGCTGCCGTTACTCATCCTGTAGTTGCTGTTCGTCCTGGAGCTGTTGCTGCTATTCGCTCGGGACCTTTGGTGTTTGGCGCTTTTGGCAGTGCGCTCCTCCCTTGGCGTCTGGTGGTGTTGCTCGTGATTTTGGGCTTGTCTCTCCTCTTTTGAAAGGGTCTTTTGCTATTTCTTATGCAGATGTTGCAGCTTTTGAAGCGGGTCTCTGTGGTGCCTCCTCTACTGGGAGAGGGGGTTTACGGTCTTCCCCTTCATCGTTGCCCCTCTTTGTAAGTGAACTTGTTGTGGTTAATTTAGATTCTGAAATTGCTGATGAGATCTCTAAAAATGTGGACTACTTCTTTGAAAGGGCTGCTATCTTTCGATTTAGGGGTTTTTGGCCCTCTCTCTTGGATTTGCATGCCTGGATTTCTCTAAACTGGGAACCAATTTTAAAGCTTTCTGTTCAGATTTACCCTATGGCTAAGGGTTTCTTTATTGTAAAGTTTGAAACTGCTGAAGATAGACAAACAATTTTGTGTAATAGAAGCTTCTCTTGGGGCCGCTTCCCTCTTCTGGCCAAACCTTGGCATCCGGGTTTTGATCCTCTTTCGGAGTCGTTCAATGTTATCCCCTTATGGGTGAGACTGCTGAATTTTCCCCTTCACCTTTGGCTGGATTCTGTTTTGGAATCTGTGGGGAGGGCCATTGGGGTTTTCCTGACGGTTGACTCAGACTCCTTTGATATTCTTCATCCGACATATGCTCGTATTCTTGTGGATGTTGACGTTTCTAAAGGGCTCCCTGAGACGATTACTTTGGCTTCGTCTGTGGGCTCTTGGACCCAGAATCTTGATTATGAGGTAGTTACTTTCCGGTGCCGATCATGTCATATGACTGGTCATCTTGCTGCTCGGTGCTCTTCTCATAAAGATAAATCTAAGAAAACTTCTTCGTGGTGGCAGGGGGCTACTGTTGACCATTATACGGCTCATAAAGTTTCCAAGGATTTGGTTGGGTCTACTTGCCTCTCTTCATCGGAATCGGATTCGGATTCGGATGATGCTTCTTTTGCTGATTCCGTTGATTTGGTTCTACTTGTTGATGCTGTCCTTTCTACTGCCGCTACTGTTCTTGACCGAATTTCTGATGCTGTCTTTACTGCTGGTATTGTGTGTTCTTCTGCTCCTTCTCTTGGGAAGGTCTTGGGGAATGGCCGTGGTGCTATTTGTGTACCTTCTGTGGTTTCTGACGTGAATGGCCCTTTAGTGGGCTCTTCTTGTTCTTTGGATTGGCAGAAGGTTGCTGCTAAGGTGGAGGATGGATGAACAACAATTAAGGGAAAAAAATTTAAACCTTCCATCCCCTCTTTTGATATGAATTTACGTTCTCATAAGGATGGGCAAAAATGTAAATCTTGATGTGCCCTTTGTTGTGTCAGGCGTTGTTATCCATTAGGTAGGAACTTTGGTTAGTTCCTTTGGTTTGTTGGGTGGGGAACCACAGTTGTATGTTGATCTTTCATTTCTCTATCTTTTTAATGCTTCTTGTATAAGGTTTCGGGACCTTTCAAATCTTGTTTTTACTTAATCAGAACATTAAAATCATGTGTGATTTTGAGCTTATAGTGCTAGTTTTTAATTTCTGATTTAAATTGTGTTATATTTTTCGTTATCAATGTTTCAAATTATATATTATGATCGAAAATAGTGATGATAAAAAATATTACAAACAATTTAAATCAGAAATGAAAATTAAGTTAAAAATATATCAAGATCACCAACAAGATTTTTCACCAAAACGCAACAGCCTAGGACTAGTGCAATCTATTCAAGATTGTCACATGGATTGTGGAAAGATCATAAAGCAGGGGAGAGGAAGGAAATCTAATGCATCACTCAGGAAGGAAGTTGGAGAGGAATCAGATCAAACCAAAATAACATCATACATTAATGTAGGGAAGGGGAAGTTCCTTCCCAAGTTGCAATGAGAATCATCTCCTGGAATGTTAGGGGCCTCAATGCCCCTAACAAACAGCGTTTGGTCAAACGTTGTATCATAACATCTAAAGCAGAATTAGTTCTACTACAGGAAACAAAGATGGATAAAGAGCAATTGGAAATCTTCGCCAAGAATTTAGGAGATTGGAAGGCTCATAGTGTAGATGCAATAAGATCCTTAGGTGGCTTATCGGTTTTATGGAATCCCAGGTTTTCTTCTTTCATTCCAATGGATCATAGACCAAATTGGATAGCTAGGAACCTAATTAGCACCAAATCCAATTTAAATATTCATACAGTGAATGTATATGGCCCCATCTCACACAAGAAGAAGGTAAAATTATGGACAAAAATCTTTAATTGCTTTGCTCAATGGCCAGAGGACAACTTTATAGTAGGGGGTGATTTCAATGCTATAGTTCATGCATCAGATAAATTAGGGGGATCTCTAAGAACCTCTCATTCACAGAATGATTTTAGGGATTGGTTACAAAAAGAGAGTCTTATGGAGGTGGAGCTGCAAAATGGCTCCTTCACATGGTCAAACCGAAGAATGGGCATATGCAACATCTCAGAAAAATTGGATCGTTTTCTATTTAAAGGAGACCTTACAGAATTCCCTTTTGACTTAAAAGCCTCTATCATTCCAATTTCAGGATCTGATCACTTCCCTATTCAGCTTAACATTCTCGAGGCCAACAGACCCTTGGGATGTCCTTTTAAATTTGAAAATATGTGGCTTAAAGAGGAAAATTTCTTGGAGCTCATAGATGAATGGTGGAAGGATTTCAAAGTTGAAGGTTCTAAGTTATTCTGCTTTGTCTCCAAATTGAAATACATCAAGCAAAACCTTCTCATATGGAATAGAACTCTTTTTAACGACATCTTTGCATCAAAATTGGAGATTGAACAAAAATTGGAGAATCTGAATCTAAAAATAATGCAATCGGGATTGGACCATGACAGTTACTTAGAAGAAAAATCTCTCTTAAGGAATTGGGAAGATATCCTAGCTAAAGAAGAAATATATTGGAAACAAAAATCTAGAGAGTCTTGGCTAGCTGAAGGAGACAAGAATACAAAATTTTTTCACTCAAGTACAAAACAGAGGAGAGGCATTAATAGGATTTCTCAACTCAAGGATGCTGCTGGCTCTATATTGGAGGATCAGAAGGAGATCATCAAAGAAATCACCAGATATCACTCTCAGCTTCTCAATTGTTCTATCTCAACTCCCTTGAGGATTCAACAAGGGTTATTGGAAAACATCCCAAATATCATTACTGATGCAGATAATTAGATGCTATCCAGACCCTTTCAGGAAGAAGAAATCTGGCATACTATCTCCCAAATGGCTCCAGACAAAGCTCTAGGACCGGATGGCTTTCCTCCAAGCTTCTTCCTTCATTGCTGGAGCATTTTGGGCAAAGACCTCACTGATGCTTTGGAGGCCGCAAGAGCTTCAGGTAGATTTCTAACTGAAATCAACAATACTTTCATAGTGTTAATACCTAAAAAAGAACAAGTCATTAATTTGGATGAATTCAGACCAATTGCTCTCTGTAACACAATTTACAAAATTCTCTCTAAAGCTCTAGCAAATAGACTAAAAAAGGTCTTAGTTAAACTAATTGGGGAGGAACAGACCGGTTTTTTCCCGGGTAGATCAATTCTAGATGGGATAATCATAGCCCAAGAAGCGATACATTCTATCCAGCATAATAAGCAATCCAGCATGATTATAAAATTGGATATCAAGAAAGCCTATGACAAGGTCAATTGGAGATTCTTGATTAAATGTATGGAGCGATTTGGGTTTTCTAAAGCATGGATCAATTTGATATTTTATTGTATTTCAACTCCTAAATTCTCTATCTTGGTGAATGGATCGCCACAAGGCTTCTTTGAAGGCTCTAATGGCATCAGACAAGGAGATCTATTATCGCCATTTTTATACATAATTATGGCTGAGGCATTAGGGAGAAGTATGATCAGTATGCAGGATCAAAACCTAATCAATGGCATTACAATATCCTCATCCATTCGACCAGTTACTCATCAACAATTTGCAGATGACATTATTCTCATGGGTCAGGGGAGTATCCAGGAAGCTAAGCAGATTTCCAAGATACTAGATCACTATGGACAAGCTTCAGGGCAACTAGTCAATAAAGAGAAATCAGTGGTCTTCTTCTTTCACACAAAAAAGAAAATCCAACAGAAAATTGTAAAAATTCTGGAATGTAAATCAGGCTCTCTCCCATGTCCATACCTGGGCATCCCGATTGACAAATCCCTCAGAACAGCATCAGTTTGGAAACCTCTCAATGAAAAGATGGACAGGAAGATGGATAATTGGAAAACCAAATGGCTATCTTGGGCCGGGAGATTAGTCATGATCAAAGCAACATTATCAGCAATACCAATATACCTAATGTCTTGCCTTTCACTTACCACAGAGGGATATATGGATATGGTGAAGAAACTTAAGAAATTCTTTTGGCAGGGTACAGATACTAAGAGGAAATTTGCATTAATCTCATGGGATAAAATATGTAAACTGAAATCTTCTAGTGGCACTGGCATTAAAAATCAATTATGGTAGAACCAAGCTCTAGGTGCAAAGCTTTATTGGAAAATAGTGAATAATTAGGATTTCAAATGGATTAGAATTCTCAGAGCTAAATATTTAGGCAACTTTAATAAGGAAGATATAGTCAGAATTAAAGAGTTCCCAAAAGGCTCGAGAATATGGAACTTCATAACTAAGTCAAGACATTATTAACAATAATATATCTTGGAATATCAAAGATGGAAAGGAAGCAAGATTCTGGGAAGACTCTTCGGGTGGACATCCAACCATCAATTCACAGTTAGGCCCCAATCAGATCAGTCATATTTGTACCTCATCCTGGGGACCATATGTCAGTGACTATATCATCCCTTCGTCCTCTGCTGCTATAGATGGTTCTTGGGAGTGGAAAGACTTCTCATCACTTCAATTAGATACAAGAGAGGTAGATAAGCTCAAAACATTGATCAAAGATAGGCCCTTTCTTCTCAAACAAGGAAAAGATGAAATCATTTGGAATGGGGCAAAATCAGGATCCTACAGTGTCAAAGAGGGTTACAATCTTATAGCCAAATCATCCACATCTAAAATAGAAGAGATCCCAGCACAATTATGTTGGAACAAGGTTGGACTCCCAAAAGCCGGGTTATTTATGTGGGCGGCATCCCAGGGTAGAATTTTAACTGCAGATAAATTTATTAAGATGGGATATCAGGGTCCATCTAGATGCATTATGTGTTTTAAGAATGAAGAGGATGTAAATCATCTATTATTATCCTGTCCCTTTGCTAAAGATTGTTGGTACTGGCTTTATTCAAGATTAGGATGGTCATCAGCCCCCCCAAATAATTTACTCCAGCTTTTGATATCATGGCCACAAATCATGGGAGGAAGTTTATTCAGTAATCTATGGATGATCTCTCCATCAATTCTGATTTGGGAGATTTGGAAAGAAAGGAATAGAAGATTATTCCAGGATAAATTTTTGAAATTTGAAACTATAATTAACAAATTGGAGGCAGCCATAGTTGAGGTAATGAATTCCCGGATCCAAACTCAATCAGCACAACACAAATTCTTTACCAGTTGGGATGATCAGATGACAAAAAATTGGTTTGGGTTAAAAACTCCAATCACCATAGGCAGAGGATATAGAAGAAATCAAGAACTAAGGAAGGCATGTGTCTGGAAACCCCCTCCAATTGGATGGTACAAATTAAATTTTGATGGAGCTTCTAAAGGTAACCCAGGCCCCTCAGGAGCGAGATGCATCATACGCTCTACAACTGGGAATGTGATTGCCAAACAAGCCATACCATTACCCAAAGATACCAACAATATGGTAGAATTTAAAGCACTATTGTCTGGACTAATACTAGCTCGGGAAGTAGGGATCTCAAAGCTTGAAATTGAGGGAGACTCGCTGATTACCATCAATGCAATCAAAGTCAGATCAACCCCAAATTGGCGTCTTATGGTAGTTTTAGAGGTAATCTTACAGTTAATGGATAATTTTGAATCGAAAACCATTAACCATACTTTCAGAGAAGGAAACATTGAAGCGGATGAGCTGGTTGACTTGGCAGCTAGAGGAACAAATTTGAAAATTCTATCCGATGTCAGCGGAGTTTCAACGGAGCTCATTGAATCTAACCACTAAATCAAAATGGTCAAATCAGGTCCTGATATATTTTTGCCTCAGAAGTTGACAGAACGGCTCCTTGTGGTGATAAGACGGGCGTCTTCTCTCATAGCGCATAGCGCGTGTAGGAGTTTAGAACATTAAATGAGGAGTTGGATTAGGACAAGAGGAGCAGATACCTATTGTACATCGAAGAGTGACGGCGTCCAGACATGAGTTATCTTCTGGTGTCGAAAACCTTGGTTGTTTTCGGTCGTTCGCCTCTGCGCAGTTAAATCTCTGACACTAGCATTTCCTATGTGTGCTGCTGCGATTGTGTGGGGCCCAATTTTTTATCATGTTAGTCGTCGCTAGGTCAGGGAATGAAGAAAGTCTATCCAGCGAATGGGAGTTTGCCTTTATTGCTAAATCTCAATGGTGGGACCTGGTTTCCGGATGAGTCAGACGGTCTTGACATGTCAGAGCATCAACAGTGGTCGCTAAAGCGCAAGGGATTTGTTAGAGCTATGCGAAATCACGTTGGCCGTTGATTCTTCTTTACGGGGTAGGGTTTCAAACTGTGGGTCCATGGTGACATGTATGCACAAATGGCGCTCCCCTATTGGCCGAAGGAAATAAAGAGGTGGAGTGTTGTCAGCGGGGCTTGTGTTTGGCATGTGATCGCATGGAATTCTCATCCCATGCGATCATGTGCCTACCGTCCGATAAGGAAAATATGAGGTGGAGTGTTGTCAGCGGGGCTTGTGTTAGAGATTTTGATCGACGGTCGGTGTGTGATCGCATGGAATATTCTCTCCCCATGCGATCATGCGCCCATCGTCTGATTAGATGCCGTTGGTTTGTCTGCAGTGGGACCACGTGATGATTCATCGTCGAGGTCTCCGGTTGTGATTGGCTGAGCTGGTAAGGGAATGTTGACACATCGGGGGGCCCAAACTTTTCAGTGGGGTCACAGCATGGATGATCTGACGGTGGGTGCATGTTCTGGTAGAGTCTTGGAGGTCTACTCGAAGATGCAACGACCGTCGATCTTCCGGATGCGGGCCCAGTCAAAGTTCTCGCTAGTTCGCGGATAAAGTGGGCACTAAGGTTTGTGGTGAGTGCTGGAGGCTTGTCGCATGTTCGCATGAGCCAGTTTTGAGTTATGCGATCATGCGACAAGCCCTTTGTGGTAACTTTATGCGGCGGCGGTTAACGGTGGTAAAGGGCTACGGTGTGTCGCATGTTCGCATAGCCCTTTTCTTGGCTATGCGATCATGCGACAACTGTTGAAAGATGCTGTTGCAGAATTAAAGGTGGGTTCATGTGTCGGGTCTTGCCGACGTGTCCCTTTCTAATTGACCAGCAAGCGCTGAGATGGATATGCATCGTGGGTCCCATAGCCAAGGGCAGGTAACGGTGATGAAGGTTTATGGGGTGTCGCATGTTCGCATAAGCCATTTTCAAACTATGCGATCATGCGACAACCATTAAGGGAATGTCGGCGTTGCGGAGTTAAAGTTGCCAAGCCCGCGAAACATGATGATCTAACGGTGGTGATATAAAGTAGATCTCAGTTCAGATGTTGACCGTTGATAGACTGTTGGCGCCCAGAGGATGATCGCTGCATTTCAAGTTCAAATTTGTAGAGGATTTTCGCGTCAGGAAGTACCAGAATTGATGGCTTTAGCAGCGGTTTTCAACTGGTTTGGTGGCGCAGTTATTGCCAACTGATTTGAGGGGCTCAGTGACCGTTTGCAGTGATGTTTTGTACCTGGTGGAGTAGGTTTTTGAGCTCGAGAAGCTTTTTGCAAGCGGTGATTTGTACTAGCTTTCATGGCTATCCCTGTCTGCTCTATTTGTTGGCATTCCCTAACTGCGCAAGTCCGACCAGTTGGTGGGCCCGGGTCTTCAAGGGCTTTAAAATGATTAGTTGTCGCATGATCGCATGTCAGAAATTTATGACATGCGACCATGCGACCGGTTACTTCTTGTGCTGGGCCTGTTGGCGGGGAGGGTAGTGGTCTCGCTGGCGGTTATGTGGCATCTTGTGGTTGGCTGTCGCATGATCGCATGTCAGAGTTTTCTGACATGCGATCATGCGACTGGTTGACACCTGTTCCTCAGCCCGGTGGTAGGTGGTGATGTGGCATTTTTCGATTGGTCGATGTGGCGGCGACATGGAAGTTATCGATGGTGCCATTGTCAGAGGGGTTTGTGGGTTGGCCAGCGTGTATCAAGATTTATGGCTGGCGTATGATCTCAAGGAATATTCTCCCCCCTTGAGATCATATGCCGATCGTCCGATTAAAGGGGCTTGTTTTTAGTGGGTCCAATGTGCTATGGAGATGCTGGTGTGCGTGATTTTCATTGGTTGGGGAGCGGTAATGTGGAAAGTTGTCAGCAAAGCTGAGGTTGTAACGTGTTTGATGTGGCACTAGTTGTTCGATCTCGCTGACATGGTGGTTCCTGGTTGGAAGTTGATGGTGGCAAGTGCTGACGGTTTGTCGCATGTTCGCATGAGCCAGTTTCATGCTATGCGATCATGCGACAAACCCTGTGTGTTAGCGGTGGCGGTTATGCGGCAAGGTAGAAGGGTGACGTGGAGGTGTGTCGCATGTTCACATAGCCCATTTCCTGGCTATGTGATCATGCGACAATTGTTGAATGTCGCCGTTGCGGAGTTAAGGCAGGTCCACGGTGCCAGTGTTGCCGTGTTGCTTGATTCTGGTTGGCTGATGACTGGTGATGTGGCCGGAGACTTCTGAGTGGGTTTGTGATCGCAGTTGCGCGACTAAAGACAAAGGTTAAGTCGCGAAGTCCCGGAAAAATAAGAGGGTCTACGGTCGGGACTTAAAGCTGGTCTCAGTTTGAATATGGGCCATCGATTCCCTGCAAGCGCCAAGATATGACCGTTGTTTTTCAATTTTAAATTTGTAGATGGTTTTTGCGACAGGAAGTACCAAAATTGATGGTTTTAGAAGTAAATATCGGTATCAGCCGACTATTGTTGTTGAAAATTGAAATGATTTCGTTCTGAACATTAGGCCCTGCAACAGTGGGCTTGAATTGATGATAGATACTTTGTTAATTTATGTTTGTATTTATATATATAAAAATCTCGGCTTCGGACCTTCATCGATCAAAAAAATTAAAAAAAAAAAAAAATTAAAAAAAATAAAATAAAAAAAAAATAAAAAATAAAAAATATATATCAAGAAAATGAAGGCAATAGATGTGTCTATGTTAAAGCTAGGATGCTTATCTTTAAGTTTGGCAAACATAAATTGGATGTGGCATTCAAACATCAACATTTCCATTTTCATAACTGAAAATTTCTCCCATAGTTAGTAAACATAATTTTATGCTATATATGCGTTAAAGCATGCTGAAGAGTTTTCTGTTTTTTCAATTTCTACATAAAAAACATGCAAACCAAAACATTGTCTAAAAAGGATAGAAACTGCCCATGGCAGCGAATGGTATGCAGTTCTAGTTGATTTGTATCAATTATCAACAAACCCCCAAAGTGGGTCCAAATTTTCTTTTCTCAAATCGTTTAATTTCTGTTCAAGGAAACATGTTGGAGCTCTGTCATTTCCATCCAGCCAAGCAATGGTGTCTTTAACGTCCTTGTCAATCTCTTGTATCTTCATCTTCTCCTTTCTTGCTTTTTCTCTCATCTCATACACTTGACTTGCGAGCGCTTCATGTGCCACAATGTTTCTTTTGAGTTCATGCAGAACGATTCAGTTTACAGGATGATCAACTCAAAAGAAACATTCTTTCCATCTCATTTTTTCCAAGTTGACTATCATATTCCTTATCTATAACAGGTAGTCGCGTCGAGTCCATAGGCTACTAGTGCAGATGTAGGCTCATCCATAAGTTGCATGACATGAAGGCCTGCAATATTGGCAGCTTCTTTCACAACTTCTCTCTGCTCATTGTTGAAGTATGTTGGAAACGCGATCACTGTGTTTTTCACATTACAATTCAAATGCCTTTCAGCAATTGTTTTAATTTTGCGTAAGACCATGGCTGACATCTCCTATGGTGCAAATCGCCTTTCCATTCCATTAAACTTCATTTCAACCATGGGTTTATCATTCATCCCACAAGCCACCTTAAAAGGCCAACAAATTTTGCCAATCTTGACCACACCATCCCTAAAACCTCACCCAAGAAGCTTCTTCATGTCAAAAATAGTGTTTCGTAGGTTGCTTGTGAATTGGTCCTTTGCAGCTACACGTACTACAATTTCACGACCAACATACATGGAAAGGTTGTATTTCCTTGCTCATCTTCAATTATGTCAATCCGTCCCTTGTCATACACACCAACACAACAGTTGGTCGTTCCAAAATCAATGCCTATAGCCTGGTTTCCTTGAATCATTGTTAATGCTATTGGCCACTATCTTAAGAATAAGAGCTCCATTGCAGCACAGTTTCTGGCAAGTGGTGACAGAATGAGAAAATACCTGCAAAATCTAGATTTGGACGAATGTGGAATGTCCACACCATGTCAAAAATGTTTAGCTATTTTTTATATTTGAAAAAAAAATACGAAGTTCTTATGTTGCCAATAAAGCATATCCATCTCATTGTTGAAAACTTTACTAACAATTAATTCTACGAAGGCATAACTGAGTCCATGAATTATAATAATTATATCTGTAACTTTCTGTCATAATCATGTAAAAGAGCTCATCTAAAAAAAAATTATTGTCATATTGTTCCAAAATAATATAAAAGAGTGTCAATGGTACATCTTAGGTATTGTGACAAGAAAGTTCAAATAGTACAACACAAAAACTATTCACATTCACAATGCCTAAATATCAAAATGATGGTATAATCTAATACCAATTAGGAATTAGGAAGAAACAGAGTTGGGTTTGGATTGTAATAGAATTAGTAGCAGGTTATTTTGATCCAATAATCTATATTCAAAGAAAATCATTTTGGCATCAAATATTCAAAAAGATGCATAGTCAAGTCATTGGTGAAGCTCAAGGGATACAATAATCTACACTTAGTAGAATGCTTCCATCTAAAGTTGTGCTGCTACATGCCCCCCAGTTAGAGGCATAGATGAAGAAGTGATTGAATTTGATTTCATGTTTTATTTTGTGTTTTTGAAACAAATTTAGATTTTGTTGAAGTTTATTTTACACCATGGTGAATAAATGATCAGAGGGTGTGAAATTTGTAGATAGTTTTTTAAAATTCAAATAGTTATATAAACCTATCTATTAATAGTTATCTTGCAAACTATTCCATGCAGAGATTTTTCAACTCTTTCTTTCTATCTCCTATCTATGCACTAACAAGTGCAAAGAGACCGAAGAAGGATACATTGCTTTTCTTATTCTTTCTAATGGCATTGTTTGCCAATTCTGAAAAAAATAATCACTCAAGTAAACAATCTTACTGCTGCACACCCAATAAACAACTAAAGTGATTGAAGGGTTACCAAAATTGTAGTTAATGTTGCAGAGAATTTGTAGTTTATGTTGCCCTAATTGATAGTTGTAGTTTCATTTATAATTTACTCTGGTTTATTAAAAGGAAAATAGGAAATTGCATTCTTTCTTGGTCCTTTTGAATTTTCAGTGCATGGATAAGAGCTTGCAAAGGGCTGAAAAAAATAATTAAGTTTTCTGTTCATGTTAGCAATAAGCTCTCTTAAAAGAGTTGTTTTCATTTTTTTGTTCAAAAGGTTACAAGCAAAAGTTTGTCACAAAATTTAAGTAGGTATATTCTTTTTTGCTGCTTTAAATTTCTGAGAACATAGATAAGAGCTTGTAAAAGCCTGTAAAAAAAGATTTGGCTTTGGTCCATGTTATCAAAAAGTTCTGTTTAAAAGAGCTATTTGCATTTCATCTTCAAAAGGTCAAAAGAAGAAATTTGTCACTAAATTCAAGTAGATATTTCTTTTAAATGAGAGTATCTTTGTTGGATATGTGATTGAAAGTGTTTTATTTACTCAAAATAATTCAAAGAGAGCCAATCTTGATATTTGGCTTGAAAATACATAAAAAAAAATGCTTGATATAAAGGTCAATATTTTTGGAAAGATACTCAAAATTGCAGAGTGATGCCTTTGTGAAATGAAGGCATAATTGTTTTAATTTTTACCACAAAGTTTTTTCAAATCTATAATATTTTAAGATAATACATTAGTGTTAAACACAATTTTTTTATTTATCATGTGACCATTTGACTATGGATTTGTTGCCAGATGACCTCCAAAAGTGGATCAACCTATGCATGTAGTTTTTGCATAACTTTGGTATGGTAGACATCTATAATTTAGAAGCTCCATTACGATAGGCATCTATGTGTTTGAGCTTTTTCCTCTAATGATCATGGGGCATGTTACCAATGAAAAGAGAAAGATGAATCACTTTCTTCAATGGAGGCAGGAAAAGCATAAATCAATATATGCAAGGAAAACACAACCCTACAAAATTAAGCTCAACCTTGATCGCATTGGTAGGAAAAAGTATAACCTTATCCATATTATGCATGACCAAGATTAAACAATGAAGGATCTGGATATTTTTAACTAACCAAAATCAATTCTTTCATTCTTGGATGAGACTAGGACCATGCCATCATGGGTGGAGAAAATTCCAAAGCCTCAACACACAGTTAGATAATAATTCTCAAAGTTTGCATCCTAAACATGCGAACTTTAGCCTGTTCATAAAAAAAAAGTTCAATCTAGCTATGTTTATCTATACTACTTCTATCCTAGTTCTTGCAAGTATTTCAAATACTTTCCTAGAGAAGGTTTTGTTACAAATCCCTTGTAAATTATGGGCATTCTGGTAGTCTATAACCCAACATCTAATGTTGGCCTCTAAGCAAACAATAAGGAACCAAACCATTCAAGGGTACTAAAAACTTTTATCTTAATAAATTTAATACACTATCTAAACAACTTAAAAATAAGTTGGGTTCTATTTTTGTATAAATCTACAAAAAAGTGTTGCATTCCAGATAGAACAAACTTAATGAATTGGAAAATCAAAATGCCACAACTACAACAATCTCCACCAACATGGTTTATACATTGTAAGAGGATTTTTTTTGCAGTGATACATTTTTTTTAATACCCTCATAGGTATTTTATTCTCACCTACATGCAACAAATGTAAAACCCTAATCATCATTTGTCCAACACCTTTGTTTTCTCATGAAACTTTCTTTTGTAACTGTACGTTAAGATTTGTGACCTCTCTTGCCTTGAAATCAATTCATCTTACTCAAACAAAAAAAAATGGCAAATATCTTAGGATTTGAAACCTCTGCAATCCTACACAAGCCAAAAAAACTAGCTACTAATGTTCATTTTCAACAATTTAAGCATTGCAAAAACAAAAACTGCACTCCATGGAACTTTTGTATGAAACATGATTAATTGTAGGAACTAACAATTATTTGGATGTTAAAGGCAGTCTCTAGCTACTAGTTCTGGCATGAACTAAGTAAACTATCTCCAATCATGAGCACTGACGATTTAAAAAATAACTAAACTAGTGCTTGTGCCAAATTAGGTGCAATGGTTTAGTCAATAGTAACATATATTAAATGTTTGATTATTTAAAAACTTTAACTTGATGGTACTAGGATCTATATTGGTAGATATATTGCATATTTTAGCAAAATAAATATTTTCTTATCCATGTCTATTGAAGGGGCTCTTATTTGCCTATCTTAATTTGCAATCATTGAAAGACTTTAAAGAGTTGTTTTAGGAGGGGTTCCTTATATTATTCATTGCAACATCATAGAGATATAAGTGAGGCTTTCATGGATGAAAATTTACGAATAGTCTATGACATTTCTAAAGTGCAAAATATGTAGTTTTTTGTTCTTGGAACCGCATAGACAAGGCATTTGAATTATTTGAGACGGTGGCTCAAATAATTGTGTTCTCATGGAATGCAATGGTTGAAGGATATGCACAAAATGGATTGGATGAAGAGACATTAGAAACTTTTAGGAAAATACAATTTTCAAGTGTGAAGGAAAATTCCACAACCTTAGGCAACATCCTTTTCGCCTGTGCCAAAATAGAGACTTGGAAAAGGGTATGGGAATCCATAAAAGCATAGTAGAAACATGAATTTTGTTAGATGTAATTTTGGAAAATTTCAAGAAAAATGTGATTGGTAGGTGTATAACCAAACCCCTTAATGTTTGCTAGCACCCTCCTTGCCTGTGCCAAAATGATAGCTTTGGAACATGGTATGGACATCAATTAGAACATAGAAGATACAAGAATTTTGTTAGATGTAGTTGCAACGGCCCTGGTAAACATGCGTGCAAAATATAGATGCATAGACAAAACACAACAACTTTTTGATAAAATGCCTAGAGTACTTGAGAATTTGCATGCATCATTATTGAAACAATACCATTGAAGTCCATTGCTAAATTTACATGTTGCAATTTACTTACTCTATATATTCTTACATAGCTATTTAAGCTTTAGTATCACTTTCTAATAAAACATCTATGTCACCAACTATATACACAATTTCTATTTGATGGGAACTTCTAATTTGCAACTGTAGAAAATAATATAATACTTTCTATGTTGTACATGTAGAATATACTTAATGTTTAAAGTGAACATCAATATAATAAAAAATAATAGTGATGTCACCACTTATTACCGGGAAACATTGTACACTTCATAAAATTCAACTAAGAATTTAGTAAACTATTCCTAGAAATATAAATTGTTTTTTATTGGAATATATATTCAATCCTTTCCCACATCTAGAGTTTTAGTAAAGGAAATGCAACATCCACTTCCTGTAAACTCGATAAAATAGTTATGTCACCAACTACATACACAATTTTTGTGAATAATCCATGAGATTTGTATTGTACACAATATGTAGTTTTTTATTCTTGGACTCTAAAGTTCCTTCGTTCCTCCTATGGTTGAGATAATCTTGCAAGATGAACCCATGTCAGCATGTGAAAATATATGTCATTTAAACTATAATGGATTATTGATGAAAGGTGAGATGTTCATTGACCTTTTTTTGTGCATCATAGTTTTTGTAAACAACTTTATTTTTTATTTCAGATTATTGTGTATGGGTTGTTTTGCATTTTAGAATATCTATCGGAAGAAAATGTTGGTTAACTGAAAATTCCATCTAATGATTTCACTCTTGATATGGCTATGAACGTTAGGCCTTGTGTTTTTATTTTTTCAAAATCAATAGTCGCCTTTCATAGTGTTAAACCCTAGGATTTGTGAATTGTAATAGCCCATGCCATTGTGATTGGTATTTGACTCTGATTGCCTAGCATTATTGATGTTATTGGTATAGTATTTGGGTCATTTGGATTCTAGGATGGGCCATTATAGTTGCCAACACTTTTTATAATGTACATGGGGACATCTTGGGGCTTTGGCCCATGTCTATATATACAATATCAACGATGATGGAAAGTGCCCATTGGCAAGGCCCGTTTGTGTCCATATGTTGGAAGTAAACATAATTTGTTGGCTTTTTATAATAGCGAGTGTTTTTTAAAATTTTCTTCTTTAGTTTCAATATTTTGATTAAGTTTTGAGTATTTTTTGTAGTACTTATAGCAATTGGACGATTTAGTTGTTTTAGATTCCTTTTATTATGCATCCTTGGCAAATTGTTTGTGGTGAATAAGTGTGTTGAATTGTCAAATTGTTAATTTTCATCAGGTGTGAGTTGTTGTCTTGTGCACTTCATTAGTAGTTCCCAAACCTCTTATTCTAGTTCTACATTTTGTATATTTGTTAATGCCTATTGAAATCAAACTTGTATTGGAGTTTTTCCCTCTTGGTAAAATATAGATTATAAGGTGACAATTATTGTGAATTGGTTCTATAGTGCTAGAGAATTCAAGTGTGTAGTGTAGAGAGGTTTGTCTATTAGAAGAGGTAATTGTGCAAGGTCGCCAATAAGAATCATGGATATTCAGGTCCAAATTTAACAGTCTTCCAGCTAGGAAAAGCCTCACACAACCTGATGTCTATGTTTAGGAGTAATTCTGGTTTGATGAAACTCATCTCATCAATAAGAATGTACTTCATGTCTTCTTGAAATGTTTTTGATTAAGGTAAAAGAAGGTTTTGAAGGGGTCCCGAAACCCTGTACAGAATGGCCACAAGAGATATTCAAATAAGCCCAAAAAATAGAATGGATCAAGACCGAAGCGAGGGTTTTACAATAGGCACCCACAACCTGGATGAGACAATGTATGAAACAACCTTCATACAAACCCAAACAAACTAAAAATCCAAATCTAGGATTAGACCACACTTGACAGTCCAATCAAAAACTAGGATTTTCCTTTGCCTCCCTTCTTCTGGGAATGGAGAGTCATATCAAAATGTAGAGAGGGCTTTCTATTATGTTTACCTATTACTGGAGTCCACCCCTCTTCTACCAAAGAAGCTTTCTCATGCTAGATAGAAGCAGGAGAGGAACCAACCACAATCGAACCAACATGAGAAGTCTGGACAAAACCAACTACGGCCTCTTTACAGCCAATGCCAGACTTCTCAACATCAAAAGGACCTTTCGAAACATATCTGGTTGGAAGGAAGCCAACAAACCCAGTAGCCTCTGTAGAATTTCTAGCACCGGTACTACCAATAGATGTAACAGTACACCAAGCAAAACCAGAAGCAACAAGAGGAACACCAGCAATAGAAGTATTACTTCCAGCAAGAACAACACCAGCAGAGATACCAACAGACTCAGAGACCCTAGCAAGAACAGAACTAGCTGGAGTAACCCCAACATCAATAGAATTGCTAGTAGACATACCAATAGTTCCAGTAGAAGAAACCCCATCAGAAACCTCAAAACTACCAGCAGACATAAAAGAAGGCTCCAAAGGAACATTTCCATCAGGGAGAACATCCTCAGGAGCATCAGCCTCAGTTTTCTTAGCAATTGTATAATGCTTTGGAGAAGCACCCTTCCACCAAGAAGCATAATTTTTGGTCTTAGCCCTCTGTAATCCACACTGGGCAGCCAAGTGACCCGTTTTAAAGCACTTCCTACATCTGAAGGGAAGCCCTTCATAGTCCAAAGTTTGGATCCAGGAAGTCTTTGAATACTCTAACTTAATCTTCTTGAAATGTTGTTAGTGCTTTCCCATAGAGTTGTTTCATTTCTTTGATTGAGATTTTAAGCACTAAATGTATGATTGACACAGGTATATTAAACACATAAACCCTTGTTGTTGCTAGTATTAGAATTTAGCTCATGTGTTGCATAGTGCCACTATTGAGTGCAATTTTATGGAATTGATTCAATAAAAAAATTGTGTGCCTATTGTTCCTTTTATAATCATGTGTAATGGTTTATGTGAGTGGCTCTTTCTATGCTCGGTAATTATTGTTAGCACCTTTTCTTGGTCTGATGGTAATGCATATAATTGGGTATTTTATGCATCATCAATGTGTATTCATTTTAGTGGTTGTAATTATTGTGCATATTTATGAATTCAATTACACTGGTAGTTGTTTTCGAATTTGCACCTTCCAGTAATTTCAATTTTATCTAGCTCAACATCATTTATATGTCCCATTTGAGAAATAAATTCCCATTCATGCATGTCTAGTATATTTTTTATGTGTGTGTGTCGTCTTCATTGTCTTCTTCATCTTTAGGTTAGGTATTCACTTTTGTCATATAGTTGGCATGCCATACATCATAGTTGTCTGCACTCATTTGGTTGTAATTTGTGATTATTACCTCTTTAGTAAGCCCTATGTCATGTTCAATTATTTAGAAGTGCTTGTACTAGAGTAACCTACTCCAACAGAATATTTCAAAGTGTTTAAAGTCTTTGTTTTGAATTTTCTAAAAGTTTTGGGTAAATGTTAACAACTTTTACTTTTCTCTCTCTTTGCATTTATTTCCTTGTCGACTCGCTACATATGAGAAGACGTTTCAAATTCAAGAAATGTTATGGTTTCCATTTCTAGAGGCCATTTCATATAGCAATATAAGTAACTATTGTGCAATTTTATTTAATTTGTATCTCTTGAACTATTTAGTGGAAAACATCTCAACCAACATTTAAACTTGTAAAGGGTCTATTACACATAGGAAGGGGTATCTTTTGAAGCATATGGCATGTTTCTTGTGCACTTATATCACATCCCACCACAAGTTTTATCATAAACTTTCGGTATGCCTTTACAATAGTGTCTTCTATCTTTGTGCTTGTGGATATACTTGTTAGCGTGTCTTAACCACTTTCTGACACCTTCTCTTCTTGCAGGCTCATATTTCTTTGCACCGAAACTATCACAAGTCAAAATTGAGTTAGCTTGCTCTTTCCATGGAGTTTTGTACTGATGTTCAATTTTTCTCCCTTTTTTGTGTAAGCATGCTCCTTTATATTTTGTGTCTTTGGGCATAGTTGATCAAGTTTACATAATCGTCAAAGGCATTTGAGCTAGAATCCCAGTTGTGTTTAAAAGGCATGGGTCGTTATAAGGAGATCGATGTATTGTGTTGTTTATGTCAACTACATCACGTGGTTTCCAAGTATTGAATTATATGTCAAAGAATCTTGTTGCTTTTTCAATTTCTCCACTATTTTCTCAATCACGTCTTTCAATATTTAGTGCATTTTTTTAGCCAAATGAATCCATGCATGTTTTTTTTCCTTCATGTTGCCACTCTAATGTATACCAATATTCTACTATTCTAAGGAGTTATTTGATGACTTCTTGAAATATCATAAAACGTTGATGTAGGTATAGTGATCTTATATAGGGTTTATTAATTGTATTTTGCAAATAGTGACTATTTGACTACATTATTAGCATATTGTCATTTGAGAGGATGTGTTGTAAATCTAGCCACTTTGTGTCTACTACACTTAGTGTGAAGAATAGACTAGGGAACCCTATTTGGTGAATCATGTTTAATAATTATCGATTCAACATTTATTCCAATATGGCCTTGTGCCTCTCATGAAAAACCCAAAATGCATAAGTCCCTCAACTTATTGTGTGTCTAGGAGATTTTTTAGGTGTGCACGTAAGTTTTAAATAGTAGTTGGAATTTTCTCTTATGATTTTTTCTTAATGAAAATTATTGCAAGACCTTGGATGCGATGATGCATCATTAGAATGAAAATAAAATATCAAAACCTCGAATGATCTTTGGTGATGAAATCTCATCATGTCTAGTACATACTCATGTATTTTGACTTCTTTGATGTGTGGCTACATTTGTAGCATGATACAATTTGGGAAAAGTGTAGGGAATGTCATGCCAAGTAAACTCTACATGTTGTACTCTTGTGTTGGTTCTTCATTCTATATATTTGTCAATGCCTGTTGAAATTAGACTTGTTTTGGATTTTCGCTAGGCCTTTAGTGAAATATAGTTTGTAATTAAAATTGATGTATCTTCATTTTGACTAATCAACAAACTTTGTCCTTTGTATCTATTAATAAAATATAAACTCTCCATTTACTTAACTGACTTGTCTAACTACCTTTATTTCTTCACTCTTAATAAAAAAAAATTAATCATTTAATATTAATCTTCATTGTTAAATTAACATATCCCAAAAAATATCGAGTTTGATACAGGTCTCATACAACAAAGAGTATTTATAAACAACAATTTTAAGTAGTGAGGAAGAAATTAGAACAATGTGTAAAAGTTGGAAGAACATTTTTATAAACAACAATTCTAAGTAGTGAATCTAAGGACTATTGTAGGAGCAATAATTTTTAAGTCAACATGAAACTTCATGTGAGAAGGAGTTCTGAGCAGGTCCATATTTAAAATGATTGGATGTAATTCCAAATCACTACAAATTAGTTTGTAATCAATAATGTATTTTGAGTTTAGTTATTTTGAAAAAAGTTATTTTTTGTTTTAATAGAAGAAAAGAAGATGCATGTCTATAGCCATTTTGTTTTGGATTTCATTTTGCCAGATGTTTAAAAATCAGAACAATAACCTTTAAATTTGCATTTGAATTTTATTTTTTGAAAATTTTATTTCTATCACAATTCTCTCAAAAGCCAAACATAGGAAAACAATTGTAAGTTGCCTAGAAAGAATTAAGATTTAATATCCCTCAAAATGTCAAAGAACGCACTAAAATCCTTCAAATATTTTCTATGCAACCTTTAAATTCAAGTGCAACCAAGTTGATTAATGAGAAAAACTAGAATATGACAAACTTGAATCTTGCCTAAAGTTTAAATCCTTAATAGAAGAAACTATTACTCTGGTAAAACTTCTCATATGACACCAAACTTTCAAATGCATGTAAAATATCAGTAGACATATGATTGTTAGTGAAAATAGAGAATCAAATGTGTACAAAATTTTATAGACTCAGTAATGCCATGTTTAATTATTGTTTGGGTTCTTAAGCACATATCATTTATTTTAAGTGCTTTCAATTATAAATATCACGTTGGACTTTTCTACCCTCATTCACAATTTTAAGATCTTTTGTTCATATCTTAAGCACAAAAAAAAAAATGACTTCAAAAGTTATACACAAAAATGTAACCTTATATATCTCCGTTTCAATATGAAATAGTTGAATCCCATGACCTTGTAGAAACTCCAAATTTTCTTTTGGATTTGGGTTAAGATAAAGAATACTAAAATTCTCAATATAGCCAATATTTCAACTAGAAGTGTGGGATATATTTGTCTATTCATGCACACATGAAACACAAATACATTATAAATTCTTAAAAATAAATAAAATATTACAAGGGGAGGTAGTGGTATAGTGTGATGATTATGTTGCGGTATTAGTTTCTTGTCATCAAGATTCAAATTTAACTAGGATAGTATTATTGAATGTTTAAATTGGGATGAGATCCTCCATTGAAGGCCTCATAATTTCATAGCTCTTGGCCAAAAGCATTTAAAAAAACAAAAGTATTATAAGAATTTGGAAAGTAGTTTATTAATTACATAGGATATAAATGACATATAACAAGACATCAAAAGAAAATAATATAGTCTCCTATTCTCTTCTTAATAGAAGGGGTTTTTATTGGATTGCACAAAAATAAAGTAATTTATCCTGTAAAAACTAAAATCCCTCATGAACGTTAATAATAAAATCAATAGTAATGTATATTATTTCATTTTTCTTGTTTTCATATAACAAACCTTAGTAGTTTAGAAAATAATGAGATTTCAAAAATGGGAATATGTATTTTCCTCAAAATTTTCTAATAAAAAAATTGAGATGTAAGATATCCAAAAAAAATTGATTAATATGGAAGGGAGAGGACACTTAACCCAAATAAAAAAAATCACATTACAACACATAAGACAAGACTAGCCTTCGGGCCATTAAGATATCGAAGAATGTTTTTGATTAAGATGGCAAGGAGAGGGCCCTGAACCTAGATAACAACAATCACATTATGGCTTAAAAGAAAAGACCAGGATTTGGGCCATTACAATTAGAAGCCACCAAAATCCATCAAAGAGAAAAATTAATCAAAAAAATAGTTTCACACTACCAACTATTCCTAATCTAGCACCAATATCATATTATCTATGTTATTGTATATTTTCATCTTTATAAAACAAAATAACTTATTTTTCCAAATAGTAGGACTCATACATTTCCAATTCATTCTAGAAAAAATACAACAAAAAATAAACATGGCGTAAAGTTTAACAATATGAACCATAAACTTATAAGTATTACAATTGAATCTATAGAAAGGTAAATAAACTATTATTTGGAATTAGATAGAGTCCCATAGTCCTTAGAGAGACAATTGAGATCCTTGTACTAGTCTCCATTCTCAGTTTCGTGAAGCTCCTCTTCATCTTTCTCATCTTGCTTCTTCTTCTTAGTGTTCTTTATCATCCTAGTTTTTCTTGTAGCTACATCGAAGATAGTATTCTTCATTATGTTGTTCATTAACTTGCAAAGAGTAGAGATGGTAGTATTAAATTTCTCTTTAGAAATAATAAGGATAATAGAATTTTCCACAATAGTCATTCTTTTCTAGAGGTCCCTAATTTGGTCTAGCGTGCCCTTATCCTCTCCAGGATCCAAGTTAGGGGTAGGGGAAATTTTCATCATACAAACCTCTTCAAGAAGAACAAGGGAAGTACACACTGTATTCACCATTTCTTCCAAGTCATCAAGGTTCACAGTGATCTCCAAGGATTTATCTTCTTCTATTTCTTCCAACTTTTCAATCTCTTTCTCATAATCCTCATCCTCTAAATTGTCTATGCTTTCACTTTCATTAGATTCATATATTCAAAGTCTGTTTTAGGGACCACATCCTCTTCAAGCTTTTTCCCCTTAGCATCTTTTATATTCCTTAAGTAGGCCGACCTCCATTCTCTAGAACTAATGTCATATTTATTTTCCTTAGAGCTATCAATTCTTTTTCCATTCTGAGAATCAATTCCCTCTTCCTTATCCTCCTTGTCAAGATCAATGATATTATTTTTTGGTCTAGATTTCATTTTCCTAATCTTACACTACTACATTTGGGGCCAAATTTTGACAGACACTTTTGACAGGTAATTTTTTTATAATGAATTTGTTATTTTTTTAAAAAAATAGGCCCTGAAAATGTCGGTATTCTAATGGGTTTTAAAATGACAATCGGAATTCCGATAGTTTTTGATATACATAAAAAAAAAAGTGAAGTGCCAAATCATTTTTATTTTGATTGGCATAGGAAAGGAGTAGGAGAAAATGAGCTGGGCGCGCGCGAGAGAAGGTATGTGATTTCTTCATCTTTCGAGCCTCTGGCATCATATTCGACTGCAAATTTCATATGCATTGCATTTTATTTGATCATGAATGATCTCTGAAATGACCGCATTCTACTAGTGTCATGCCCTAGCCGGTGCTTTATCTCTATTATTTGATGTTACTGGTGTCATGCCCTAGCCCGTGCTTTGACTCCATTATTTGATGTTATTGGTGCTTGTGCTCAAGGATATCCATTTTTTTGAAATGTTGACTGTGATTATCAAATGGACAGCCCGTGAGCTTCTAGCTAGGCGTCATTTGTATTGATAGCTTAGGACATCAAATATATTGTTATATCATTGATAGTTGAGACTTTGTTAAAAGGAAATAGGACAAAGAACGATTTTGATTTAGTGCTTTAACTCCATTATTTGATGTTATTGGTGCTTGTGCTCAAGGATAACCATTTTTTTGAAATGTTGACTGTGGTTATCAAATGGACAACCCGTGAGCTTCTAGCTAGGCGCCATTTGTATTGATAGCTTAGGGCATCAAATGTATTGTTATATCATTGATAGTTGAGACTTTGTTAAAAGGAAATAGGACAAAGAACGATTTTGAGTTAGTTTCTCTATTTTGATCCCTAAGTGGCTTACAACCCTAGAGAAGTATATGCAGATTTATGGATGCAGTTGCAGGATACATAGCAGCCGATAATTCACAAGAAATCCATGCATCCAATTTGAATAGCAATTAATACAAAGAAATAGGGTCCTCGAATGGCCCAGTCATCTGGACCTTGACTGTCCCTCAACCAATGACCCTTCAAAATCGGGTTATCATGCAATCAGTGAGTGATCCTTCATTCTCCTGGTCTGCCCTGCATCCAAACATATTGGAAATACACAATACAATGATAACAAGCCTTTCACAATCCCCCTTCCCTCAACGAACACTATCAACATCCAGACCTTGACTGTCCCCTCAACCAGTGACCCTTCAAAACTGGGTTATCAGGTAATCAGTGAGTGATCCTTCATTCTCCTGGTCTGCCCTGCATCCAAACATAGTGGACATACACAATACAATGATAACAAATCTTTCACAATCCCCCTTCCCTCAAGGAACACTATCAACATCCGGACCTTGACTGTCCCCTCAACCAATGACCCTTCAAAATCGGGTTATCATGTAATCAGTGAGTGATCCTTCATTCTCCTATTCTGCCCTACATCCAAACATATTGGAAATACACAATACAATGATAAAAAGTCTTTTACAATCCCCCTTCCCTCAACGAACACTATCAACATCCAGACGTTGACTGTCCCCTCAACCAGTGACCCTTCAAAACTGGGTTATCATGTATGACTCTCATAAACTCTAGATTTCATGACCAATAAAGATGTCTTTTGTCTTAGGCCTGATGCCATAGACTCCTGCACTTTTTTCTTCTACAAATCCACATAATCATTTTTACCAAAATAAATAATGTTGTTCCTTTCATCAACATTACTAGGAAGTGTGTAAAAGTGAAAGTTTCACCATTCTTATGCACAATATACACATTTTCAAAACCATAATGAATTGTCCTTCTAGATGCTTGCCATGGCCTTCCCTAAATGATATGACAACATGTCATAGGGACTATATCACACAAAAATCTATCAACATACCCTCCAATGGAAAAATAAACATAAGCTTGCTCCCTTATTACAATGTTTTGTTAATTATTCACCCAAGATTCCTTATATGGTCTATCAAGTGGAAAAATTTTCATTACCATTTCATAAGATACAAAATTATCAAAAGAACTAGAATCTATGATCATTCTACGAATCTTACCATAATTTTTGAAATTGGTTCTAAAGATTGATGCCTTTTGCCTCTCTTGTTGCTACACAGGTGTCTTCCTTACCATTAGGTACTCTCCTTCTTTCGGGCTTTCTATATTAGATTCCTCTCCTTCATCTTGTAGTTTTCCTCTTCCCCTTGTGCCAAGTTCACTCTTCTATCTGCCTTCCTCATGTTTGCCTCCTTCTCAAGACACTTGTATGATTGATGTCCCACTTCTCCACAAGTAAACCACTTCCCTGTGAAGATACCACTACCTTCTCCTAAACCAAATCCACCTCATCCTCTTTGTCCTTGCCTTGCATCCACAATTTGGTCCTTACCTTTGTTAGCATTTTCTGACCTTGTGCCTCATTAAATCTGCCACCTGTACCTTGGTTTGAACTTCCTCCACCATTCTCTTGTCTCTCTTGTATTCTTCTTATATTTTCCTCAGCCTTCTTGGCTATTTTGTAACATTATTCCATAGATCTAGGGGTAGAAAGACTAAGTTCATCGTGTATATTAAACCTCAGTCCCCCAATGTATCTTGCAAGTTTCTCCTCAACATATTCCTCATGTTGTACTCTGATATCCAGCTTATAGAATTCCTCAATGTACTTCTTCATATCCATGTCTTTTTGTTTAAGACCTTGCATCTTCTTGTACAACTACACCCTATAGTCATTGGGAAATTTTTTTTCCTTCATCTTCTCCATCATACTATACCATGATGTAATCTTGGGATTCTCATTCTTCTATCTTTTAGCTTGATCAATCAGTGAGTGATCCTTCATTCTCCTGGTCTTCCCTACATCCAAACATATTGGAAATACACAATATAATGATAACAAGTCTTTCACAATCGCCCTTCCCTCAAGGAACACTATCAACATCCAAACCTTGACTGTCCGGCCCTCAACCAGTGACCCTTCAAAACCGGGTTATCATGCAATCAGTGAGTGATCCTTCATTCTCCTGTTCTGCCCTGCATCGAAACATATTGGAAATACACAATACAATGATAACTAGTCTTTTACAATCCCCCTTCCCTCAACGAACACAATCAACATCCGGACCTTGACTGTCCCCTCAACCAATGACCCTTCAAAACTGGGTTATCATGCAATTAGTGAGTGATCCTTCATTCTCCTGGTCTTCCCTGCATCCAAACATATTGGAAATACACAATACAATGATAATGCATGGAAATCCTTTAATGAATCTCAATCACTGGTAACACATGGACAGTCAAACTAGTAGTCTCCAAAGCATTCAATAAGTGAATATGAATGTTTGAAAACTTTCCTCTCAACTTCCCCAACCACTCCTAATTAGTTAGAGGGATATTTCTAGAATCTCCACTATTCCTATCCTTACCAACAATTCTTAAACATACTTTATCTGATATGATAATAACATGCTAAACTGAACCAATGGCATGTTCTTCATGTGGTACAAGGAAGATTTGGCTATCAAATCTTCCTTCGTGCAAGCTGAGCGCGAGAGAAGGTATGTGATTTTTTCATCTTTGATTGGTATCTTTGATGGGAAACGTCTTTCGAGCCTCTAGCATCATATTCGACCGTAAATTTCAAATGCATTGCATTTTATATGATCATGAATGCTCACTAAAATGACCGTATTCTACTGGTGTCATGCCCTAGCCCGTGCTTTATCTCCATTATTTGATGTTGTTGGTGCTTGTGCTCAAGGATATCGATTCACTGTTTTGAAATGTTTGGATTCACATTTGTTGATATTACAATTCATCATATCAGATAAAGTATGTTTAAGAATTTTTAGTGTCTAAACACTCAACTAATCCCTCTAACCGATTAGGAGTGGTTGGGGAAGTTGAGAGGAAAGTTTTCAAACATTCACATTCACTTATTGAATGCTTTGGAGACTACTGGTTTGACTGTCCATGCGTTAATGTTTAGAAGAGATCAATAAAGTATTTAAAGACATTCTTACATGTTTGGAGAGGTTTGAGAGGCACTTATCATGACTGTACCCTCACAAACAACGACATAGACTGGTTTTACTAAGTTTCCTTTCTCTATTTTGAGGTTTCCTTTCTCTGTCACAGGGGTACAGTCAGAGGGTTCATTGACAAAATGATCCTTTGAATGGTTACTATAAATATGAATGATTTGATATAGCATATTTCTCATTTTACTTGAAGTTTGGAGTAGCTTGTGCAAGGGTGAAAGTACTTTTGATTGTTTTGGTCGTGACTGTTCCTCTACACAGTCAGGAAATGTAACTATCTAATGATTATATATAATGTTGAATGTATTAAATGATTTATTCTTGGTAGAAGTGAATGGAAGGAATATTTTTGGTGTTAGGTTTCATTTATTATTGAATTCAATGGTTTCCAAGATGTGTTGAGGAGTTTGCTCCTTGTTTAATGTTAACTGTTCCTGCACAATCCACTCATACAACACTGAAATGCTATGTGATTGACAATTTCATACAAATGGTCCTTTGGTGTGTATTAAACAAAATAGAATTTTCAACATATTATTATCATTCTATTTCTTTGTTGTAAACATGCCATTGGTTCAGTTTTGTAAATTTTTTTTCGTGTTAAATTTTTTTACAATATAGATTACAAAATACTCTTCAAAACAAAAGAAAAACTTAGCAAATTCAGTCTAACTCGATGTAGATGAAGGAAAAGTCATGCTAATAGTTCCTCTAAGTCTTCCAAAACATTTATTGAACTCCCCTAAAGTCCTATTGAATCCCCAAATTGCTTAATCCAATCAACTTACATCAGGATCATGAGAAACTTCAAAGGATTAAAAACATTACTTGGAACAGTCACTGGTTTACCAGTCAAAATGTAGGGAACAAAATTTTAAAGTGCTCACAATGTTAATCTCTATTGAGCATTTAAGGTTGTCATTAGTATCAAAGGATATCAAAGAGATCGGTCGGTCACTTATATTGAGTTGGTTGGTAACCAGAAGTAAGACAGAGCAGTCGGTAAAGCCTTTACACTGAGCATCACACAGTTTACCGAGCACCAGTGACATCGACACTGACGGACAGTAAACACCAAGCATCGCAGTATACACCGAGCACTTTATACAATGTTTATCGATGATCACAAAAAATGGCATAGTAATTTGAAATGGCACATTCTTCTATGCAAACGGTTACAACAGATTGTAAAATGGTTTACCAAGATCAAGGAGCATTTATTGTAAAAGATACTCATTAAATGTAATGTTTATCTTATTGTAATAGCTGATCTAGGTTAATTTTGCATTGTAGATCTTAGGGTTATGATTATTTTTATAACCTAATTTTTTGCTAAAGCGGCAAAATAGAACACTATATATTTTGTATGTTCGCATCATTTAGTTGGTTGGTGAACTGATATATATGAATCACGGAGCACTTGAAGCCATTGCCTAACTTCAAGTCAATCGATTTACAAAGCAGAACAAAGTAGAGAAGTTATTAGATTGAGTAGAATCATAGAAGGCTACCGAGCAGAACAAAGCAGAGAATCATCACAATCAAGGTGATATTTTAATGAGCACTTATTGATCTATTTTAGACAATTGAGTTGTCAACTATCAGATAACTTCCTATTACTCTTTGACAATTGTAATAGAGTTTTTGATAAAATTTGTTAACAGAGTAGCCTTAATAGTCTTATGTAAATCTCTTAACTGAGTGCACACTTCATTAGTGTTGTCAAAATCCTATAACTAGGTAGATCTAGCTGATCTAATATGCTACTCCTAATAGGTTAAGATCACCATAAGTGATCAAAACTTGTAGCCTTAACAGGCAAACCTTTTCTATCTGCAGTAGTGAAGAATTTGTGGGTGTCATCCCCACCGCAGTTTTTACCTTCTTACAAGGGTTTCTGCGTTACCAAAATACTTGTGTTATGTGATTGCCATATTGATTTCATGTTGTTTACTCACTCAAGTTAACTAGTGTATGCACCCTAAAATGGTCGCCTAGACTTTGGGCCCCCATTCAAGAATTTATCAAATCCTTGAATCAATATTTTCAAAAATCAACATTTTTCAATTATAATAATTTCCTTGATCAAGTCATATTTCATCATTTTTGATTATTTGCCTTGGGCAAACCATTTTATCCTAAGTCTTTATTTAATTAAAAGGAATATTTCCTCCCCTTTTAATAAATAAAAAGCCCCCACTTTTCCTCTTATCCTAAGTTGCACAAATAAAGCATTATTCCTATTTTATAAAAAGAAAAAAAAACACTTTTTGTCTCATATGGACACAAAAGTCAACTCTTATTTTGTCATTGGAGGATATTTGTGCACATGAATTGCTCCTCTTTGATGCTCCATCGTTGATTAAATATTTTGCCTCTTAATCTCCATGGTCCATTCCTTCTCATTTCCTATAAAAGAAGAGCTCTCTTCCTCATTTGCATATCCATCTTTTTATGCTAATGTTATGCTGCAGGTTTTCTAAGTGACTTTGGAGCTTTTGAAGATTTGGAGCATTCTTGGCTTTTGCATCTACATTCCATTCTTAGTTTCATTCATGCATAGTAGCTTCATGTTTATGCTTTCATAGTTTAAATTTCCTTTCAAGCTTTAGAGTAACTCATCTAGTTTAACTAGGAAGGCTTGGTAATACTTGTACTTTCCTTTTTCATAGCATAGCTTGTACTTTCATTTTCATAGCTTAGCTTGCACCTCTCATTTTTAGCTTGCATATTCATTTTAATCTAGCTTGCATTTGCATTTCATAGTGATTCTTGGAGATATTGACATTCTTGCCCTTGTCTTCATTTGAATCTCTCATTGTGTGGCTGACTAGCAAGGTCATTAGCTTAATAGCTCTAGCTGAGAGCAAACTTCAAATAATCTTGCAACTCCATACATAGAGAGCTCTAGGTTGCTTTCTAAGGTATCCCATTCATGGATTCCCTTGGATATAATGACTTAGAGAAGTGCACCATTTGAGTGTGTACATTTTTGGAGCCCACCGTGGGGCAGAGTATTATTGTTTTGTCCTTAATTTTCTGCATTTCCGTTAAATTTTTCATCAATTTTAAAGCTTCATTTTCAGCTCTCGGGTTTTTCAGTCTTAGATTATTGCGCGATAGTTTCAGTATTGCACGATAGTTCGTGTGCAGTCGCGCGATACTTTACTAGTTAAAAGTATCGCCCCGTTTGAGAAACTGTGTCGCCTCGTTTGAGAAATTATGTCGCCTGCAGTAAAGCGAAGTATCACCCAGAAAAATATTGTCACCTCGGTATAATGTAAAGTGTCGCGCAATATTTCTAGTGACTGTACTGTTGCCTGTACCCGGCAGTGATTTGTTTCTTGGTTCTTTTTTTGCCAAATTTGGATCTAGTTAGCTTGCTGGTTTAGTTTGTTGTGGTTAGATAGATTTAATTTGTAGATTTCATTTGGATTTTAGTTTTTCTAACCTTGTGGGGCTAACAAGTTGTGCTTGTAGGTACTCTCATTGCTTGAAATATTTTGCCAAAAGAACGCATGTCAAAGCTTCAAATGCACAAGGGCTACTAACAGTTTTTGTAGGGTTGCCCAAAGCATAAAAACCCAATCAAGTGCTTGTTGTTTATTTCATTTTCAAGTGTGGCAATTACTAGTTGTTTCATTTCATAGGAACATAATATCTTGTTGTAGGGATTCTTGGGTGGTAGGAGAAGTATGCTCTTCACCCTTGTGGTGAACTAAAAAATCTTGACCCATCTTTAGATTTTGAAAGCAAGAGGGTAATTGAACATTTGCTTGGTGTGTTTGGGAGAAAGCTTTGGGATAAGGGAGTATGCTCTTCACCCTTGTGGTGAAACAAAATCCTTGAATCTCATAAGTTGATCCATTCTTTGTTTAGATCTTTAGAATCCTTTAGCGGGCCTGCTCTTGAGCAATCAAGAGGAATGACCCAAGTGGGGACAAGCTTATTGCCGGCTATTCCGACCCACTATAAACTCAAGGCTATCAAGGACACAAAACCTTGGTAGATGTAGTACTTGTCTTCGCTTGATGTGAGTACTTGTGGGATTGTGACCATGAGGAAAATGTTGAGCAAGAATGCTTAAGGTACTCTTATGGCCACAAGGTCCGTTACTTGTCGCAAGGTAAGGAGTCCCTTTGGGGAGCAAGAGGGGTATTACGAACAGAAGCCCTTATTAAGAACCATAGATAGAGGCCACCCTATTTTTCCGCTTAGCTTCTTGGTGCAAGGATTGATCCAAGTGGAATAACTCGGATCACCCCAAGATTACTCACCATCTGTGCTCCTTTGGTTGTGTCATTGGCACTTCCACAACAAAGCCAATATCTATTGTGGGCAACCACTTTGTGTGAGGCAATGGAGCATCAAATGTGGGCCAAGTTGTTAAGTATTGAGCCATTGTCTTTTTAGTCTAAAAAGTGCTTGAAGTGTTCTCATTGTGATATACTCGTGTAAACGTTCTTGCATATTCAACATCTCGGTAATGCAAATAGAAGTTTTTCAATTTTGATATCACAATGGCTTGTCTTGGCAAGGTTGTTTTTGCCCTTGTTTCAAGTGTTTGAAGACATGTTTGATCACCTACTGTTTGCAAACCTGTCAATTTACTGCTGTCATTATGATTGAGATTGAAAAAACCAACCCTCAAACTGAAATTTGGACCAAAATTGCCTTAAAAAATGAGAATTTGACACTCACTGGTCAAGAATCACGCGACACTGGAACAATATCGCTCTCTATCCTGGGAAATATCATGTGATAGTTCACCCTTGGAGAATTTTCACCCCGCTTACCTAGAAAGTATTTCCCGGGCTGCCTGGAAAGTATCGCCCTACTTAACGCAAACTATCGCCTGGTCTGAAACTGTCAACCATAATTTTTTTTGTTGTCTGCCTAATTCATGCAATTTTCAATCTTTTCTTAGTTGACCAGATTTTCATGAGTTTTGTACCCTGCAACTGAAAGCTTGTTTGTGCCTCAAGTTTTTGGCTCTAGACATTTTAGTTAGTAATCTTTAACTTCACCAAAAATTTTGCTGGTCTTTGGTAAGTTAGGAACCATCCTTGTTGACAAGATTCACCTTTAGATTCTTTGATTGCACACTTGGAGAGTTTGAGTACTCTTTTGTCCAAATCCACTTTCATATAAATTCAATTTCAATATATTTTGGTTAAATCATCCTCCTGATCCATATGTGCTAGGATACTGGAATCCTTTTGTTATGCACCACTATGGCAGTGTTGATTTATACCTTTTGTCAGCTTTCTATCTCACCATATCTCTTTTTGGACAATTGAATATTTTCACTATCCTAGTTTGAAAATTAGCGATTCATAAGGTTATTTTCTCACTAAGGGTCTTTCTTTCATGCCGGTTACAACAAGATACCAAGTGGGTCAAGGAAAACAACCTCAAGTAGTTTTTGAACAATTACCTTTAGTCCAAACTCGTCAAAGGCGAAAGGGGAAGGAACCCGTCTTCGATCAATCTCCTAGGAGTGCTTCAAAAGTTTGGTTTGAGCCTAAGAATAGCCTTAGTTAGTTAAGTACTTCTTTACCATCCTCTCAATCAAATATGGACATGAGCTACACTTTGACTAGGAGACAAAGAGAAGCAATAGATCAAACTCTTGACGACATTTTTCAGAGACATAGGAGTAAGATGTCATTCAATGATGACAATCAAACTGAATCACCTCCTATTAATTCAAGATATCTAGATGCTCATCAACGAGCCGAAAGACACTATGCACAAGCTCATCAAGATGCACAGTCACAACATGAGGACCAAAAAAACCAATCTTGTGATACTCATGTGAACGTAGCTAACTTGTTCAACCGTTCAAGGCCAAGCTCTCCACTAAAAACAACCGCAAGATATACAAGTGAGAGGCTAAAAAGTATTGAGTGAGAAAAACAAGCCTTATTAAATGAACAAGTTGCAAAAGAAGAAAGATTTAGGCTCCTAGAGGAGGAACAACGAGCCTTGTTGGACATAGAGAGAAGGGTCTCACAAGAAGAACAAGATAGGCTTCTAGCCCAACAACTTAATGCACAATTCAACAATAGGGGTACCAATAGTGGGACCAACTCCCCACCATCTACTCCCTTGGGCAGCCCACGAGGCAGAAAATATTCAAGGTCACCATCAAGATCTCCTAGTCCTAGAGGAAGGACTTTAAAACATGCTCACTATAGGAGACAAACGCCTCCTAGGAAATCAAGACAACCCTCCCAACGGGCTCATCATGGCTCTCAACATGGAGGAACTAGTGCAAATTATGAAGCTCAAGACTTTATGAGAATGCAACAAGAACCACTTTTCCAACAATATGTGGAGAAATACATTGAGCAAAATAAAGATAATTTCCTAGAGAGCCTAATCAACAAGGGTGCGAGGGTCCCTTATAACTTTGATGTGGATAGGAAAATAAAGAAACAGAGTCCCTCACAAGAAGAGGAGATTAAGAAAATCAAGAAGATGATGGAGAAGATGATGGCTCCCAAGAGTTCCTTCAACCTTGACTCTATTTGTCCTAATCCTTTTGATAAGAGTGTGAGCATGATGGATTTTCCTAGGAAAATTGAATTTCCCCAATATGACAAATATGACGGTAATGGTGACCCACATGATCATGTGTCAGTTTTATACTATGAGTTTTGAATTTCACCATGAAGATTCCTATCTGATGAGATTATTCCCAAGGAGTCTAAAAGGTCAAGCTATGGAGTGGTTTACCAACATAACCCCTCCCGTCAAAACTTTTAAATAACTGGTCCACAGATTTATGCAACATTTTGCCTACAATTTATCAAGATCAGTCACCATGCTTGATTTGTGTAATTTGAAATAGAATCAAGGGGAATCTTTCATTACATTTTTACAAAGGTGGAGACGATTATGCTCCTGATATTCTAGGACAATTCCTGAACAAGAGAGAATTGATATCATTGTGAGTAATTTAGTACCTGAGATGCGGTATGAGGTTCGGAAGATGGTCTTTGATTCATTCAACACCATGGTCAAAACCACATGTAGAATAGAGGATGTCTTAAAAGAGCAAGGTATTTTGGCTAAACAACATAATAACAACAATAGTCAAAATAATAACAACCATCATAAGGACAAAGGCAAGAACTCACACTGGAATAAAAATAAGCAAGTAGTCAATGACGGAGTTGTTGACTCTAACCAACCAAAGGATCAAGGTGTCCTTCATTTATCTAGTGCAGTTCAAGCTATGAAGCTTAACACATCCTCTAACCAACAGGAGCATAAACAACGATATCAAGAAAAACCTAAAAAGGAGAAGCAACAGTTCTCTAAGCTTGGGGATTCTTATGAAGATGTTTTCAAAATGCTTATTGATAACAATCTTGCACAACCACAAGATCCAACAAAATTTCACATACCTGACATTAAGCCATATTGGTGGAATGAGAAAGCATACTGCATATTTCATAATGGCATTGGTCATGACATATAGCACTGCTGGAAACTTAAACATCTCATTCAAGATCTTATTGAAAATGGCAAGCTTGAGATTGATGGGTTGAAAACCGATGCAAATCATAAAGCGTTTAAGGAACCTTTGCCTAAGTATGATAAGGGGAAAACCTCTAAACCCAAAGATGGCAAAGCTACAATCAACTACGCCTATACGTCTGCAAAGAATGTTATCAATATGCTTGAAGTTGTGGATGAAAATGTCAACATGATGCGAAATAAAGATCTTATAGTCATGATGTGGACTTTCCTATATTTGATAACGAACCTGTGGTGGTGCTTAGAGGTCCTCACTTTCAAAGGTCATCTCAAGCTCTTAATGCTGTCACTAGAAGCCAAGGTCAAGGTCCTTTGGTCATTAGAGGTCCTAATTCTAACCAATCTAGCAAACCAAAGCAAGTGACATCCAAGAATGTCACCACCAAGTCAGTGGTTAATCCAGAAATGAGCTACAATCTTGTTGATCAATTACAAAGAACACCAACTCAGATTTCAATTTTTGAGCTCCTAGAGTTGTCCCCAAGACACAAGCATGTCCTTGAAGATGCTTTGCATACAAACAATGTCCCTAACAACATAGATATTGATCAATTCCAAAATATGGTAAATCACCTTGCCAGCCCACATTACCTCACATTCTCAAAAGAAGATGACAAAGCCTTGAGCCATCCGCATAATCTTGCCCTCCACATTGAAGTCATGATTCACAAAACCTGTGTCAGGCATGTGTTGATTGATGGGGGTGCTGGGCTTAATATTTGTGCCTTGAGTTTGTTGAAAATACTGGGTTACTCAGAGCAAGTTATTGATACTCACAAGAAAATAACCATCAAAGCCTATGATGAGGCAGAGAGAAGCTCCAAAGGCTTGGCCATCCTTCCTGTCAGGATTGGCCCCGTTGAAAAGGACATCTTGTTCCAGATTGTTGATGCTAGTCCTTTAGCCTATAATATTCTACTTGGTAGACCGTGGATCCATGACATGCAAGCGATGCCATCCACCTACCACCAATGTGTCAAGTTCCCTTATAATGGAGTAGAGGTTGTATACCTGGGGATAGCACATTATTTTTTAATGCAATTTCAGTAGGGACCCATGTTCCTCTTAATCGGGAAGCAAAAATTTTTGATACAACTTTGGCACAATGTCAAAATAAGTTCAAAACCATAGACCTTGGTATGGGGGGTTATCACATTGACTCCTTCACAAAGCTGCCAATCTCACCCAGGTCCTATGGTAAACCTTCATAGGAGATGTGTCCCTCGTCCTCAGCAATGACTCTATTTGATACATTTGTAGAGTCTTCAATACCCATTCAGAATGAAAAAGAGGAAGTAGCTGTTAGAGACTGGATTTACAAAGAGGAAAAATACAAGCACAATGAGAATTTTTCTCCATCTCCTAAGACTTATGGGAGAGGATATACTTTGGTAAAAAATATGGGTTACCTAGGTCACGGTCCTCTCAGTCATAGACTAGATGCTAAGGTTGAGCCACTCAATCATGCTCTTTTTGGGCACAGATCTAAGACAACAGTTGGCCTAGATTTTGAAAGTCAGAACAAGAAAGTTGCCCCTATCCTACCTGCGATGAATAGTGATGATGAATACATACCCAATATGCAAAATCAGCAAGATAGGTGTGAAGATTGGGTCCCTTCCACCAATCTCCTTTGGGGAGACTTAGATACTACAGTTGATAATCCAATAGTTTCAGAATTAGAACAAGAACAATCCACTATTGAAGATCATGTTGAGGCTCCTATTCAACACACAAATGGTGTTCAAGAGGGTGTTACCCTTGGTGACATCAAAACTTCTACATCAAGACCTAAAAAATATGGTTGGTGTAAACATCCCAGTCGGGATTCAGATACGGACTCACATGAGTATGAGTGGGAGACTCTTTCTAATTATTCTACAGTTGACATGGACATTGCTGTTGTCCATACATATAGTTCCCAATCTGAGGTAGCTAATGAGTCTAGTGTAGGACTAGAGGATTGGAATCCACAAGTCGCCTTAGTGGACGATGCTTCACTTAGTAGGATGAGTCCTGATTTGAGTACCTTAGAGGGATACTTGACAGATCCTAACTCTGCAATCACCAGAGATGATGCCATTCGCATAAACAATATTGAACCAGCCATTGACCCACCCCTTGCCAATCTGCACTTAATTGATTGGTCTCAGTGCTATCAAGAGCCTTAGCTTCTAACTTTTCAAAATGACTATGAGATAGCATGCTACCTGAATGCCCTTGAACCTGTAGTCTCTTCCACCAGTGAACCAACCACAAGTATGACAAAGCCAGATATCAAGTACCTCAGTCAAAAAATAAAAATAAAAGAAACAAAAAATAGGAGTTCTAATGGCGAAAACCACTATGTGGTGATGTCAAAACCAAAAAAAGTAAAAATAAAAGACGTATCTAAAGGTGAAAACCTCCATGATGTGCCTAAGGATGAGGTACTTGATAATCTTCCAAGCTATTTTCGGGACAGGTCTTCAGTACTTGTTGAGCCTACACAGCTAGTCAATCTGAATACACCAGAGGCTCCACAAATAATTCATTTGGCTCAATCATTGTCAACATAAGAAAAGGAGGCATATACCAAGTTCCTACAAAGAAAGAAAATTAATTTTGCTTGGACTTACTCAGACATGCCCGGATTAGATAGTAGTCTCATTATGCATCATTTGTCCATTGCTCTAGGAATCAAACCAGTAAAATAGAAATTGAGGAAAATGCATCCTCACATAGCTCTCCTTGTCAAAGATGAATTAGAGAAACTCCTCAGTGCAGGATTTATAAGAGCCATTGATTATGCCGAATGGATATCCAATATTGTACCAGTTTCAAAACATGACAAATCCATTTGTGTGTGCACAGACTTTAGAGATCTTAATAAAGCATGCCCAAAGGATGATTTTCCACTTCCAAATATAGACATGATAGTGGACATGACCGCAGGCTATGAGATCTATTTTTTGATGGATGGTTTTTCTGGGTATAATAAAATCAAAATAGCTCCTGAAGACCAAGAGAAAACTGCATTCACTTGTGCATGGGGAACCTATTGTTGGAACGTCATTCCATTTGGATTAAAAAATGTCAGAGCTACATATCAAAGAGCTATGACTACTATTTTCCATGACATGATGCATAAGAACATGGAAGACTATGTGGATGACACCTTGGCAAAATCCAAGAAAAGGGATACACACCTTGGTGATTTGGAAGTAATTCTAGATTGTATGGAATAGTTTCAACTCAGATTAAATCCAAAAAAGTGTGCATTTGGAGTTACCTCTGGCAAACTCTTAGGATTTATCATTTCAGTTAAAGGAATAGAGGTGGACCCAAAAAAAGTTCAAGCAATAATGGATATGCCACCTCCTAAAAACATCAATCAAATGAGGAGTCTTCAAGGACATCTTCAGTCTATAAGGAGGTTTATTTCACAATTGGCTGATAGAGCTCAACCCTTTAATAAGACTTTGCATAAAGGGGTTAAATGTGTCTGGAATGAGGAATGTCATAAAAGCATGGATCAAATCAAACAGTACTTGGCTAATCCTCCAATCTTAATGCCTCCTATCCTAGGAAAACCACTTATATTATATGTCTCAGCAACAAAATCTTCCCTGGGGGCATTATTGGCTCAACTTGATGATACTGGAAAAGAAAGAGCCATATATTACATCAGCCGAACACTAGTTTCATATGAGGTCAACTACACTAGCATTGAAAAATCTTGCCTAGCGGTGGTGTTTGCTTCCCAAAAGTTGTGACATTACATGCTTGCACATACAATACACCTCATTGCAAAAGTTGATCCTCTAAAATACTTGCTTGGTAAGGCTTCTCTCACGGGTAGACTTGCTAAATGGATGATGATTCTTTCAGAATTTGACATAGAGTATGTTGAGCGTAAGGCTATAAAAGGACAAGCTATTGTTGATCAATTAGCTAATTTTCCCATTCAAGATAGTGTGCCCATTACAGTTGAATTTCCAGATGAGCACATCATGTATATGACTACAAGAACCTGGAAGATGTTCTTTGATGGTTCTTTAATGGAAGATGGTTCAAGCGCTGGAGTGTTGTTTGTCTCTCCTCATGGATATACTATTCCTAAGTCCTATAAGTTATTGTTCCCATGCACAAACAACATTGCAGAGTATGAAGCCTTGAAAAATTGATTGAAAATGGCTATAGACTAGGGAATTACAGAGCTGCACATTTATGGGGATTCACAATTGATTATCAACCAAGTTAATGAAGAATATCAAACAAAGGATGACAAACTGATAGCCTATAAGAAGATGGTTGATTCATTGCGCCGATACTTTACCTTTGTTACATTTCAGCAAATCCCTAGAGCAGAGAATAAAGCAGCTGATGCTATGGCTACATTAGCTTCACTTCTTCAGCTAGAACAACATGAGTCCAGATTTGAATTCCTGGTGGAAGAGCTATGTTACCCTATTTTTGACTCCTCAGAAAGCCATGTCATTTGTACCTTGGTTAGCCATGAATCATCTTGCTATGGTGCCATTTATTCATATCTCCGTGATGGTACTATTCCTAAAACCTTCAATCATTTTGAAAGAAGAAACCTTGTTTGTAATGCCTTTAGCCACACCCTTATCTCTGGTGATCTATATAGGATGGGTTTAGATGGGACACTTCTTAATTGTTTAGAAAAGGATGAGTCCAACCAAGCATTAGTTGACATTCATGAGGGCATTTATGGAGTACATTCTAATGGTCTTGCCATGGCCCGACGGTTGCTTAGGGTGGGGTACTATTGGCCTACCATGCAGACAGATGCATTAGCTTTTGCTAAATCTTGTGAAAAGTGTCAGAAACGTGGAAACCTGATACATGCTCCAGGCAGGGAGCTTATTCCTTCTATTTCTCATTGGCCATTTCAGCGCTGGGCCTTTGATCTTGTTGGGTAGATTCATCCCAACTTAGCAGGTGGACACAAATTCATTATTACTGCTACTGATTACTTTACCAAATGGGTAGAAGCTGTCCCACTTTCTGTTGCCTCAGGCAAGATAGTTTCTTTATTTATTTTGAATCATATCATCTGTCAGTATGGAGTGCCTTCTGAGATAATCATTGACAATGGGGGTCAGTTTAAAAATAAGGACCTTAAACATCTCTACAAGAAATTCAAGATAAAATAGCATTGGTCCTCCATTTACTTCCCACAAGGAAATGGACAAGCAAAGGCTTCAAATAAGACCATTCTCAAGATTCTCCATAGAACAATTCACAAGAATGGTAGAGATTGGCACCTATAGATAAATCCGGCCTTGTGGGCCTACAGAATGAGTATTCGTACTCTAACAGGGGCTACACCTTTTGCCCTCACTTATGGTGCTGAAGTAGTATTAACTTCATAAGTAGAGATCCCTTCACTTAGAGTCTCTCTCAAGGATTTAGTGATAGATGAAGACTACCATGCCATGAGGTTGCAGGAACTAGAACTTCTAGATGAAAAGCGAAAAGCATCTTTTGATCACATAAGAGTTTACCAAAAGTGTATGTCCAAAGCATTCAACAAGAAGGTTCGCCCTAGAGAATTTCAAGTGGGGGATCTTTTTTTGCGAGAAAACCCTAAGAACCAACAAAATAGAGAACAAAAAGGGAAGTTTGAACCTAATTGGCTTGGACCATACATTATTACTGCAGCTTTTGGTATAGGTGCTTATTTATTATCTGATCCAGAGGGGGAACAGCTCCCTGACCCTATCAATGTTTTGCACCTCAAGAAGTTCTATCCATGATGCCCATTCTGTCTAGGGGCATCCTTTGTACATATCTTATTGATCCTGAAAAAATTCCAAAAAAATTTCATATATGATGTTGAAAAAATCCTAAAAAGCATATAAAGTCCTGAAAAAATACAAAAAAATCAAAAAATGCAAAAAATTCAAAATAATAGAAAAAGTACCTTGGTGAAAACTTGGGAACAGGCGCCTTGGTAGCAAAAATATAAAAAAATCAAAAAAATCTCCAAGTGGTGAAAACCTGGAAACAGGCGCTACTTGAGGCCTTTGCACCCTTGTCTTTTAGCATGCGTCCTCGACACTTAGGCTTTCTCCATCATGCTTTGACCTTGTTGCCTTGGTTTGGAATTGGTCTTTGTCTTTGTCTAGGGGGCATAACCATTTTAGCTTTGGTCTCTAGGATGTGTTGGTCTTTCGAACATCTTGCAAACGGTGTTTTTTAACACCACCCAAACAGTGTTTTTTTCAACACTACCCTAGCGTCGAGTGTTTCTCAACACTTATCAGATATCCTACCCTATAGTTTAACATGATGCAATATTTCTCACTAGCAGATGTGATACTCAAAGATTGATTCTATGACCTACACACATGCACTTAAACACTTGACTCGCTGAGACTTGTTTGACTTTATTTCTCTGTGTGTTGTCTATGATGATTTCTTTGATGAGTGTTCTCTCCCTATGATAGTTTTTGATGATGCATAGCTAGAAGACTAAGGACTTGAGGACATGTTTTATTGCTTTTTCTGCTTGTGGGTATATTTTGTTGGTCCTAATTGTCATTAGCATTTATGCTTGATCCACTTGACACCTAGGATCTACAAAGTACTATCCTTGACTATTTGTGAGTGCATGCTTATAACCATCTTGACCTTCTTGTGTCTTGATGCAAGCATAATATCGCTATAGAAAACTTAGGTAATCTCACTGCACTAGTCATCTTGACCTATATGTCTTTGGTGCCTAGGTGGGATTCCCACATTTCTATCTGATATAGATCATATTCAGATTCACATAGTCATACTAGTGTGTATTGTATGATCTTATGACGCTACCAATAAAGCTCGATGATGATTATTAGATGTCTATTAGCGTTGTGACCTTGCAAGTCAACCACTTTTCATAGTAGCTTGCATTTTTAGGTTCATGATAGTTAGTTTTGCATCTTGCATAGGGAGAGAGCTCTCCTTTTATCTTTCATGGACTAGTTGGTCAATTGTGCTCACCTTTCCTATTCTCGATCATGTCTTTCACGTCTTGTCTTTAACATCACATCCTATTCCTATCATCACAAGGGGTTAATCTTATCATCATATCTATATCAAAAGAGATCATTTTTAGAAACATGAGTCTACATCATACACATGAGAATTAAACATACATCTATGAGAGAGAATATACATGAGCATATAAACATACATTTTGAGAAAATATGACAAGACAATATTAAAATTGAAACATCCATCACAAGTGAGACAAATAACATAGATACATCACAAATCTAGTAATCTCATATATGAATGTCATAGTACAATTTACAACATATGGGATCCCAAAATCTAGATCAAAGTCTCATGATATGTGTCAAACATCTAAAACCTAACCCCTAAACCTAGGACTCACTAGCACCATCATGTGGAGCTGGTGGAGGAGGAGGTGGTGCTGCTGCCCTATCTGGTACCATATTTGACATCCCTGCTCTCTGAGAGTATGTCGATGCTCTCTGACCCTCTGAAACAACCTGAAGATAGAGCCCATGATAGTATGCAACTCTCGCTGCCTCCCGTCGAATCTCTAGTGCATCTGCCTATGCTAATCTCTCCCGGCGTGCTATCTCTACCCTGAGATCAGATGGCTATTGATATCTCTCTGCCCTCAGATCCATCAACTGCTACTCTCTAACAGCTATAGTGATCCTGAGATGATGCATCTCTGTCTCTAGAGCCTGTATCCTGGCTCTTAGGTCCTCACCTCCTGTAGGCTGATCATACCTAGCCTCTACCTCCCGACGAACTGATCTCGCCGCATCCTCGCTCTCATTAGCAGAGCTCTATCCCCATGACCATTTCTGACCACCTGATTGTGGACCCTCCCTAGTCTCCCTCACTCTCCCTCTCCCTCTCCCACCACCATCTCCTCTGTCTCCACCGTCATCGCCATCATCCCCTTGAGCCACCGACTGTACATCAAGAATTGTGAATCGAGGGAATGGAACCCTCCGTCACTCTGCTTTATAGGCTATATCAGCCCTTGCGTCTACCATGTCTGGGAGGTACTCCCAGGGCTCTCTCCTGATCACGGTTGTGTCATGTACTACTTGCTGGTAATCCAGCATCGGCAGCCAACCCTAACCCTCCTCATCCCTAGCTCAGGCGTATGTAGTAGTCTTAGTGGATATTCACTGCTGTCACCTGAACTGCCACCATACTCGAGTGATGACAAATCTCTCCATGATCTTTGTATGTCAACCTACCAGTGGCTGGCTGCATAGCATATAACTAAGCTCATCCTCTGCATCCCCCCATACCTCCACAGCCCTGTATGGCCTCCATTGGAATGAGGTAAGCCCATCCAGTATCCTCTTGTAGTACGTCACATCCCCGCTATGAGAATGTGATAAAAATCCTGCATACCTATATATGAAGGGATGCCTCCTCTCCCTTGGTTGTACTCAGGGGTGCACCACAGTGATGTGGTCCCATGCGCACACCTGTGCTAAGATAGCACCACATGCCCATGTCCTACTATCGCGGTAGACAATCTCATGTAACTCATGATACATGTCCGCTAATATGGCCATACCCCATGTCATTTGACATGGGTGCGCTACTAGATCCACTAACAATCTGCCCCATCCTATTGGAAAACCCTTCTGACTCCTATCAGTGATAAGGGCCTGTGCTATAATGGATGCAACAATGCAAGGTACTAGGAAGTCTCTACCAAAATTATCCATCAATCAGTCCTAGCTGACATGTCTATCTATAATTGTCACATCCTGGAACATGGCCTGGATGGCCTAGCATCCCTCGGTAGCATCCTGATCATAGTATACCTGTGACATCAAAAAATCATGTCAATTTCTATTATATGGAAACTTTACATTTATGACTATCTATAAACATGATTATACTTACAGGATCGCCATGGCTCGATACTCAGAGTATCTGATACACGTCCTCCAGTGTGATCGATGCCTCTCCAGTAGGTAGATGGAAGGTGTTGTGCTTGCTATGCCATCTCTTGGCAAGCACAGTCAACAACCCATGATCAGCTCTAATATAGGGTAACTGTAGCAAGTACCCGAAGCCCATAGCCCTCAAATCCGCCTTGCCCGGATCATCTAGATCACAGACAAATCGTAGCCCTGTCACCTTCGACACTCTAATGTGTAGCACCGGAAAGTGCTCTTGCAAACCATTAACACCAGCTAGATGTTAGCACATATCATGATGGATGTCTAAAAATTAGTACAAAATATCTTAAAAGAGAACATTGTCTAGACCCATGTCATCTTTTGCTCAAAAACACTACAAACATGTCAAATTTTTACTGGGCGATACTATTTTTTGCTAAAGTATCGCGTGATACTTTTTCTAATAACAGGGTGATAATATCTTCTTAGGTGATACTTCGCATAGGATCACGTGATAGTTTTCCAGTTATCGTGCGATACTAGTTTATATACCCGCGCGATACTATATGGACCCGCGAAGTATCACGTGACAAACATTCTCAAAGGAGGCGATACTTCTAAAGTATCGCATGACTTTTCACCTAAGTGTAAAATTTGAAAATTTAAAAATTTCAAAAACATGTTTAAAATGCATTAAATGCTCATAATGACTCAACCAGGGGCAAGTTTTTCTAAAAACATACCGGGGCACCATACTGCGGATGCCGGTTGTGCAACTGAGAGTGCTCAAACCGATGCTTGTGAATTGAAACTGCTGCTAGTTGGGCCATTTTCTCTCTCTAAGCTCTTGAAATTTTCAAATCACTAAAACATAAATGATTTTGAAAATGACCTTTTTACCCCTTTTATAGCATTTTGACTTTTTGACCTAATTTTCAAAAGACCTTGGAATTGTGTGAAAATTGCACCCCTAGCTAATTTCGACGTCCTAGATCCATTTTCAAACTTGAAATTGAACTTTGAGTTAATCTTGATAGTCAAAATTGCATTCCAAAATTTCTCCCTCTTCTGCGCAGTTGGCTGACCATTTGAGGCCTGATCCTTCGATCTTCGCTGGGGCACCTTCATTTCTTCATCCCCATCTCTTTCAACCTTCTAGTCTTTCATTCACCTTCATTCACTTTATATCTCTGAGGTTTGACTTCATCTTTTCAATCAAACTGGGGCATGTCTTCATTTCTTGATGGTTATCCTATCATGTTTCACCTTTGATTGTGATTTCTAGTGACTTGATCAAGTTTATCAATTTTTTATTCTCCTCTACCTAATTTCGATTTGATTCCGAGGGGGCAGTACCTATCAGCTTTAATCTTTGATTCAGCTTTATCATTTAGTTCAGCTTGAGATTCTTATTTTGAGACTTGATTATCACTTAACAACAATGGTGTTGATCTTGTCTTTTGATTCTTATCTCTTATTTTGAGACTTGACTATCACTTAATAGCAACGGTGTTGGTCTTGTCTTTCAGCCGGTTTATTTTTGTCCTGGTGTGTTCTCAAAATGATCACACGTCTGGATTGTTTTGTGATCTCAAATCGATCTCACATTTCAATTCTTCTTTGACCGCATGTGTTCCCAGAATGATCACACATTAGTCAAAGAGGGGCAAATGTATGCACCCTAAAATGGTTGCCTAGACTTTGGGCCTCCATTCAGCAATTTATCAAATCCCTGAATCAATATTTTCAAAAATCAACATTTTTCAATTATATCAATTTCCTTGATCAAGTCATATTTCATCATTTTTGATTATTTGCCTTGGGCTAACCATTTTATCCTAAGTCTTTATTTAATTAAAAGGAATATTTCCTCCCCTTTTAATAAATAAAAAGCCCCCACTTTTCCTCTTATCCTAAGTTGCACAAATAAAGCATTATTCCTATTTTATAAAAAGAAGAAAATCACTTTTTGTCTCATATGGACACAAAAGTCAACTTTTATTTTCTCATTGGAAGATTTTTGTGCACATGGATTGCTCCTCTTTGATGCTCCACCGTTGATTAAACATTTTGCCTCTTAATCTCCATGGTCCATTCCTTCTCATTTCCTATAAAAGAAGAGCTCTCTTCCTCATTTGCATATCCATCTTTTTATGCTAATGTTATGCTGCAGGTTTTCTAAGTGACTTTGGAGCTTTTGAAGATTTGGAGCATTCTTGGCTTTTGCATCTACATTCCATTCTTAGTTTCATTCATGCATAGTAGCTTCATGTTTATGCTTTCATAGTTTAGATTTCCTTTCAAGCTTTAGAGTAACTCATCTAGTTTAACTAGGAAGGCTTGGTAATACTTGTACTTTCCTTTTTCATAGCATAGCTTGTACTTTCATTTTCATAGCTTAGCTTGCACCTCTCATTTTTAGCTTGCATATTCATTTTAATCTAGCTTGCATTTGCATTTCATAGTGATTCTTGGAGATATTGACATTCTTGCCCTTGTCTTCATTTGAATCTCTCATTGTGTGGCTGACTAGCAAGGTCATTAGCTTAATAGCTCTAGATAAGAGAAAACTTCAAATAATCTTGCCACTTCATACATAAAGAGCTCTAGATCATTTTCTAAGGTATCCCATTCATGGATTCCCTTGGATATAATGACTTAGAGAAGTGCACCATTTGACTTAGAGAATTTGTGGGTGTCATCCCCATCGTAGTTTTTACCTTCTTACAAGGGTTTCTACGTTACCAAAATACTTGTGTTATGTGATTGTCATATTGATTTCATGTTGTTTACTTACTCAAGTTAACTAGATGATTGATTTATGCAATTAGATTCAAGTTATTTTGGTCGGTTATCATTGTACACAGTTATAGATCTGAAAGGTTTTACAAGTAAAATTTTGGAGGCACTGATTCACCCCTCCCCTCTCAGTACCTATCTCTCCTAATTCCAACAATTGGTATCAGAGCTTAGTTCTCTTATTGAACAGTCTAACCACTGAAGGGTAAAGATCTAAGTCATGGAGAGATACAAGCTTAACAAGACTATTGAGAATCAGAAGATACAAATACAGATGTTTGTGGAACAATATAAACAAGCCAAGGAAGAACTGAAGAAATTACTGGTTGAAAGAAAGAACCTTGCAATTCTGCAGAATGAAATCAGTTATCATGAAGAACCTATTGATGAAATATTTGATCATATTGGATCAAGCTCTGGAAGCATCTCAGACAGATCTGAAAGCATAATCTTTGACTTGTTTGAAAAGAATTAGCATCTATCTGAGCAAGTGAAAGCACTTCAAATTGGTCATGAATCTCAGATGGTGAGAATGGTGGAAATCATGAACAATTCTAAACAAGCTGAACAAGATCAGAATCTAGCTATTGAAGACTGAAGACTGATGACTGAACAACTTCAAGCAAAATAAAGTGAAATACAGAGACTCACTGATTGTCACTTCCAAGTATCAAATCAAATGATGATAGTTAATCAAGAAATGAACTGAGTAATTGGAGAATTATCAAGAAGACTTGAAGATGTTGCAATACTCAGAGAAGATAATGAAAAACTGAGAAATGAAATAAAGATACAAAAGCAACACAATGAAATGATGAAGATAGTTGAGGACAACTCTAAAAAGATTGATGATTTCCTGACTAATCAGAGAAGATTCAGAAGCAGAGCTAGTATAGGCTACATCGGTGAAGGAGAATCATCACAACAAGCTAAAAAAGTCAACAACAATCAAAGTCAAAAACCTAAAGTGTTGACATGTTATCATTGTGGAAAACTAGGACATACATCTAATGTGTGTAGAAGCAAAGTAGAAGGTAAACCTCCTGTCATTCCTAAATTCAATGGATATTGTTATTACTGTGGTAAGTTTGGAAATCCAACTTATGAAGACAAAGCTAAGCAGAATGACATTGCTAATAATACTACTGAGGAGAAAATATGCTATACTTGTAATAAGCATGGACACATTGCAAGGGATTGCAAGGCAAAAATGAAACAAGTCTGAACACCTAAAGAGAAACTACAATGAAAGCCATATCAACCAAAGAGATAAGGTAACTCATATGTTTGGGATTATAATACATGGACTAATTATGTTGTATGTGGTCGGTATGGACATATTGCAGCAAACTGTTACAGAAAGAGTCAGATTGGACAATCAAGAAACTGGACAAATGCAGGAATGGCATGTATGCACTGTCACAAGGTTGGTCATTTAAGAAAGAATTGCAGAGACTGAGCACCAGATGAAAACCATATATTTGAAAGTGGATATAACATTGTAGAAATCATGAAGTTAAGGAACACAATGTGGAAGAAGGTATCTAATGAGAATGCTGAGTCAAGTAACACAGTCGGTGAAACCTCATCCACTAGATTGGGTGACATCGGTACCTCCACTTAAGATGACAAAGGTATGTATGGAACTGACATTTTAAATGATCACATTTTACATACAGCTCCTTATATATGATGTACAAATACCAAATCTGCATGGATAAAGATGCACTATGGTTTATGTGTTATGAGTTTACAAATGTCACATAGTCGGTAAAAGAAGAAACAAGATTTGATTACCCATCGGTAATCACTATACAAGGTTAATCGACAACAGTGAAAACCGATGAAGAAATTCTATGTTAACCGAGCAAAGGAAATTGTAGACATTATTGAGCTGACATCTGTTTTGTACCAAAAGTTAGGTCACACATTTAATGCACCAAAGTTTGAGCGGGAATATCAAAAAGTCTATAAATATGCAAAAACAGAGTTCATTGTTACATTGCGATTTCGAAGAATAGAGATTTTACAGAGAAGAGTTCGAGTTAAAGATTTTAAGAAAAGATTCAAAGTCACTGTAGATCGAACCGACAACAATTGTTCTACGATATCGAGTAAGTTCATTTGCTACTGAACACTTGATATCTACTGCTTGCTAAAACCCTAGAAATAATTTATGGCATCAACATCGACTGCAAGCAAATCGCAAAACATTGAGGAGGAAGTAGAATTAATTGTTAGGGCTAATTTCACCGAGGCCAAATTCAAACCACATCCCAAGGTTGCAGCACAAATGGATGATATGGGTGCATTTTCAATTATTTCATATAGGGTTTTGTTAACAGAAGATGTTAGGGCCTATATTCACTGCAAAATTAGAGAAGTGGGTGATTTTGAGACCATTGCTACTTATCAACAAGTTTGTGGACCGGATGGAAAGTTAAAATTCAAATATAAGAAGATTGAGGAGTCAGGGTTATCATATTTTACATACTTCCCTCAAACATTCAGCACTGATTGGATAAGAATTGTGCTAAGCAGATTTCATGATGGAAAATTTTGGTTAGATAAACCTGTTGAGGTCACAAAGAAGATTATCAGTAGGGTTACTGGGTACCCTACAACCAACAAAGCAAAAGCCTTTCGAAGTTCATCTCGTCCCAACGTTAAAAAGAACACTGGAGCTCAATGGGACAGTAGGGCACTAAGAATCTGAACCATCAAAGACCCAGTGGTAAAATTCATAGCACATGTCATTGGATAAAAGATATTTCAATCTAGCAGACTAAACAACGTACCCTGCAGTGCCATGGACATGGCATATAAAATTGTGAAGAAAGATCACCAGGTAGATCTTGCCGAAATGCTACTACACCAATAGTAAGAGAATATGAAGATAATAAGATCAAAGAAGTCCAACACATGTAAGTACAGATCACTGCTTGTCTGTACATTTTTCTATCTACAAAAATATGTACCTGGTATCGGTAAGGTAAACTGGCAATTCGATAAACCGATAATTGCACAAATTGGTGAAATGATGAAAAGTTTAGGAAAGAATATGAACATGGAATTTGATGCATATTTCAAAGAATTTAAGACTCAAATGCATCAAAGGAGTAGAATTCCAAGGGAATTAGTGAGTAAATTTGAAAATGACATATGTTTTGTAGTCAGTATAGACCACTCTATGATAAAGGCTGTAGAACCAAGAACAAAATGGCTGGCACCGATGGGATACAAAATGAACTACGATTTCACTTTGAAATCTATTAATGCATTGCTAGCATTACCGATAGATATCACTGTCACTAGGTTTGGCACATATGAGGAAGCTAAGTCACCAATCACTACAGACATAGAGATCAAAAAAATGTCTAGAAGGGCGAAGAAAATGAGGAAAGATCTCGCAGCAAGATATGGAAATGCATCACACTCATTTGAGGAGTCACCAGTTAAAGGAACAACCGAAGGTTAGTTACAGTTGGCTGACAAGCCCTATGATAGTGAGGAGACCGAGTCAGACAAAGAAAAGGATCCCACACCGGTTCCTCCCACCAATGTTGAATAGGAAATGCAGTTACCAGAACAAAAAGGTATGAAAACAAGGTCATCAACTGCAACCTCATCCCCTCTAACGAAAGAGGAAATAAAAGTTAAGAAAATGAGGGTAGCTACACCAACAAGGAAATATGTTAAGAGAAAGACAAAGGTTGTAGCTGAGGCAACAAAGAAAAGGAGAAAATTGGTCAGAAGTAAAGAAGATATAGAGGAGACTGAAACTGAAAATGATCCTAATCAATTCAAGATAGTTCGTAATAGGGAAAGTACAATAGAAGAAATAATTGAAGATATAATTGAAAATGGAAATCTTGTAGATCCAGGCATAGGCAAATTTGACAAAATGTCAATTGAGGACAAGACAAATCTAGAACATGCTATCATCCAGATGATGATTAAATTCAAGAGAGTACCAATGGAATTCGCATGTCAATTACCAAAGGAACTAGATGACAAAATAAATGAGAAATGGGCTATTGCACTAGATACAGAGAAAAGGAAAAGAGAATGATCATTAGTTTGTGCAGCCTCGCACTTCAGCTATGATGTTGTAAGTGAATACTTGACAAAGTACCAAGCAAGATTTCTAGTCAAGAATAGAGCTATGTAGATAATGGATGAGAATGTGGCTGATATGGATGTCACATGTGATTCTCTATGGACATCAATTTTGAAAGCAGAAGAGAAAGCTGAACAGGAAGCATTCCTAAAACTATCTAAGAAGAGACACAGTTCAAAAGGTAAAGGTATTTACATCGATGATAACAAATGAAAGAAATTAAAGGACATCAATATATCAGTTACCGAGGTAATTGATATCACCGAACAAAAGGAAGAAATAAGAATTTCACAAGATGCACCGAATCGTGTAGAGATCCAATTGAAGAAGAAAACCGATGATGATGTACTCATTGAGGACATAAAAAATGGTGATCCTAATGATAAGGATGATGAATATGTGACTATTGCACCAAACAAAGATGAAGCACCAGACACTGTTAGTGTGTTCACATCTCTATCGGGTGAACTTCCTGTACTTATAGAGGTAGTTGAAATACTTTCACAAGTACAACCTAATGCTTCTCATCCCAAGCAAAATAAAGATACAACTGGAACACACAAACCTAAGCAACTTGTAGATACAAATGAGCCTACCAAAATAGAGGCACAGTCCACAGAATCAAAGGAACCAGAAGGAACAAAGTCGACCGAGGTGAACCCCTCTGACACTACAACTAAGACTCCCACACCATCTACTGAGGAGCAGAAGAAGGAAGATACAGTGTCAATTGAGAAGGATACTCTGAAAAGTGGAGAAAAAGCTATTGTTATTAGTGAGAAGAAGTCACCTCTTTCACAAAAGAAGAAGAAGAAGAAAGCAAAAGGGTCGGTCACCATTGATGAAGTCATAATTATACCAAAATGTGACCTGAGAATCCTAAGCCCTGAGGAACTAAGTAAATATGGGGAGCTATGTTCAAGAAAGGTGGCATAAGAAAAGCTAAAGCAAGAGCACAAATGAAAAGAAGTGTTAACTGATGTGAGGGATATTCTGCAACAGATAGTACCAGAGACAAGTATTGATGAGAATACTCCCATCATAGATCAACTTGCTACACTCATCGACAAAATCAATGCCCTTGATACAGATGCCGACAAAAGAATAGAAGAAAGGGTAGAATCAAAGATTCAGGATAAATTGGTAGAAAGGATTAGCACAGAAGTGGCACTGAAAAAGGTAAAATTATCTGAGGTAATTACCGAGGCAAAATCTATCACCTAGATAATCTGTCAATTTTTTTTATCAAGCTTTGTACTTCAGACATCTTCACTGTAGAAGTCAGTGAAAAGCTAAAAGGTTTAGAAGCAGAAATAAAGTTGAGTGCACAAGCAGCTATAATTGAGTTGAATGCTTTCTTAAAGCATATTCACCGAGTTCATGAACTCCAACGGTTGATAGCAGATCTAAGAAAACAAGAAGAACAAATCATTGATCTGTTGAACCTACAACTGATTTACAACTGATTGGAGAGATTTTTGAAACAGTGATTGAAGATCACATGAAAAGTAGTTGTATAGATATACAATATGTTAAATCAGTATTATGTTGTCATTGATGTCAACTAGTTTCTTATTAGTTTGACAGTACTTATCTTGTAAGTTATCATTACCGAGACATCTGAAGAATGGAGAAGGTCACAACAGATAAGGATAAGGAATGCATTGGATAACTTATTGTGGATAACTTATTGATGAGTCTTTGATCTCATTATATTGACTTTAGTATGTTGTATTCATCTATTATGGAGAAAGGAACAAAAAGACACAAAGTAGTGTTGGTCAGTAAAAGAGAACAGTTTTAATGTTTACCAAGATCCTCAGTGTAAACACCGACGACAGTATACACCGATGCAGTGTGTTGTATACCGAGCACAAGTTTAACCGATGAAGGTTTACCGACGCATTTCTTTGTTAACTGAGGAGAACAAAAAAACATTTAATGATATTGTCAACTAGACAATTTGACAACAAAACTGATGAGCTGGATTCACATGATTTCAAGGTGAAAATTCAAAGTTTGTTACAAGGATCTACGGCTAAAAAAATTCAAGGAAGATCTGACGAAGGAGATTGAAATGTGTTAATGACACATCAGCTGAGGAAGTTTAAAGCGACAAAATCAGTGGATATGATTAAGCAGCAAAATTTGATGGATGAAAATAAAATGGCTTACATGTTTATTTAAAGAGAAAAAAAAGAAAAAAAGGAGATACTACAGAAGTTGAGCATGAACTAGCATTCATGCATTTCTAATCAAACAGGTTACTGAACCGAGCTGTAGAAATCAAGCTACACAATGAACAAACCGAGCTACACAGAGCACAAAACTGATTGTTTGTAAGTGATATTGATATTAGATCTAAAGTGATATATTGGTCAGAAAACATTGTTGAGCATAACATTGATCTACAACTGCAATTTGTTGTATTAAGGCAGATCAACCTACTGTTACTTTCTAATAATTGTAAACAGTGAAAATCTCTTAACCGAGTGTACTTTTAAGTCTTATTTGTGTTTCATTCTAACAAGTGAAACATTGTTATCCTGTAAATCAGCATAGTGAGTGACATAAGATTGAAAGATAACTTCTAGTGCAAAATCCTCTAACCAGGTCACACCTAACAATGTGTATTGTAACCTTTAACAGGGTTGGGTCCTCACAGGCTTCACTTTAGAAGAGTGAAATTTTTGGGTTGTCGGTTCCCAGGTGGTTTTTCCCTTAAATGGGTTTCCACGTTAAATCATTGTGTTATGTGTTTATTGTGATAATTTTTTATTATCATACTTTACATTTTAGCTATTTGATTTGATCGGTAACTACTAAAGAGCTTTAACTGAAGATCGGTAAAAACACTGACAGTGAGTCATATATATGTTTACCAACTGACAAAAATTAGAGAAACAATATTTTGGATTACTCATTTTTTGTTTTGGGACTTGGATAACTGATTCACCCCCCTCTCAGTTATTCTAACAATTGGTATCAGAGCTGTTTGGTTGCTTGAAACAGATTTTTAAGGACTTGAGCATAAAGATCACAAAATGAGTAAGAGGGAAGTGCCTAGACTGAACAAAGACAACTTCTCAGTATGGCAACGGAGAATGAAATTGCATATAGCTAGAATTGGTGGAGATGCACTACATTTTATGAAAACTGGCTATACTGAACCAACTAGTCCTCTGACTGTGGAACAACTAAAAGACAAGCATGATCACAACGTAGCAATGATGGAACTTGTTGCTGCCTGTACCGATGCTGAATTTGAAGAAATCAAAGGATTGACTACTACTAAGGCAATGTGGGATAGATTAGAGCAAGTATACAATGGTAACACATCTGTCAAAAGAGCTAGAACAGAAAGCTTAAGAGGTAAATTCGATGAAATGAGAATGAAAGAAGGAGAAAATATTGCTGAATATTCAAAAAAAATTAAAGAGGTTGTTTATGCTATACGAGCTTCTGATGGAGTAATTGAAGAAGAGACTATAATCAACAAAATCCTCAGAACCCTGCTACCTGTCTATGCAATCAGAGTATCGACAATTCATGAGAACTGAGACACATCCAATCTTACACTTGATACTTTGGTCGGTAAGCTTACTACTTTTGAGTTGAACAATTTTGATAACAGTGTTGTACCTTCTGTTGAGTTTTCTTTCATGTCTTCTCTGAAGATTGGGAAATCTAGCAAGAAAAATAGAAATAATAATGATATTGATACTGATGATAACCTGGATGAGCTTGAAGCATTAATGGCTAGAAGATTACTGAAAGGTAAAGGGAGATATAGAGGTAAGTTACCCTTGGCATGCTTTAATTGTAAGGACGTAGGTCATATTGCTGCTAGATGTACTCAGAAAAGAAATGATGATGATGAACCAAGAGATAAATCTGAAGGAAGTTATGGGAGGAGAGTTAACAGAAGCTACCGACATAGTAATAGAAATGACCGAAAGGACAAAGGTAAAAAGGCTTGTTATATAGCTGAAAATACTAACTCTGAGTCTGATTCTGATGATGAAGAGGTAGTGTTTGTTGCAATGAAGGAAGATTTAGAAGAAGATGAAAACCAAGATGAATCTTCCCTGATCTCACAGATAAGAAAGAATGAAACATGGATCATTGACAGTGGCTGCACACATCATATGACAAGTGATGTAGATAAATTTGATGAATTAGTTGAATATAATGGTGAATCTGTAAGAATGGGAAATGATGCCCCATGCACTGTGAAAGGTAAAGGTACCCTTGTAATTAATGATAGAATAAAATGTGAGAATGCTTACTGGGTATATGGACTGAATTACAATCTGTTGAGTGTGGCACAACTAAACAATTCAGGCCACAAACTGGTGTTTGAAAATAAAAAGGTGAAATCTATGAAAATGATGGAAGACTTGTTGGGACTAGTACTCAAACTAGAGGTAATCTTTTTCAACTTGATATTGATGAGTCTTCTTGCCTACTTATGAAAGATGAAGATGCTTGGCTATGGTACAAGAGATTATGTCATGTAAACTTTGATAATATGATCAAAATTAGTAAAAAGAAGAGAGTTAGAGCTTTACCTAACTTATCTAAGCCTGATCATACTTTATACCATGAATGTCAGAAAGGGAAAATGACCAAATCTAGTTTTAAGAGTAAGGACTTCTCAACAAAGAAGATTCTTGAGTTGGTTCATACCGACTTATGTGGACCCATGAGAACTCAAAGTTACTATGGTGATAGATACTTTATTCTCTTTGTTGATGATTACACTAGATTAATGACTGTGATGTTTTTGAAGGAAAATTCTGAAACTTTCAAACTATTTAAATGGTATAAGGCTAAAGTTGAAAAGGAAACTAGAAAGGAAATCAAATGTCTTAGATTATATAGAGGTGGTGAATTTATATCTTGTGAATTTACTAACTTCTGTAATGAGCATGGAATCCAAAGGCAGGTGTCAACACCGAGAACCCCACAATAGAATGGTATTGCTGAGAGAAGAAACAGATCAATAATTGATTGTGCTAGGACACTAATGATACAAAAGAATGTCACTCAAAAATTCTGGAGAGGAGCTATAAGCACTGCAGTCTATGTGCTTAACCGAGTACAGTTGAAGAAAGACACCAACCGAACACCATATGAGCTTTGGTTTGGACACAAGCCCAATGTAAGTTACTTTAGAATCTTTGGAAATAAGTGTTTTATTCTGAAAAATGATAGGAATGGTAAGTTTGATTCCAAAGGAGATGAAGGAATATTTTTAGGATATTCTACCCAAAGAAAAGCTTACAAATGTCTGAACAAGGTGACTAATAAAATTGTTGAAAGTGTGAATGTTCATGTTGATGAACATGATGATAAGATCACAGATGAGTAGATGAAGGAACTAGAAGATTACAGACAATTCACTTACTATGAGTTTCCTAAGTTTCAACTGAGGACACCACAGACTACTGCAATCGGCCAATAGATAAACAATGTACCACAACTGATAGAACCAACTGAACATACTGATGATCAAGGAGGAGCTCCCGAGCAAGCTAATGAACTAGAATAGAATGCATAGTAGAATACACAACAGGATGCACAAGATAGAAGATCTAGGATACTAGCAAGATTTGTCAGAAGACATCATCCTGAAGGTCAGATTATTGGAAACAAAGATGCTAGAATGCAAACAAGAAGCAAAACAAGACAAGGTACTTGCTTAGTTTGTGAATTTGAACCTAAGAATGTACAAGTTGCTTTGGATAATGAAGAATGGGTCAAAGCAATGACTAAAGAGATTGAGCAAATAGAAAAGAATAAGACTTGGACCTTAGTACCCCAACCTAAAGATAAAAATGTTATTGGTACTAAATGAATTTTTAGAAATAAGCTGAATGAAAATGGAGAAGTGACAAGAAATAAAGCAAGACTTATATGTAAAGGATATGTGCAAGAAGAAGGAATTGACTATGGTGAAACAATTGCACCTATTGCAAGTCCTGAGGGTGTCAGAATGTTACTGGCATATGCTACACATAAGAAATTTAAGGTATACCAAATGGATGTCAAGTCTGCTTTCTTGAATGGAATACTTGAAGAGGAGGTCTACATTGAACAGCCTGAAGGATTTGAAGATCTAGACAACTGAGATATGGTTTGTAGATTGCACAAAGCACTGTATGGACTAAAACAAGCACCGAGAGCATGGTATGAAAGGTTGCACACCTATCTGTTAAGTATTGGCTTTATTAGAACAAGTGATAATAATAATTTGTATATGAAAGGTAACACTGATGATACTATTATCATAGCTGAAATATTTGTTGATGATATAATTTTTGGAGGTAGAGATATTGTATGTAAAGCATTTTCTAATGAGATGCAAAAGGAATTTGAAATGTCTATGTTCGAAGAGATTAAGTTCTTTCTAGGACTACAGGTGATTCAGCATAGTGATGGAATCTTCATCACTCAATCAAAATACATAAAGGAGGTATTGAAGACATTCGGCATGGAAGATGCAAAACCAGTGGGAACACCGATGGCTACTGGATGTAAGTTGACAAAGGAAGATGAGACTACCGAGGTAAATCAGACACTTTACCGATCCATGATTGGTAAGCTGATGTATGTAGTTCATAGTAGACCAGATATAGCTCATGTTGTTGGAATAGTTGTAAGATTTTTTGCAAATCCCAGAGAATCACATATGATAGCAACAAAAAGGATATTGAGATATCTTAAGAAGACAAAAGATTATGGTTTATGGTATTCAAGAGATGGAAAGTTTGAACTGAAAGTGTATACCGATGCTGACTGGGCTGGTAATGTGGATGATAGAAAAAATACAACTGGAGGAGCATTTTTCTTTGGAGACAGACTTGTAACTTGGACAAGCAAGAAGCAGAGTTGTATTTCTCAATCAATAGCTGAAGCTGAATATGTTGCTGCTGCAACAAACTACTCCAATATAGCCTATATCAAGCAAGTGTTGGAAGGTATGAATGAGGTGATCATTGATCCAATGACTATATATTGTGAGAAAACTAGTGCTATAAACATATCAAAGAATCTGGTAATGCACTAAAAAACAAAGCATATATCAATTAAGTATCATTACTTAAGGGAACAAGTGCAGGAAAAGCAAGTTAAACTGGAGTTTGTTACATCAAAAGAACAACTTGCAAATTTTTTTACAAAGCCTCTACCAAAAGACACTTTTGAATACTTGAGGAATAGACTTGGGGTCTATCCCCTATCTATCAGTCACTAAGGTGATTTGGAATGCTGCATTAGCCTATTATATCAGAAGATCACTCATGTTGATGCTAGCATAGATCGCACTTTGATTAAGTTCAAGGTTGTGATTAAGTTTGAAGAACAGATGGAGATATTAGTATACTGAGATACAATGAAGAGGTTTGGACAAGATTGATGTTTGTTTATTTTGTTCATTTGGCATTGTTGTCAAAGGGAGAGAATAGGCAAATATGAATGAGCGAAAGGAAGAGAATCTGTACTGTAAAGACAAAGGGTGAGAATACTGAACATGAAGAGTTAAGGATGAACTATCTAAGGGAGAGCTTATGATAGATAGAGTTGTAGAGTATATGTTTGGTATGTGTTTGGTACATTTATATTATTTGAGTTGCCATCAATGCCAAAGGGAGAGATTGTTGAACCTACAACTGATTTACAACTGATTGGAGAGATTGTTGAAACAGTGATTAAAGATCACATGAAAAGTAGTTGTATAGATATACAATATGTTAAATCAGTATTATGTTGTCATTGATGTCAACTAGTTTCTTATTAGTTTGATAGTACTTATCTTGTAAGTTATCATTACCGAGACATCTGAAGAATGGTGAAAGAAGGTCACAACAGATAAGGATAAGGAATGCATTGGATAAATTATTGTGGATAACTTATTGATGAGTCTTTGATCTCATTATGTTGACTTTAGTATGTTGTATTCATCTATTATGGAGAAAGGAACTAAAAGACACAAAGTAGTGTTGGTCAGTAAAAGAGAATAGTTTAATGTTTACCGAGATCCTCAGTGTAAACACCAATGACAGTATACACCGATGGAGTGTGTTGTATACCAAGCACAAGTTTAATTGATGAAGGTTTACCGATGCATTTCTTTGTTAACCGAGGAGAACAGAAAAGCATTTAATGATATTGTCGACTAGACAATTTGATGACAAAACTGATGAGCTAGATTCGCATGATTTCAAGGTGAAAAGTCAAATTTTGTTACAAGGATCTATGGCTAACAAAATTCAAGGAAGATCTGACAAAGGAGATTGAAACATGTTAATGACACATCAGTCGAGGAAGTTTAAAGTGACAAAATCAGTGGATATGATTAAGCAACAAAATCTGATGGATGAAAATAAAACGGCTTACATGTTTATTTAAAGAAAAAAAAAAAGAAAAAAAGAAGGAGATACTGCAGAAGCTGAGTGTGAACTAGCATTCATGCATTTCTAATCAAACAGGTTACTGAACCAAGCTACAGAAACTAAGCTACACAATGAACAAACTGAGCTACATAGAGAACATAATTGATTGTTTGTAAGTGATATTGATATTAGATCTGAAGTGACATATTGGTAAGAAAACATTGTTGAGCATAACACTGATCTGCAACTGCAATTTGTTGTATTAAGGCAGATCAACCTACTATTACTTTCTAATAATTGTAAATAGTGAAAATCTCTTAACCGAGTGGACTTTTAAGTCTTATTTGTGTTTCATTCTGACAAGTGAAACATTGTTATCCTGTAAATCAGCACAGTGAGTGACATAAGATTGAAAGATAACTTCTAGTGCAAAATCCTCTAACCAGGTCACACCTAACAGTGTGTATTGTAACCTTTAATAGGGTTGGGTCCTCACATGCCTCACTTCAGAAGAGTGAAATTTTTGGGTTGCCAGTTCCCAGGTGGTTTTTCCCTTAATAGGGTTTCCACGTTAAATCATTATATTATGTGTTTATTATGATGATTGTTTATTATCATACTTTACATTTTATCTATTTGATTTGATTGGTAACTACTAAAGAGCTTTAACTGAAGATCGGTAAAAACACTGACAGTGAATCATATATATGTTTATCGACTGACAAAAATTAGAGAAACAGTATTTTGGATTACTCATTTTTTGTTTTGGGACTTGGATAACTGATTCACCCCCCTCTCAGTTATTCTAACATGATCAGGTTACAGAGTTACAAAAAGAACTCACTCCATACCTGAAATTTTTTGAAGCACATATTGTCAAAGCTGAACAACTTGTAGCAACACCATAGATTTCGGTGTTATATAATATCTTTGACATGCATGCACAAGTCAGTCTTGAGCATATTGCTCTTACCAACTTGAAAGAGGAGTGGGACAACCTCTTGGAGTCTGTAAAGAAAACCCATCAAAACATTTTTGATAAGATGTAAGTATATATTATATTTTTTTGTGTTTGGCATTATTATCAAAAAGGGGGAAAACATGTATATGCCAAATAAGTGTACTTTGATATGTACATATTACCGGGAGCATGCACCGAGGGGGAGTACTTTGTACTTAGAAAGTTTTTTGTTGTGGATATGTATATGGCAGAGATATAAGGAATATATAAGAACATTTTGTCTATATACATTCAAAGTTTTGATACTAATGCCAAAGGGGGAGATCATTAATCTCTATTGAGCATTTAAGGTTGTCATTAGTATCAAAGGATATCAAAGAGATCGGTCAGTCACTTATATTGAGTTGGTTGGTAACCAAAAGTAAGATAGAGTAGTCGGTAAAGCCTTTACATCGAGCATCACACAATTTACCGAGCACCAGTGACACCGACACCAATGGACAGTAAACACCGAGCACTTTATACAGTGTTTACCGATGATCACAAAAAATGGTATAGTAATCTAAAATGGCACATTATTCTATGCAAATGGTTACAACAGATCGTAAAATGGTTTACCAAGATTGAGGAGCATTTATTGTAAAAGATACTCATTAAATGTAATGTTTATCTTATTGTAATAGTTAATCTAGGTTAATTTTTCACCGTAGATCTTAGGGTTATGATTATTTTTGTAACCTAATTTTTTGCTAAAGCGGCAAAATAGAACACTATACATTTTGTATGTTCACATCATTTAGTTGGTTGGTGAACTGATATATATGAATCACAGAGCACTTGAAGCCATTGCCTAACTTCAAGTCAATCAGTTTACAAAGCAGAATAGAGTACAAAAGTTATCAGATTGAGTAGAATCAGAAAAGGCTATCGAGCAGAACAAAGTAGAGAATCATCACAGTCAAGGTGATATTTTAATTATCTATTTTAGATAATTGAGTTATCAACTAGTAGATAACTGCCTATTACTCTCTGACAATTGTAATAGAGTTTTTGATAAAATCTCTTAACAGAGTAGACTTAACAGTCTTATGTAAATCTCTTAACCGAGTGCACACTTCATTAGTGTTGTCAAAATCCTATAACTAGGTAGATCTAGCTGATCTAATATGTTACTCCTAATAGGGTAATATCACCATAAGTGATCAAAACTTGTAGCCTTAACAGGAAAACCTTTTCTATCTGCAGTAGTGAAGAATTTGTGGGTGTCATCCCCACCGCAGTTTTTACCTTCTTACAAGGGTTTCTGCATTACCAAAATACTTGTGTTATGTGATTGTCATATTGATTTCATGTTTTTTACTTGCTCAAGTTAACTAGATGATTGATTTATGAAATTAGATTCAAGTTATTTTGATCGGTTATCATAGTACACAGTTATAGATTTGAAAGGTTTTACAAGTAAAATTTTGGAGGCACTGATTCACCCCTCCCCTCTCAATACCTATCTCTCCTAATTCCAACACACAATACATTCAATGATGAAATTAATGCTTGGAGATTGCTTACTATTCCATCCTTGAATTTAGAAACCAAAACAATAAGTAAAGAAGCCTTTCAACAATGCATAACACAATGGACTTGCAGATTTAAACTTCTATTTTTATTGAATCTCTATTCCTGCCGTACACTCCAAGCTTAAGTCTGTCGTACAATGACTTCCAAAGGTTACATATAAATCCATCACAACTTCCCCAACCATGAAGAACATAGGTGAAGAACTTGATGGTTTCATGCTTTAATCTTTAAGAACTTGATCAAGAACATAGGTTTTAATGAAATATCAATTTGATTTGCAAAGTTTGTGTTCTTTACAAATTTGAAAGGCTCTAATACTTACTAGGGCTGATGTGGATGTGCAACCTTATGCTTTTACTACTAAGTCTTTGATTGTTGGGCATACTGATTATAAGTACTTGACATATATCACAAATGTTGCTAATTAAGGTTGGCGGGATGATTACACCTATCCTAAAAAAAGACTGTCAAATCATTATGCTTTCAAATCAATTACCTATCGACATATGCCTTGCAAGGGAGAGAAGCCAAACACATAAAGAACGTGTACATAAACATGACAGCTGAAAAACTTAAATGGAATACACCAAGAAGTACCAAATGATGAATGCTCAATTGTTGTAATGGAAAAGTATCAGAACCATCCATTTCTAGAGCTTGATTTTCTAGTCTAAATGATTTTTCTAGTTGTAATGATTTTTTTAGAACTTGATTTTCTAGTCTTAATGATTTTTCTTTCATCCTAATGTGTGTTTCTCTTGATAAATTAGGCCTTGAATTTGAATTTTTGTTCACTATTTTATTTCAGCTTGATATTTCATTCATTTTTCATATACATAGAGACTACACATGCTGATAAAAAAATGAGCTATTTGATTAAGGTTAACTATTCATGATTGTAAATAGTCAATATTTTCGATGGTACTCCTTGGTGTATTCCATTTTAAAATAATCATGTTTCTATGGCTATGATAAATGTCCCTTTGTGTTGAGAAAATTAGAGTTGAAAAAATGGTTGCAAACAAATCATCCTTCTTCCACCAACATTCTAGTCAATGTACAAGTAACGAGTCATTCCATTCAAGAAAGACCATGTCTGACAATATCAACCTAGAACAAAATAAGGAGTATGCAGAATTTAGTGATTGTATCTTCCATTAGAGCCACTTCATATGCACAAGTGATGAACATGCATATTTGCTTGAGCGTTATTGGGAGCTTACCCAGCAACACATGTACTATTGTGAAAATCACCACAAATCTATTTGCTGCTGGGTCTAGCTCCCAGTATTGCTTGGTCAAATATGAATGTTTTTCACCTGTGCATATACCTTCTATGATCAAATTTTATATGCACAGTGATGAACATTTAGATTTTCCTAAACAGTACTTTGAGTAGTCCTCCAACACATGTAATATTGTCAAAATCATCACAAGTCCATTTTTTGGAGGGCTACTCATAGTACACATGTTTGGAGGTCTAAAGGAAACAAGAGAATTTGAAGAGTCACGAGTCTTAAGATTGCACTTAATATAGCCAAGCTTCATTCAATGGTACATTCAAACATGAAACAAACCATTCTTAAACTAGATTAAACTAGTAAACCAAAGGACATAATGACTATAAGTAAACTAGTAAACCAAAGGACATGCTTTTACTACTAAGTCTCTGTTTGTTGGGCATACTGATTACAAGTACTTGACATATATCATAAATGTTGCTAATTAAGGTTGGCGGGATGATTATGCCTATCCTGAAAAAAGACTATCAAATCATTATCCTTTGAATGGTTACTATGAATATGAATGATTTGATATAACATATTTCTCATTTTAATTGAAGTTTGGAATAGCTTGTGCAAGGGTGAAAGTACTTTTGATCATTTTGGTCATGACTGTTCCTCTACACAGTCAACAAATGTTACTATCTAATGGTTATATGTAATGTTGAATGGATTAAATTCTTTATTCTTGGTAGAAGTGAATGGAAGGAATAGTGTTGGTGTTAGGTTTAATTTATTATTGAATTCAATGGTTTCCAAGATGTGTTGAGGAGTTTTCTCCTTTTTTAATGTTAACTGTTCCTGCACAATCCACTAATACAACAATGAAATGCTATGTGATTGACAATTTCATACAACTGGTCCTTTGGCGTGTATTAAACATAATATAATTTTCAGCATATTATTATCATTCTATTTCTTTGTTGTAAACATGCCATTGGTTCAGCATATTATTATCATTCTATTTCTTTGTTGTAAACATGCCATTGGTTTGGTTTTGTAAATTTCTTTTTGTGTTAAATTTTTTTTCCTATTTTTTCCATTTGATAACCTCAGTCAAAATTTCAAAACAGTGAATAACATCAAATAATGGAGATAAATCATTGGCTAGGGCACGACACCAGTAGATTAAAATTGAACCAATGGCATGTTTACAACAAAGAAATAGAATGATAATAATATGCTAAAAATTCATATTCTGTTTAATACACGCCAAAGGACCAGTCCCAACAATTCTTAAACAATAAAGTATGTTTAAGAATTGTTGGGAGTAGTTTTCAAACATTCATATTCACTTATTGAATGCTTTGGAGACTAGTGGTTTGATTGTCCATGCATTACCACTGATTGAGATTCATTAAAGGATACAAAACCCTTCATTTTGGGTTATTGTGTGTGGATTCAAATGTAGGTTTGATTTGGTTAATGTTTAGAAGAGATCAATAAACTATTTAAAGACAATCTTACATGTTTTGAGAGGTTTGAGAGGCACTTATCATGATTGTACCCTCACAAACAATGACATAGACTGGTTTTACTAAGTTTCTTTTCTCTATTTTGAGGTTCTCATTGCCAAAGTGGCCAAAGACTATGTTAGGCTGATAAAATATGGGGATTCTCTTTACCGCTGCAAATCTTTGAAGGTTGTTGCACTTGGACAGATGTGGATGTGCAACCTTATTCTTTTACTACTAAGTCTCTATTTGTTGGGCATACTGATTATAAGTACTTGACATATATCACAAATGTTGCTAATTAAGGTTGGCGGGATGATTACACCTATCCTAAAAAAAGACTATCAAATCATTATGCTTTCAAATCAATTACCTATCCGTGTATCCCTTGTGAGGGAGAGAAGCCAAACACATAAAGAACATGCACATAAACACGACAGCTGAAAAACTTAAATGGAATACGCCAAGAAGTACCAAATGATGAATGCTCAATTATTGTAATGGAAAAGCACCAGAACTATCCATTTGTAGAACTTGATTTTCTAGTCTAAATGATTTTTCTATAGTCGTAACGATTTTTCTAGAACTTGATTTTCTAGTCTTAATGATTTTTCTAAAGTCTTAATAATTTTTCTATAGTCTTAATGATTTTTCTTTTGTCCTAATGTTTGTTGCTCTTGATAAATTAGGCCTTGAATTTGAATTTTTGTTCACTGTTTTATTTCATCTTGATATATATTTCATTCATTTTTCATATACACAGAGACTACACATGCTGATAAAAAAATGAGCTATTTGATTTAGGTTAACTATTCATGATTGTAAATGGTCAATATTTATGATGGTACTCCTTGGTGTATTCCATTTTAAAACAATCATGTTTTTATGGCTATGATAAATGTCCCATTTTGTTGAGAAAATTAGAGTTGAAAAAATGGTTGTTCAATGTCTGTGTATCTGCAAGTTGCAAACAAATCATCCTTCTTCCACCAACATTCTATTCAATGTACAAGTAACAAGTCATTCCATTCAAAAAAGACCATGTCTGACAATATCAACCCAGAACAAAATAAGGAGTATGCAGAATTTTGTGATTGCATCTGCCATTAGAGCCACTTCATATGCACAGGTGATGAACATGCATATTTGCCTGAGTGCTACTGGGAGCTTACCCAACAACACATGTACTATTGTGAAAATCACCACAAATCTATTTTATGTTGGGTCTAGCTCCCAGTATTGCTTGGTCAAATATGCATGTTTTTCACCTGTGCATATACCTTCTATGATCAACTCTTATACGCACAGGTGATGAACATTCAGATTGGCCTAAGAAATATTGTGAGCTTTCCTTCCAACACATGTACTATTGTGAAAATCATCACAAGTCCATTTGTTGGAGGAAATCTCACAATACACATGTTTGGAGGTCTAAAGGAAACAAAAGAATTTGAAGAGTCACAAGTCTTAAGATTGTGGTATATTTTAGAAAATGAAGAGTGGAAAGAAGATGATATTCCTGAGATCATGGATGAACACAATGTTGCAGACTTTATTGATCTAGATATCTTGCAGAGGCTTGAAGAACTAGAGAGGGAAGAAGGGCTTAGGATGGCTGCTGAGGGTGACGAGGATGATGAGATGAGGGAAGTGGAGTTGAATCCTGATGAAAAGGAAGCTCTAGCTGCAATTAGGAAGAATAAGAAGATGCTTATCGTCGAACACAAGTTGAAGAAGAGTACTACAAGGAGCATGCCTACCGTACCAAGGAAGTTTGACAAGAATAAGGAATATGGCTTAAACAGAATGGGAAGACATATTTCTAGCCCGGGCTTGGATCCTTTCAAGTTTGGTCATTGTGGATAAAATATACAGATCTATCTAGTGATGCAAAATTAACTTCTTTAAGCCTTACCCTTGTTTCAAATATATCATTTGGGTACGCACAAAGGGCTTAGGAATTGGGGTACGCATAGTTCATTTATGGGATTTTTCTTGGGAAGCTAATTGCTCATCTGTCATCTACATTATTATGAAGCTAATTGCCAAAGGATCCAGGCCCAGGCTAGAAAGATGTCTTCCCAAACACATAAAAACATGTACATAAACACAACAGCTGAGAAACATAAATGTAGATTTCACAATAGTTGAGAAACATAATTGTAGGCATCATGGTCACAATTTTTTGGAGACAACGTAATTGAGTTGTATACCCAAGTGATGGAGAGAAACTTCTACACCTCCAATTCCAAATTGAATACATTTGTGTTGGAGGACCTTGTATTCATGAGCAACAGATGTAGTCAACTTGGAATCAGAGGTGTAGGAGTTGCTCTCCATCATCTGGGTATACAACATAATTGAGTTGTATACCTAAATGACCCAAAGAAACTACTACTCCTCCGGTTTTAGAGGAGTAGTGGTTGCTTTGCATCATCTGGGTATACCACTCAATTATGTTGTCTTCAAAAACTTGTGACCATGATGCCTACATTTATGTTTCTCAGCTATTGTGTCCCAAGACCCCTTATGACCCTTTATGACCCTTTACGACCCCTAAGAATACACATCTTAGAGGTCTTAAAATGTCATAAAGGGTCATAAGAGGCTCCTAGGAGGGGCCAAATGAGCTTCCACCTTCACATGGTTGGCCCTGTTAAGTAGAGAATGTTAAACTATTCTCAAAATAAAGAGAAGCTTAATAATTTAAGGTCTCAGTCCACGAAGATGGTGAAAAATGATGGGAATCAATGCTGGAGATTTTTTAGATACTGAGAAGACGTATATGCAGTGGAGGCCAGAAGGGATTTTTGTGGAGATTTGCTAGATGTGGAGATTTGCTAGAGAGGGTTTCCAGATTGAGTACCAGTGTAGAGATGATGATTCTATACTGCGTCTATAAAACCTTCACAAATATCCCTTTTTTGGCCTCCACTCATACCTCTTCTTAGAATCTAGAAACTTTGGATACTGTTTCTCATCCATGCACGAAATGTGCTAGTGATCATATAAAATTACTTTTGCGAGACTTGGATCAATTATGAGAAGGTAAACAACAAGATAATTTTATTGTATCTTTCATTTCTTTTATCCATTCATATTTTCTGCTTTCTCTTATATTGGATATTGTGCAATGTACATAAAGGCAAGGCGGTGATTATTCTCAATGATCGATAGGTATAAGTCTTCCAGCCCTTACCAAGTAGCTAGGACTAAAGATAGTAGAGCTCAAGAGACCATCATGGTTGGTCTCTGTCCTTGGTCCATATACTGACAAAACATTTTACATTTCATTATCTCATCAAATGCGATGATTTGAAAGAATTTAATGGATGATATTTTCATGTATAACGTATATTATTTTAGTTTGACGGTGAATGAATTTATCTACTTTGCGCACTTGTATACATCGAGCACAACCATAAAGAAGCATCCCCTCCTGTGGCTTGAGTAATGTAGGCCATGGGAGGACATGCTTCTTTATGGATGTGCTCATAGTATACAAGTGCGCGGAGTCGACAAATTCATGCAACGTCAACTTAAATAATATATGATATCATGAAAATATTCTATTAAATTCTTTCAAATCCCTTCATTTAATGAGCTAACGAAATGCAAAATGTTTTTCCAGTATATGGACCAAAGAAAAAGACAATTATGATGGTCTCTTGAGCTTTGTTATTTTTACTATGCTAATCTGTCAGTTTTTTGACATGTAGTAATCCTTTTCCGATAGAAGAGCTATTCCTCCGACGGCTACTTGTGTCGGAACATGATTCCTTATCGTCAGACATTCCATATGCAACTATCAATGGGACCCCATTCCAACAGATGGGTGTGACAAGATGGCTATATCTTCGACAGGTACTCCTATCGAAGATCTACTGAATATTTGTCACCTTTCTAACTGATGAAATGTCATAAGAAGAATTTTTTGATAGATCGGTCACATAGTAAACTTGCTATTTATGTGGCCAATTTTGACGGGTAGGGATGTCAGAATACTAACGGTTACCACTTCCGTCACAATTTGCAATGCAAAAATGCCGATGGACAAATGTGTTGTAGTTTCGACAAATGGCCATTGAAAATCCGACAAATGACCACCGAAATTTGGCCTCAAATGTACTAGTGTTATGAGGGTTAGATTTATTATCTGGGGATTTTCTTTTAACAGGGATGGTATCAAGGAGGGATTCTTCACAAGATATTTTAGGGCCAAACAGAGGAGGGGTTTTTCTTTTTTTATTTCTCCTTGGTTTAGGGTTTGAACTTTTAGGAAGAGGACTATTACTTACCAGTTCAATTTTGATAGTGCTACGAGTGGGTTCCTTAATTTGTCATCCTTCTGGTTGGGGATAGGTAATGCATCATCTACTTAGAGGAGAATTTCCAATCACATATTGATACAACACAAATTAATCCCCGGTGTAAGGGAGAGGACTCACCCTTAGCAATGCTATTACTTAGAGAGGAAAAAAGAAAATAAGGGACATTGATCTTGTTAGCTTGTGGTGACTGATTAGGAAAGTACTATCCAGGAAAGTACTGTACACATTTCCTCCTGAGGCTGACATATTTTCGATAATTTTTGGGTCAACATGTTGTAACTCATTCTAACCCTAAAGCGGAAAAAATATTGTATAATATGGCTTAGGGTTAGGGATTTCATCATGTATGATTTTAGTACTTGCAGTAGAATTGAGTTGTAAGGGATTATAGATTGTAATTAGGTTTTAATCACTGGATAATAAAATATTGGACTCTCTGTTGGTGGATGTAGCCCAAGGATTGGGTGAACCATGTTAAATCTTTGTGTCTTGTGTTCTCTTTTGTGTGGTTTATTATTTTCTGATATTGGTTATATTTGCACATAATTGTTATTTCTGCCTTGTTAATCCTAACAAGTGGTATCAGAGGGAGCTTATTTCATTCATTCTTTCATCTATTCTCTGAAGTAGGTCTCACAAGTCAGTGGGAGAGTCTCTCAGTTAAGTGGGAGAAATGACAGATGAGGGTAGGCTGAAGGTTGAAAAGTTTAATGGGCAGAACTTCCAATTATGGAAGATGCAAATGGAGGACTATCTCTATCAGAATGATCTATGGTGGCCATTAGAGGGAATAGCCAAGAAAGAGGCAATAATGTATCAGGAAGATTGGGATATTTTGGACAGGAAGGCACTGGGGAGTATTCGTTTATGCTTAGCACAATCGGTGGCATTCAATATTACTGGAGCAACAAAAGCTAAAGATCTGATGGATACCCTAGCAAAGTTGTATGAAAAGCCTTCAGCTTCAAATAAGGTATTTCTTATGAAGTGTTTATTTAATATCAAAATGGTAGAAGGTGGATTAGTTGTTGATCATTTGAATGAGTTTAATACAGTTACAAGTCAGTTAGCCTCAATTAAAATTACTTTTGATGAAGAGGTTAGGGCTCTCTTGATTTTGTGTTCTTTGCCAGAAAGCTGGAATGGCTGTTAGTAATTCTATTTTTGGTTCTAATACCCTAAAGTTTGATGATGTTATTGGTGTTATATTGAGTGAGAAATTTCATAGGAAAAGCTCAGGGGCATCCACATCAGGTAGTGTATTGAACGCAGAAAGCAGAGGCAGAATAAGAGATAGAGGAAACAACTCTAGAAATCATGGGAAATCAAGAGGAAAATCAAAGGGAAAGAGGTCTGAATCCAAAGGGCCAAATGATTGCTAGTACTATGAAAAACCAGGTCATAAGAAGAAAGATTGTTGGTCTTAGAAGAAAGATCAAGGAGACAAACATGATGGAAACAAGGAGGCAAATGTGGTAAGTAACAAATCCGAAGAGGATGCTTTGCTCTTGTCTTTAGAAATGTTGATGATTCATGGGTGTTAGATTCGGGGGCTTCATTTCATGCTACACCCCATAGAGGTTATTTTGTTGATTATGTCCAAGGGGATTTTGGGCTAGTTTATTTGGGAGATAATGAACCCTGTCAAATTGTTGGAAAAGGGAAAATCAAGATTAAGTTGCACAATGGGAATCATTGGCTACTACAAGAGGTAAGACATGTTCCAAGGCTAAGAAGAAATTTAATTTCAGTGGGGAAACTCGTTGATGAGGGTTGCACAGTTACTTTTAATGATAAAAATTGGAAGGTTTCAAAAGGTTCCTTAGTAGTAGCAAAAGGTGTGAAAGTAGGCACCTTATATCATTGTACAGGTCATATTGTCTCTTCTACTTTAATTATTTCAGAAGATAATGAATGTTCAGGAATAGTAGCTGCAGTTGAGCAGGAAGAACATCAAACCATTGCTGTAGATTCTGACACAGCACTGTGGCACAATAGACTTGGGCACATGAGTGAAAAGGTATGAAATTACTTCATTCAAAGAAAGTTTTACCTAGTCTGAAATGTGTCAATATGGATTTTTGTGAAAGTTGTGTTTATCGAAAACAAAAGAGAGTTAGTTTTGTGAAGAGTGGGAAGGAAAAGAAAAATGAGAGATTAGATCTTGTGCATACAGATGTATGGGGACTAGCTCAGGTATCTTCTCTTGGTGGCTCTCTGTATTATGTTACATTTATAGATGATGCAACCAGAAAATTATGGATTTATTTCCTTAGACAGAAATCTGATGTATTTCAAACTTTTAAGAAATGGAAATGCTTGGTTGAGAATGAGACTGGTAAAAGGTTAAAATGTCTCAGATTTGATAATGGTGGTGAGTATTGCAGCACAAAATTTGAAGATTATTGTTCCTCTAATGGTATTCGTAGGCAAAAAACTGTACCAAGGACTCCACAAGAAAATGGAGTGGTTGAACGCATGAACAGGACAATAATGGAGAGTGCAAGGAGTACGAGGTTGCATGCTAGGCTGCCCAAAAATATGTGGGCAGAGGCTGTGAACACTATTTTTTATTTAATCAATAGAGGCCCCTCTACTCCTTTGGACTATGGTATTCTAGAGGAAGCATGGAGTGGTAAGAAGGTGAGTTATTCTTTTCTCAAAACCTTTGGTTGTGAAGCTTTTGCACTTATAGATTCTGAAAATAGAACCAAGCTGGAAGCTAAGTCAAAGAAATGTGTATTTGTTGGATATGGCATTGATGAATTTGGTTATAGGATTTGGGATTTTAAAAATCATAAAATTGTAAGAAGCAAGGATGTCATATTCAATGAGAAAGTATTGTACAAAGATCTGTTGCAGCAGCATGAGAAGAAAGAAAATGACTATGTAGTACTGGATGATACTCCAAAAGTTGATGTTCTAGTAGTTCCTTATGCTCCACAACAACAACAACAACAACAAATACCACACACCCCAGTGAATGTTAGACGGTCAACAAGGCTAAGTAGACCTCCAGAGAGATTCTCTCCCTCTTTGTAATCTATTTTATTAATAGATGTTGGTGAACCTGAATGTTATAATGAAGCTGTGCAGGTGGATACAAAACTTTAGTGGGAGTCTGAAATGACAGATGAAATGGACTCCTTGCTGAAAAACCAGACTTGGAATTTATGCAAGTTACCTACAAGTAAAAGGGCTTTACAGAATAAATGGGTTTATAGGATAAAAGAAGAGGATGGAGGTAAGAAAAGATTTAAAGCTAGATTAGTTGTAAAAGGATTTGCACAAAAACATGGTATTGATTTTGATGAGATTTTTTCTCCAGTTGTTAAAATGACTTCTATTCATACTGTTTTAAGTATTGTGGCTACTGAAGATTTGCATTTAGAGCAGCTTGATGTTAAAACAACCTTTCTTCATGGTGATTTGAATGAAGAAATATATATGGTACAACCACAGGGATTTGAGGTCAAGGGTAAGGAGAGTTTAGTGTGCAAATTACAAAAAAGTTTATATGGCTTGAAGCAAGCACCTCGGAAATGGTATATTAAATTTGATACTTTTATGAATGAGAATGGATACACTCAATGTAATTCTGACCATTGTGTTTATTTAAAGAGGTTGGATGATGACAACTACATTATTTAATGTTTATATGTTGATGATATGCTTGTAGCTGGATCTAACATGGATCATATTAAGGGGTTGAAACAACAGTTAGCAAAATCTTTTGCTATAAAGGATTTGGGGGCAGAAAAATAAATCCTTGGCATGAAAATTTGTAGATATAGGAAGAACATAAAATTAACTCTATCTCAGGCTGATTACATTGAAAAGGTGTTGCAGAGATTCTACATGAAGGATGCCAAAGCTATCACTACACCTTTGCTTGGTCATTTGAAATTGACTAAGGAGATGTGTCCCAAGACACCAAAAGAAGAGACTAAAATGTCTAAGGTACCTTATGCTTTAGTTGTAGGGAGCTTAATGTATGCTATGGTATGTACTAGGCTAGATATTGCACACGCAGTGGGAGTCATTAGCTGATATATGAGTAACCCTGGTATTGAGCATTGGAATGAAGTCAAATGGATTCTCAGATATTTGAGAGGTACATCCAATAAGTGTTTACACTTTGGGGGTTCTACTACTACTGTACAAGGCTATGTTGACTCAGATTTGGTAGGAGATATAGATAGTAGGAGGAGTACTACAGGTTATGTATTTATTGTTGGTGGGACAACAGTGAGTTGGATTTCTTGACTACAAAAGGTGGTTGCTTTATCCACTACAGAGGCAGAGTATGTTGCTGCTAAAGAGGTAGCCAAGGAGATGATATGGCTTCAATTCTTCATGGAAGAATTGGGACATCTACAGAAGGATAATTTTCTACATACAGATAGCCAAAGTGCCATTCATCTTGTGAAAAATTCTACTTTGCACTCAAAGACAAAACACATATAGTTGTGGTACCATTTCATTCGGTCAGTTTTGGATGATGGGAAGTTAAAGCTGGAAAAGATTCATATAGATGATAATCTAGTAGATATGTTTACAAAGGTAGTAACAAGGGAGAAGTTGAACTCATGTTCAACTTCAGTTGGTCTTCTAGATTGAATAGCATAAAGGAACAGTTGAGTCCAGGGTGGTTCAATCCAGTGGGAGCCTCATATGGTAGCGGTATTGCTACAGGATCAGTCTCCAAGTGGGAGGTTTTTTTAGTGTGGATACTGATCAGTCACCAAGTGGGAGATTATTAGCTTGTGGTGACTAATCATGAAAGTATTGTACACTTTTCCTCTTGACCTTGCCGAGGTTCGGGGCTGGGTTGGGCCGGGCCTCGAACAGGGGTTCGGGAGCGTAGCCCCCAAGGCGAATTTTTTTGAGGCCGACATATTTTTGATAATTTTTGGGCTGACATGTTGTAACTCATTCTAACCCTAAAGTGGCAAAAATATTGTATAATATGGCTTAGAGTTAGGGATTTCATCATGTATGATTTTAGTACTTGCGACGAAATTGAGCTGTAAGGGATTATAGATTGTAATCATTGGATAATAAAATATTGGACTCGCTGTTGGTGGACATAGCCTAGGGATTGGGTGAACCATGTTAAATCTTTGTGTCTTGTGTTCTCTTCTATGTGGTTTATTATTTTCTGATATTGGTTATATTTGCACATAATTGTTATTTCTGCCTTGCTAATCCTAACAGATCTTATCTCCATGTCTTATATGGATCAAAATGGTAAAATGGTAACCATGATAGGTAGTAAAATGATCCTCTAATGTAAATTATTTCATCAAATAAAGATAGACCAGATCATAAGGAGTGGGAAGGGAAGAGGGATCATACTCATTACCATTAGCCACAATCATCGGTTTCTAACCCTTCTCAAGATTTTTTTCATGTAGTTCTTGTAATCTCGAGCACTCTTTCTATCCACTTTTTCCCCTTCACAATTCAGACCTGTCACCTCCACAATAAGCTCTAGTGTAACACAAAATTTAACACTTCTAATAGCCACATTTCCCTAGTGCCATCAATTAATAAATTTCATGGAAAGGGTACTATTAAACCCAGGTTCATAGCTTGAACATAATGGATCATCCCATATTTGCTAAATTCATCCCATAGTTCTTTATTCCACAATATCTCTTTGTAGTCCCTTGGATCCACCTTCTTATGGGGCCCATCCATGACTTTGACTTCCTTGAAATTGATTTGGGTCTCCTTCACTGTCATTATAGTATCCCACTGTAACTAAAAAAGTAATAGAATAGGAAAGCCTTTATGTGTCTCTTTCTATACAAATGCAGAAGCTTCTTGAAGAAGGAAATATTACCTCTTTGAATTATTGAATGTGATTTCTAGTACCACCATTAATAATGATATAAGTATTCAGATCACTATAGAAATAATATTTCATGGATTTGAAATGACATTTACAATTCATGAAGGGGATGTAAATATTATGATTATCCATTCCATAAGCTTTAACAATAAAAGAGGAATCTGCATAATTGATACAGTTATCAAAGTCCCCTTTATGTCCAACTTTATGCTAGCTCATCTAAACCCACTCTCAATACCAATAATGACTTGTGTAAGAAAAGTCCACCTCAACAATTGTCATCTTATATACCTATATTACATAAATGCCACAAAATCCACCCTTGATTTTTATAACCATATTAATAAAAACCTTCTTCCTGCCTTTAAAATTATTATTTTGAACATGACCATTTTTGTGGAAATATTTAAAACCCTGGAGTTTCTCCAAAAAAATTGATGGGTGATTAAAATTCTCTCCCATGGTCTACAACTTAACATTGTTATTCAAAGGAAATTTTTTGTGAATGATCATTAGAAAAACACTCCACATACACACCTTCCACCAAATTTGGGGCACCATAAAACTAATACTTTTTTCTTTCATTGGAAAGAATGTCTTTCAACCTTTGAGGACATTTCTCAAAGGTAATTTAACTCTAATCTTGAGAATCGAGGCCCCAAATGGTCATAAAATCCACAGATCTATTACCCTCCCTAAGAGTATGGAGGATCCTAAATGGATTGAAAGTAGAAATAATTCTTTTACATTCTTCCATCAAACTTGATATGTACCAAGGGAAACCAACATTCCCCTACAAATGATCCATAATCATTTTAGAATCCCCTTCTAAGATGACTTTGTCATAATTTAGGTATGTTTTAAACATTTTATTCCTTTCCATGTAGCCATAGCCTCTTCCTAGTTATTAGTCCCAACCCAAAGGTTTTTTCCAAATCCTTCAATGAGAACCCCATTCCAATCCCTTATAACATCTCCAACAACAAAGATCTCTGGGTTGCATTTAACACAACCATCGACATTACATTTCACCCACCCTACCTCTAGAGGAATCCATCTAGTTAACCTTATTTTACAAATACTAGACCTTTTGATATTCAGAAGGTCCTAGTAAATATTCCTTTTTTGTTTAATCCTCAATTCATGCAAAGTAGGAAGAACTTTCCCTATTTGAAAAGAAGAAACATTAATATTTTCAATAACTTGTTGGTTTATGATCTGAAATAGAGTCAAGCTAGTTCTAGTTTGGTCCCTTAAAATTCTATCGTTTCTCTCCTTCCAGACATTCTAAGTCTTGAAAAGGATAATTTGGGCCCATAGAATCTTGAGAATAAGGTGATTGAGAGGAGTAAAGCTCCATTGATCAATCATCAAACTCATAGTACTAGGCATTATCCAAACCACATTGAGGGATGAGAGCACAAGGTGCCAAACTTCAATAGTGAAGGGATTGTGGATAAATATATGATCAATGGACTCACTATCACATTGATAGAGAATCTATTGAAAAGATAAAAACCATGGCTATTAATATTTTCCACATTAAGAATCCTAATATGAGAAACAATCCACCCAAAAAAAATGATTTTTGGGATAAGATTGGGAATCCAAATAAACCTTCACACTTCCTCATTATCTTCCTTCTTATCCATAGTCTAGTAAGATGAAATAATTGAGAAGGAGCCTAGATTTTTGTACCTCTGGATCCATCTGTCATCATTAGATTGAGAGAAGAGAACAAAATCTTGCAAGAACATGGATAGAGATCTCATATTATCTAGAAGTTGGTTGATGATATAGGGCGGGAGATCATATCTTTACTGAAGATGTCATATAAAGTCTTTCCAATTATCCTTACCTTCTCTCCAATAAATATAGTTCTCCACATAGGCTCCATATTGACTAGTGAGCCAACTTTTAATTTGAGATAAGGAGTCAACTTCAGCCAAAGGTGTACCCTGATTCCATATGTCCTCCTAGAATCTATCATTTTTACCATTCCCTATAATCAGTCTTCTACCATTATTAAGAATATTCTTGACATTCATTATACTTCTCTAAAGAGGGGAACCCATAGAGGAGGTCAGTTCATATAAGAAGGATCCATAATTCCCATTACCAAGATACTTCGCTATGATTATAGTATCCCACTCCTTGATGAACTACAACTGATTTATAACCTAATTGAAGATCTTTGAATAGAGATCACCAAGTTGTTGATTAGATATGTAATATGATTAAATCAGTAATATGTTGTCATTGATGTCAACTAGTTTGACAACACTTATCTTGTAAGTTACAATACATAAACATCTGTAGAAAAGGAGTAAGAAAGATGAAGAACATAAATATCTACATGAGGAAGATGTATATGATAGATGAGGATAAGGAATACATTGGGTAGCTTTTTGATGAGTCTATGACATTATGTTATTGACTTGATTATGTTTCATTCATCTATGATGAGGAAAAGAATTGAAAGATACAAGGCAGTGTGATCGGTTGATGAAACATCACAACATACACTAAGCAGTGTAGTGTATACCGAGCACAGTATAAACTGAGCTTGTGTTCACCAACACATTTCTTTGTTAACTGAGCAAGAAAAAGGAACTAAATGATTAGTTTAGCCGTTAAGGATTGATGAGCTGTAAAGTACCTCAAAATCGGATATGAAGATAAAGTTTGTTACAAAGATCAACAGCTAGCATAATTCATGGAAGATCTAAAGGATGGAATCAAAACATGTTACTGACACATCAGCCAAGAAATGTTTAAGCAATAAAATGGACGAAGGAGAATAAGCCGCAAAATCTAATGGAGGAGAAGAAAATAGTTTACTTGTCTATTAAAGAGACTAGAGTTTCATTATGAAACACATGTCAGAAGAAGGAGACTGTAGAATTATCACATGAACAAGCTTCATGTATGCCTGATCAAACTGGTTAAGGAGAACCAAACTACTGAGTTTACCAAGTGTTAGAAAGCTATTACCAAGCGACAGTAAGTCATTGATTATTGTTGATACAGAATTGATATATTGATTAGAGGATTTGAATGAGCATAATATAGATCTGAATATCTACAATTGAAGTTGTATTGTAATCAGATCACCTATTGTTATAGTTTAACCATTGTATATAGACAAATCTCTTAACAAAGAGGACTAGGAAAGCCTTATATGTATCATTCATAGAATGAACATTGTTATCCTGTCAACCCCATAGCAAATGTTGGTTGGACGATAACGGTTGGTCTAAAACCCTCTAACAAGGTCACACCTCATAGTGTGTTTGTAACCTTTAACAGGGTTGGGTCTTCACTAACCTCACTTCAGAAGAGTGAACATTTTTGGGTTGCCGGTCCCAGGTGGTTTTTCCCTTCACAGGGTTTCCACGTTAAATCTTTTGTGTTATGTGTTCATTGTGGTGATTGTTTGTTATCATAATTTACATATTGCATGTTGGATTTGATTGGTAATCATTATATGTTATTGACTGGTAATCAGTAAAAGCACAAACAATATAGTATTTTATGTTACCGAGCTGCATAAGTTTAAGTAAATTGTTTTGGATTATACATTTTGATTTGGGACTGTGGATAACTGATTCACCCCCCTCTCAGTTATTCTAACAATTGGTATTAGAGCATTGGTTTCTTGGAACAAAGTTTTAAGGACTTCAACACAAAGATCTAAAAATATTGAAGAGGGAAGTGCCAAAGCTAAACAAGGATAACTTCACAATATGGCAAAGTCGAATGAAGCTACATATATCCGGAATTGGGAATTTTGCCCTAGATCTGATGGAGAATGGATACCTTGCACCGCCCACTGGTCCCTTGACCCTTGATCAACTAAGAGACATGCATGAACATAATGTTACTATGATGGAGATTGTTGCTACATGTTCAGATGCCAAATTTGAAGACATCAAGGACTATACTACTGCTAAGCAAATGTGGGATAAACTTGCTCAAATTTATAGTGGTGATGCGAATGTCAAGAGAGAAAGAGTAGAAAGCTTAAGATGAAGATTCAATGACATGAAGATGAAAGAAGGTGAAAATATCATGCAGTACACAAATAGAATAAAAGAGGTAGTTCATGCTATTAGAGCATCAGATGGAGTTATTGATGAAGACACTGTGGTAAGAAAATTTCTAAGGACCTTATTGCCTATCTATGCCATCAGAATATCTACAATTCATGAAAATAGGTCAACACCTAACAACACACTCACTCTTGATAATCTGATTGCAAAGCTTACAAAATTTGAATTGAATAATTATGATAATAGTGTTGTACCGAATGTTGAATCCTCTTTTATGTCTTCTCTGAAGATTGGTAAGTCTAGTAGCATAAATAAGAATGATGATAGTGATAGAAATACTAATGATGATCGTGATGAACTTGAAGCTCTTATGGCCAGAAGGTTACCTAAAGGAAAAGGAAGATATAGAGGTAAATTACCTTTAGCATACTTTAACTATAAAGAAGTTGGTCACATTGCTGCTAGATGTCCACACAAGAAAGATGATGAAAGAACCAAAGACCAATCTGAAGGAAGCTATGGGAGAAGATACAATAGAGGCTACCGACACTACAACAAAGACAACTGAGACAATAATGATAAAGGCAAGAAGGTATGCTACATTGCTAAGGAAGAAGATATCACCGATACCAACATTGATGATGATGTGGAGGTAGCATTTGTGGCAATGAAGGATGATTTTGAAGAATATGAAAGGTATGTAGAGATAGAACTTATCTCTAAGGTTAATAAAAATGATACATAGATCATAGCTAGTGGTTGTACACATCACATGACTGGTGATGAAGAAAAATTTGATTATCTTGAAGAATACAATGGAGGATCTATAAGAATGGGTAATGATGCACCATGTATGGTAAGAGGTAAAGGATCCCTGATGATACATGATAGATTAAAATGTGAAAATACTTATTGGGTAAGAGGATTAAACTATAATTTTCTAAGTGTGGCACAACTGAACAATTTAGGCCACCGAATTGCTTTTGAGAGTAAAAAGGTGAAGATATTTGATGATGGAGGAAGACTTGTTGGAACTAGTACACAATCCAGAGGTAATCTATTTTATCTTGATAATTATCAATCTTCTTGTTTATTGATGAAAGATGAAGATGCATGGTTGTGGCATAAGAGGTTATGCCATGTGAATTTTGATAACATGATTAAGATCAGTAAAAAAAAAAGAGTTAGAGGTCTGCCTAACTTGTCAAAGCCTGATCATGTTATGTGTCATGAATGTTAGAAAGGTAAAATGACTAAATCTAGTTTCAAAAGAAAATATTATTGAACAAAGAAGATACTTGAGTTGGTTTTTACCGACCTATGTGGTCCTATGAGAACTCAAAGTTATTATGGAGACAGATACTTTATATTTTTTTTTGATGATTATACTAGGCTAATGACTGTCATGTTTTTAAAAGAAAAATCTGAGGCATTCAAGATGTTCAAGTGGTATAAAGAAAAAAGTAGAAAAAGAGATTGGTAAAGAATTGAAATGCTTAAGATCTGATAGAGGAGGTGAATTTATCTCTGATGAATTTACTAATTTTTGTAATGAGCATGGTATTAAAAGAAAGGTCTCTGCACCGAGGACACCACAACAGAATGACATTACTGAAAGGAGGAATAGGTCAATTGTTGACTGCGCAAGGACATTAATGATAGAAAAGGATGTTTCTCAGACATACTAGAGAGAAGCTATCAGCACAGCTGTTTATGTGCTAAATCAAGTACAATTGAAGAAGGACACTAATAAGACACCGTACGAGTTATGGTTTGGACACAAACCCACTGTAAGTTATTTCAGAATTTTTGGAAGCAAATGTTTTATTCTGAAAGATCAAAGAAATGGAAAGTTTAACTCAAAAGGTGATGAAGGGATATTTCTAGGATATTCTAGTAAAAGTAAAGCATACAAGTGTCTAAACAAAGTAACTAATAAAATGATTGAAAGTACTAATGTTTGAGTTGATGAGTTTGATGATAAGAATACAGAGGAAAGCAGAAAGGAACTATAAGACTATGGTAGATTCACTTACATTGAACAACTTGAATATCTACCAAAGCCACAGACTATGACAACCGATCAGTAGGAAAACAATACTGAGGAACAGGAAAGAGAAATCGATGAGCAGGAAGCACCCACCGAGAAAGCAACTGAACCTGCACAGGATGAACAAGAAAGAAGAGATCAGATACTGGCAAGTTTTGTTAGAAGACATCATCTTGAGACACAAATTATTGGAGACAGACAAGCTGGCTTGCAAACAAGGAGTAAGACAAGATAAGGTACATGTCTAATTTGTGAATATGAACCAAAGAATGTAAAATTTGCATTAGAAAATGATGAATGGGTTAATGCAATGAAAGAGGAAATAGAATAGATAGAGAAGAACAAAACCTGGACCTTAGTACCCAGACCTAAAGATAAGAATGTTATCAGTACTAAGTGGATATTCAGAAACAAGAAAAATGAAAATGGAGAGGTAACAAGAAATAAAGCTAGATTGGTATGCAAAGGATATGCACAGGAGGAAGGAATTGATTATGGTGAAACACTTGCACCTGTTGCTAGATTAGAAGGAGTTAGAATGTTACTAGCATATGCTGCACACAAAAAGTTCAAAGTTTACCAAATGGATGTCAAGTCAGCATTTTTGAATGGAATACTTGAAGAAGAAGTCTACATAGAACAACCTGAAGGGTTTGTTGATCCAGATAAGAAAGATATGGTATGTAGATTACATAAAGCTTTATACGGTTTGAAGCAAGCATCAAGAGCCTAGTATGAGAGGCTGCATAACTATTTACTAAGTATTGGATTTGTTAGAACAAGTGAGAACATCAATTTGTATATGAAAGGAGATACTGATGATACTATTCTTATTGCTGAAATATTTGTGGATGACATTATTTTTGGAGGTCAAGATAAAATATGTAAGTCATTTGCTGATGAAATGAGAAGTGAATTTGAAATGTCTATGTTCGAAGAGATTAAATTCTTTCTAGGACTACAAGTGATTCAACATAATGATAGTATATTCATCACACAATCCAAATATATCAAGGAAGTATTGAAGACATTTGGCATGGAAGATACTAAACATGTGGGAACACCGATGGCTACTGGATGTAAACTGACTAATGAAGATGAAACTACAGAGGTGAACTAGACACTGTACTGATCTATGATTGGTAAGTTAATGTATGTAGTGCATAGTAGACCAGACATAGCACATGATGTGGGAATTGTTGCAATATTTTTTACAAATCCTAGAGAGTCACACATAGTTGCTACAAAGAGAATCTTAAGATACTTGAAGAAAATAGAAGATTATGGATTATGGTATCCTAAGGAAGGTAAATTTGAACTCAAAGTCTATATCGATGCTGATTGGGCTGGAAATGAGGATGACAGAAAATGTACCACCGGAGGAGCATTTTTATTTGGTGAAAGACTCGTTACATGGACAAGTAAGAAGCAAGCTTGCATTTCTCAGTCTACAGCCAAAGCAGAGTATGTTGATGCTGCTACAAACTGTTCAAATATTTCATATATTAAGCAAGTGTTGGAAGGTATGAATGAGGTAATCACTGAGCTAGTGATTATATATTGTGACTACACTAGTGCAATAAACATTTCAAATGCATTCTAAAACAAAGCATATATCTATTAAGTATCACTACTTAAGAGAACAAGTACAGGAGAAGCAAGTTAAGCTCAAATTTATTACATCTAAAGAACAACTTGCAGACATATTTACAAAGCCTCTACCGAAGGATACATTTGAATACTTGAGGACTAGACTTGGGGTCCGTCCCCTATCTACCGATCACTAATGTGATCTAGATGTTGCATCAACCTAATCTTATCAAAAGATCATACATGTTGATGCAGCATAATTCACACTTTGGATCATGTCTAAGGTTGTGAAAATTTTGGAGAATTGGAATAGATTGGCATATCAATATACAGAGATATAGAGAATGCACCGAACAACAAAGAGTTACATGGCTACTAAAAAGATGAATGTTTATTTGTTTCTTTGGCATTGTTGTCAAAGGGAGAGATAAACAATATGAAACAATATGCACCTATGAGAACACTAAAACATCTATCTAAGGGAGAGACAAACTGAAATAAAGGGAGAGCACTAAAGATCAGTTACTGAGAATAGAAGAAGGAATCCAAGAGCTGAAAAGATCATATTTGCAAAAATGTCAAAGCTACATTGATAATGCTATTGAGTAATGTAGTGATTAAACATATTAAGCTAGGGAGAGGTTGTACATCATTTGTTCACAAAGTTGTAGAATACATGTTTGGTATGTGTATGGTATATTTCATATTACTTGAGTTGCCATCAATGCCAAAGGAAGAGATTGATGAACTACAACTAATTTAGAACCTAATTGAAGATCTATGATTAGAGATCACCGAGTTGGTGATTAGATATGTAATATGATTAAATCAGTAATATGTTGTCATTGATGTCAACTATTTTGACAACACTTATCTTGTAAGTTACAATACCTAAACATCTGTAGAAAAGGAGTAAGAGAGATGAAGAACATAAATATCTACATGAGGAAGATGTATATGATAGATGAGGATAAGGAATACATTGGGTAACTTGATGATGAGTCTATGACCTTATGTTATTGACTTGATTGTGTTTCATTCATCTATGATGAGGAAAAGAGCTGAAAGACACAAGGCAGTGTGGTCAGTTGATGAAGCATCACAGTTACACCGAGTAGTGTAGTGTATACCAAGCACAGTATAAACCGAGCTTGTGTTCACCAACACATTTCTTTGTTAATTGAGAAAGAGAAAGGAAATAAATGATTAGTTTAGCCGTTAAGGATTGATGAGCTGTAAAGTACCTTAAAATTAGAGATGAAGATAAAGTTTTTTACGAAGATCAACGACTAGCATAATTCAAGGAAGATCTAAAGGATGGAATCAAAATGTGTTATTGACACATTAGCCGAGAAAGGTTTAAGTGGAAAAATGGACGAAGGAGAATAAGCGGAAAAATATAATGGAGGAGAAGAAAATGGTTTACTTGTCTATTTAAGAGACTAGGGTTTCGTTATGAAACACATGCCGAAATAAGGAGACTATAGAATTATCACATGAACAAGCTTCATGTATGCCTGATCAAATTGGTTAAGGAGAACCGAACTACAGAGTTTACTGAGCGTCAGAAATCTATTATCGAGCGACAGTAAGTCATTGATTATTGTTGATACAGAATTGATATATTGATCAGAGGATTTGAATGAGCATAATATAGATCTGAATATCTGCAATTGAAGTTGTATTGTAATCAGATTGCCTACTGTTATAGTTTAACCATTGTATACAAACAAATATCTTAATAGAGTGGACTAGGAAAGTCTTATATGTATCATTCATAGAATGAACATTGTTATCCTGTCAACCCCATAGTGAATGTTGGTTGGATGATAACGGTTGGTCTAAAATCCTCTAACAAGGTCACACCTCACAGTGTGTTTGTAACCTTTAACAGGGTTGGGTCTTCACCGAACTCACTTCAGAAGAGTGAACATTTTTGGGTTGTCGGTCCCAGGTGGTTTTTCCTATCACAGGGTTTCCACGTTAAATATTTTGTGTTATGTGTTCATTGTGGTGATTGTTTGTTATCATACTTTACATATTGCATGTTGGATTTGATCGGTAATCATTATATGTTATTGACTGGTAATCAGTAAAAGTACAGACAATATAGTATTTTATGTTACCAAGCTGCAGAAGTTTAAGTAAATTGTTTTGGATTATAAATTTTGATTTGGGACTGTGGATAACTGATTCACCCCCCTCTCAGTTATTCTAACACTCCTTACTCTCCATAAGAATCTGTCATATCTTAACAATAAGAGATTTGTTAAACTATCTTATTTTTCTAACTCCCAACCCTCTTGTTTTCTTAGGGGTACATACCATGTCCCATTTGACCAAAGCCATACAAGATTTGTCCTACATGCCCATCCAAAATAAATTCTTTCGAATTCTTTCTATAGCATCAACAATTGATCCTGGGATTTTGAAAAGGGAAAAAAAGAACACATGAATGTTTTACAAACAAGACTTAAATAATTGAACTTTACCATCTTGACTAAGAAGTTTTTCCTTCCATCCCACAAGTTTCCTCTGGAATATTTCTATAAGGTTATTCCAATATAAGGGAGAAGGAAATTTAGCTATAAGAGGAAGTCCCAAATAAGAGTCTGGAAGAGGAGCAACATTACAACCTAGAATCCTAGTGATCTTAGATTGGAGAGAGTTATCAACATTGAATTTAAATAGATCTTTCTCTTATTAGAGTTTATCTATTAGCACAAAAACTTAGGCATAACTATCTAGTATCTCCTTCCATTTTTTAGCTTAAAAAATGTAAGCCTCACCAAAAAGGATAGTATCATCAACAACTATTGGTGAGAGAAAGGATGAAGTTGAGAAGCAGCCCTCACCTCCCTTAAAGTATGGGAATCTCTACTTTTATTTATATTTCATCTAAACACTTCAACCACCACTATAAAAAGGTAAGGTGAGAAGGGATATACTTGTCTTAGACCTTCCCCTGTAGAAAAGAACCCTCTTGGAGAGCCATTGACCGTAAAATAATATTTGGTAATGGTAACACAATTCATGATCATGTCAATAATTTTTCCTTTGAACCCAAACTTCTTTAGCGCAACAACAAGAAATTGTCAATCAACTTTGTCATAGGCCTTTGATATATCAAGTTTTAGTATCATATTAGCCTTTTTATGTTCTTCCATTGGGTGCACTATCTCATGGGTCATTATAACAATATCAGAATATTTCTCCGACCAAGAAAGCCTTTGTGGTTATGAGATATAAGTTTGTCCAACACCTGCTTTAGTCTATTCACCACTACCTTAGAAAGAATTTTGTATAAAGTATTGCAGAGGCTAATGGGTCTATAATTTGACATAGTTTGAGGATTATCTACATTGGGGATGAGCATAATATAAGTAGATTTTAGTTGCTTAACCACCTTTCCATTTCTGAAAAAATATCTCATAAAATTAAATATATCTTCCCAAACTATATCTTAGTACTCTTGGAAGAAAACATGAGGGAACCCATAAGGTCCAAGGGATTTAAAATCTCCAAAATAGAAAACAACATATCTGACTTGAAAGAAAAATTGTTTGGAAAGGTTCTTATTATCCTCCCCATTAATTAGACAAGGTATGGCCTCATGCAAGCCAATAGGATGCGAAAAGATATTTTTGGTATTACCTTGGGTATTAGCAAATAAGTTCACTGCCTCCTTAGAAATATCATCTTCCTCTCCCACAACAAGACCATTAGGTAGAAGCAAATTTTTTATTTTATTCCTCCATCTATGTTTTAGGGTGGATTGATGGAAGAATTTAGTATTTTTATCTCCTTTTGTGAGCCATTGGATTCTAGAATTTTGCTTCCAAAAAATTTCCTCTTTCTTATTAAGTTTAACCCATTGTTCTCGTAGGACTCTCTCTTTCTGACAAATGTCTAAATTATTTTCACCCTCCTCCACTCTCCCTTGAATTTGAGAAACAAATATATCATTGTATTCTTAGAAAATGTTAAGTTCTTTTTGTCTCATAAATTTGTGGGAGAAACAATTCTATCATTGTATTTTTCAAGCTATTGTCTATGTAATAATTCTTTTTTCAACTCGAAACTTTGTTAGAAGCCCTTAAAGAGAATGTTGTTTCTTCAATTATGATATTTTCAAAATAGATTTTTTCATGTTATTGATGTAAATCACTTGAGATGAATGTAAAGTGTTGAACTGTAGCCAAGACACATAACATTTCATGCAATCAGTTGTAGGCCTATGTGTTCTTTAAAAAATCCACAAAACATTAGGAAACATGAACTACCTTCAACTATAGATCTATGTTTTCTTGCAACTAAGACATTGGGTTTGACTTATACATACTCCACTACCAACCAAAGAGTTATAAATTGAAGCTTATACATACCGTGCATCACTAGAAAAAATAATAAAATAATTGAAACCGTGGAGGCATTATGCCAATTAGTCAGTATATGGGGCACAAGATGGATGGTGAATATTATAATCTACTATGGTTTTACCATTTTCAAGATCTTTTCCACCATAAAAGAGCTTCTAGTTTTAATAAGTAATTCAATTCTTCTCTTTTACCTTGACTTTCACATTATCAATTGTGTCTGAACTTTCTACTGCAAGGGTTTTAGGAAAGATTGGTTTCCCTCTCTTGGGATGGAGAAGATGAAGGATAGTGGATTCCTTTTTGATGTTGTAATGTGCAATGGTCTATCCATCCTCAAGCTCCCTTCTAGAAAATACAAATTGGACCTCACTTGGGTGAATACCTTCTTTATCTTGGATCTGGGTTTTAAATTTCCTAATGTCAGTTACCTCTCAACTTCTGAATTAATGGTTTTGAAGCTCGAGATTTTCAAAAAAAATTGCATCATTCATAATAAAAGTAAACTTTACAAATAATTTGCAACATATGTGATATATTAGACATCCTTAAAATGAGTTGTGGGAGACATTACATACAATAAAATATATAACCTTACAATGTTCTTCTAAATAACTATTCAGATAAATTTAAGTGGTTCAAAACAAAATATCTTATAATCAAGAATGTTCACATATGAAGCACAACTAAAATGATTCACCAAGCCTTACAATTATTACAAGATGTAGAAGTTAGAAGAATATTTTTATAAACATTAATTCTAAGTAGTGAAGAAGGAATATTTTAGCAGTAGCAGTTAGTAAGTTAGCATGAAGCTCCAGGTTAGAAGGAGGTTTGAGTAGCTATAGATTTAACATTATTGGATGTAGTTCTAAATCACTACAAATTAGTTTTTAATTAGTAATGTATTATGCATATAGTTATTTTGTAAAATGTTATTCTCTATTTTAATAGAAAAACAAAAGATGCATGTGTGCAAGCATTGTGCTTTGGATTTCATTTTGCCAAATGTTTGAAAATCAAAGCAAAAATCTTTATGTTTGCATTTGGATTTTTTTTTAGAAATTTTTATTTCTATCACAATTATCTGAAAAAACCAAACATGGGGAAATAATTGCAAGTTGCCTAAAAAGCATTAAGACTTAATATCCCCAAAATGTCAAAGAACCCACTAAAATCCTTCAAATCTTTTCCATGCAACCTTTAAATTTAGGTGCAGCCAAGTTGATTGATGAGAAAAACCAAAATATGAGACACTTTAATCTTGCCTAAAGTTTACATTCTTAATAGAAGAAACCATTCCTTGGGAAAAAATTCTTACAAGACACCAAACTTTCAAATACATGTAAAATATCACTAGACATATGATTGTTGGTAAAAATAGAAAATCTAGTGTTTACAAAATTTTATAGACTTAGTGATGCCATATTAAAGTATGCTATGGGTTATGAAGCACATATTATTTCTTTTAAGTATAAATTTCATGTTGTATTTTTCTACCCTTATTCACAGTACTAACATCTTTTTCTTATATCTTAAACACAAAAAACATGAATTCAAAAGTTAGATACTTAAAAAACTAACCTTATATATCTCTATTTCAATATAAAATAGTTGAATCACATGCCCTTGTAGAAACTCCAAATTTTCTTCTGGATATGGTTCAAGATAAAGACAACTAAAATTCTCAACATGGTCAACAATATATTTGTCTATTCATGAACACATTTTAAAACAAATATATTCAAATTATAAAAAATATAAATATAAATATTACAAGGTGATGTAGTCGTATGGTGTGATGATTATGTTATGATATTGGTGTTCTTGTCATCAATTGAAATTCTACTAGGATAGTATTGAATATTGGTAACCTCATGATTTCATAGCTCTTGGTCAAAAGCTTTTATCGCCCAAAAAAATATTACAAGAATTTAGAAAGTAGTTTATTAACTACATAGGATCGAAATGACATATAACAAGACATGGAAAGAAAAGAGTATAGTCTCCTCTTCTTTTCTTAATATAAGGGGTTTTTATTAGATTGCACAAAACTAGTTTAATTCAGCCTGTAAAAACTAAAATTCCACATGAAAGTTAATAAATTCAATAGTAATGCACATTGTTTTATTTTTCTTAGTTTCATCTACCAAACCTTAGCAGTTTTAGAAAATAACAGGATTTCAAAAAGGGGAATATGCATTTTTCTTAGAATTTTTACACAAAATAATTGAGATGTAAGATATTAAAAAATTAAAAGTACTTTTTATTTTAGAAATTTGTTTGAGCAATAAATCTATCGTTGTATTCTTCAAGTTGTCGTTTGTTCAATCATTCTTCTTTCACCTGGCAACTTTGTTAGAATCCCTCAAAGAGAACGTTATTTTTTCAATTATGATATTTCAAAAATTAATTTGTCTTGTTAATGATGTAAATCCCTTGACATGAATGCAAAGTGTTTAATTGCAGCCAAGATGCATAGCATGTCATGCAATTAGTTGTAGGCCCATGCTTTCTTTTAAAAAAAACTCAAAACATTAGTAAACATGAACTACCTTCAATTGTAGATCTATGTGTTATTGCAACTAATACATTGAGATTGACTTGTACATACTCAACTATCAAAAAAATAGTTTATAAGGTGAATCATATAGATACCACATAACTAGAAAAAATAATAAAAGACTTAAAACTATTGAGGCATCATGTTAATCAATTAGTATATGGGGCAAAAGATGGATGGTGAATGTTATAATCTACTAAGGTTTTACCATTTTCAAGCTCTTTTCCACCAGAAAAGATCTTATGTTTGTCATGAGTAATTTCATTCTTCTCTTGGATCTTGACTTTCACCTTATCAATTATGTTTGAGCTTTCTACTTCAAGTTTTTTTAAGAAACATCGGTTTCCCTCTGTCAAGATGGATAATCTAAAGGATTTTTTATTCCTTGTCAGTGTTAAAATGCACAATGGTTTATCCATCCTCAAGCTCCCTTCCAAAAAATACAAGCCTGAGCTCACTTGGGGTAATACCTTCTTTATCTTGGATGTAAATTTTAACTTTCACAATGTTGTCTGACCTCTCAACTTCTAAATTAATGGTTCTAAAGCTTAGGGTTTTCAAAAAACATCTACATCTTTCAAAATAAAAGTAAACTTCAAAAATAATTTGCAACATATGTGATATATTAGTCATATCCTTAAAAATAATTGTGAGAGACATTACATATGACAAAATATAGAACCTTATGTTCTTTTCAATAAGTATTCATATGAAGTTAAGTGGTTCACAAAAAAATATCTTATAATCAGGAATGTTCACATATGAAGCCTAACTGAAATGATTCATGAAAACTTATTATTAGGAAAAGGTGTAGAAGTCGAAAGAATGTTTTTACAAACAACAATTCTAAGTAGTGAGGAAGGAATATTGTAGCAGAAATAGTTTGTATGTTAGTATGAGCCACTAGTTGAGTAGAGCGAGTTTTGAGCAACTCCAAAGTAAACATGTTTGGATGTAGTTCCAGATCACTACAAATTAGTTTTTAGTCAGTAATGTATTTTGAGCTGATTTATTTTGTAAAATGTTATTTTTCTATTTAATAAAAGAAAAAAAGATGCATGTCTGCGACCATTGTATTTTGGATTTCATTTTGGCAGATGTTTGTAAATCAGAGCAAAAATCTTTATGTTTGCATTTGGAATAATTTTTTTGGAAATTTTATTTCTATCACAATTCTCTCAAAAACCAAACACGAGGAAATAATTGAAGGTTGCCTAGAGAGAATTAAGACTTAAGAGCCCTCAAAATGTTAAAGAACCCACTAAAATCTTTTAAATTATTTCTAGGCAACCTTTAAATTCAAGTGCAACCAAGTTGATTGATGAGAAAAACCAAAATATGGCACACTTCAATCTTACCTAATGCTTACATCCTTAATAGAAGAAACCATTGCTCAGGAAAATCTTTCCACAAGACACCAAACTTTCAAATACATGTAAAATATTACTAGACATATGGTTGTTAGTCAAAATAGAGAAGCAAGTGTGTGCAAAATTTTATAGACTCAGTAATGGGCCACATTTAATTATGGTCTGGCTTTGAAGCACATATCATTTCTTTTAATTCTTTCAAGTATAAATATCATGTTGGAGTTTTCTACCCTTATTCATAGTACTAAAATCTTTTTCTCATATCTTAAACAAAAAATACATGATTTCAAAAGTTAGATACACAAAGAAATAACCTTATATAACACTATTTCAATATTAAACAATCGAATCTCATGAACTTGTAGAGACTCAATTTTCCTCTAGATATGGTTCAGGATAAAGACCACTAATATTGCCAACATAGCAAAAAAATTAAACTAGAAGTGTGGAATATATTTGTCTACTCATGCACACATGAAATATAAATATATTTTGAATTCTAAAAATAAAAAAATATTACAAGGGGAGGTAGTGGTATGTTGTAATGATTATGTTGTGGTATTGGTATTCTTATCATCAAGATTCAAATTCCACTAGGATAGTATTGTTGAATGTTTAAATGGGGATGAGGTCCTCTATTATTGACCTCGTCATTTCATAGCTCTTGGTCAAAAGTGTTTACCCCAAAAAAGAAATATTAGAAGAATTTTAAAATTAGTTTGTTAATTACATAGGATAGAAATGACATATAACCAGACATGGAAAGAAAAGAATATATAGTCTCCTCTTCTCTTCTTAATATAAGGGGTTTGTATTGGATTGCACAAAACTCAATTAATTCAACCTGTAAAAACTAAAATCCCTCATTAACGTTAATAATAAACTCAACAATAATGCACATTATTTCTTTTTTCTTTTTTTCATCTATGAAACCTTAGTAGTTCTAGAAAATGATGGCATTTAAAAAAGGGGAATATGCATTTTTCTCAGAAATTCCACACGGGAAAATTGAGATGTAAGATATCCAAAAATGGAAAGTTCTCTTTGTTTCATAAATTTGTGGGAGAAAAACATGTGTCATTGTATTCTTCAAGTTGTTGTCTGTGCAATTTTTATTTTCAACTGGCAACTTTGTTAGAAGCCCGTGCAGAGAGAATGCCATTTTTTCAATTATGAGATTTCCAAAAGAGATTTTTGTCTTGTTATTGATGTAAATCCCTTGACATAAATGAAAAGTGTAGAAGTGTAGCCAAGACACATAGCATGTCATGCAATCAGTTGTAGGCTCTTGCGTTATTTCAAAAAAAACCTCAAAATATTAGGAAAAATAAACTACCTTCAATTGTAGATCTATGTGTTCTTGCAACTAAGACATTGGAATTGGCTTGTACATACTCAACTATCAACCAAATAATTTATAAAGTGAAGCTTATACAGACCACATAACTAGAAGAAATAATAAAAGACTTGAAACATTGAGACATTATGTTAACTAGTTAGTATATGGGGAACAAGACAGATGTTGAATGTTATAATCTACTAAGGTTTTACCATTTTCAAGCTCTTTTCCACCATAAAAGAGCTTCTAGTTGTCATGAGTAACTCCATTCTTCTCATGCATCTTGACTTTCACATCATCAATTGTGTGTGAGCTTTCTACTTTAAGGGTTTTAATAAAATATTGGCTTCTCTCTCTTAGGATGGAGAACCCGAAGGATTGTGGATTCCTTTTCAATGTTGTAATGAGAAATGGTATGTCCATCCTCAAGCTCCCTTCTAGTAAATACAAGCTTGAACTCACTTGGGGGGTACCTTCTTTATCTTGGATCTTAGTTTTAACTTTCCCAATGTTGTCGGACCTCTCAACTTCCAAAGTAATGCTTTTGAAGCTCAAGGCTTTCAAAAAAATATGCATATTTTAGAATAAAACTAAACCTCACAAATAATTTGCAACATATGTGATATATTAGTCATATACATAAAAAAATGTAAGAGACATTACATACAAAAAAATAAACAACCTTATGTTCTTCTAAATAATTATTCATATAAAGTTAAGTGATTCAAAAAAAGATTATCTTATAATCAAGAATATTCATATATGAAGCACAACTGAAACCATTCACAAAAACTTACAATTAGAAAAAGATGTAGAAGTTGAAAGAACATTTTTACAAATGACAATTCTAAGTAGTGAAGAAGGAATACTGTAGCAGAAATATTTCATAAGTCAACATGAAGCTCTAGTTGAGAAGAACAAGTTATGATCAACTCTAGATTTAAAATGATTGGATGCAGCTCCAAATCAATACAAATTAGTTTTTAAATCAGGAATGTATTCTACTTTTAGTTATTTTGTTAAAAAATATTTTACGATTTAAAAGAAGAATAAAAGATACATGTCTGCAACCATTGTGTTTTGGATTTCATTTTTCTAGATGTTTGAAAATTAGATCATCAATCTTTATGTTTGCATTTGGAATTATTTTTTTGGAAATTTTTATTTCTATCAAAATTATGTCAAAAACCAAATATGGGGAAACAATTGCAAGTTATCTAGAAAGCATTAAGTCTTCTAGGATCCCTCAAAATGTCAAAGAACCCACTAAAATCCTTCAAATCTTTTCTATGCAACCTTTAAATTCAAGTGCAACCAAGTTGATTTATGAGAAAAAACAAAATATGACACACTTCAATCTTACCTAATGCTTACATCCTTCGTAGAAGAAACCACTCCTTAGGCAAAAGTTCTCACAAGACACGAAAATTTCAAATACATGTAAAATATCACTAGACATATGGTTGTTAGTAAAAATAGATAGTTAAGCATGTAAATTTTTATATAGGGTCAATGATGCCACATTTAATTATGGTCTAGGTTTTGAAGAACATATCATTTCTTTTAAGCGCTTTCAAGTATAAGTATCATTTTACAGTTTGCTACCCTTATTCACAATAGTAATATATTTATGATATCTTAAACACACAAAAAATGAGTTCAAAATACACAAAAACCTAACCTTATATATATATATATATATATATATATATATATATATATATATATATATATATATATATATATATATATATATATATATATATATATATATATATATATATATATATATATATATATATATATATATATATATATATATATATCTCCCTTTCAATATGAAATAGTTAAATCCCATGACCTTGTAGAAACTTCAAATTTTCTTTTGGTTATGGTTCAAGATAAAGACAACTAAAATTTTGAACATAGCCAACAATTCAACTAGAACTATGGAATATATTTGTCTATTCATATACACTCGAAACACAAATATATTTCAAATTCTAAAAACTAAAGAAAATATTACAACGAAAGGTAGTGGTATAGTGTGTTGATTATATTGTAGTATTGGTGTTCTTGTAATCAAGATTCAATTTTCACTAGGATAGTATTGTTGAATATTTAAATGGGGATGAGGTCATCTATTGGTGACATATAAATAGACATGGAAAGAAAACAATATATAGTCTCCTCTTATCTTCTTATTATAAGGGGGTTTTATTGGATTGCGCAAAACTAGAGTAATTCAATCTGTAAAAACTAAAATCCCTCATGAACGTTAATAATAAACTCAACAATAATACACATTATTTCATTTTTATTGTTTTAATCTACCAAACCTTAGCAGTTTTACAAAATAATAAGATTTCAAAAAGGGGATTATGCATTTTTCTCATAATTTTCACATGAAAAAATTGAGTTGTAAGATATCCAAAAATGGAAAGTTCTTTTTGTTTCTGAAATTTATGGGAGCAAAAAATATGTCATTGTATTCTTCAAGCTTTTGTCTATGCAATAATTCATTTTTTCAACTCAACTTTATTAGAAGTCCTCATAGAGGATGCTTTTTTTTTTTCCAATTATGAGATTTCCAAAATATATTTTTGTCTTGTTATTGCTGGAAATCCCTTGAAATCAATGCAAAGTGTCGAAGTGTAGTCAAGATACAACATGCCATGCAATATTTTTTAGGCCCATGAATTCATTAAAAACAAAACTCAAAACATTAGGAAACATGAACTACCTTCAATTGTAGATCTATGTGTTCTTGCAACTAAGAAATTGAGATTGATTTGTACATACTCAACTATCAACTAAAGAGTTTATAAAGTGAAGCCTATATAGACAACATCACTAGAACACATAATAAAAGACTTGAAACCACTGAGGCATTATGTCAATCAGTTTGTATATGGGGCATGAGATGGATGTTGAATGTTATAATCTACTAAGGTTTTACCATTTTCAAGGTCTTTTCCACCAAAAAAGAGCTTCTGGTTGTCAGGAGGAATTCCATTCTTCTCAAGTGTATCTTGACTTTCACATTATCTAGTATGTTTGAGCTTTCTACTTTGAGGGTTTTAAGAAATATTGGTTTCCCTCTCTTAGGATGGTGAACCTGAAGGATTGTGGATTCTTTCTTGATGTTGTAATGCGCAATGGTATGTCCATCCTCAAGCTCCCTTCTAGGAAATACAAGTCTGAGGTCACTTGGGGGAGTACCTTCTTTATCTTGGATCTGGGTTTTAACTTTCTCAATATTTTCTGACCTCTCAACTTCCAAAGTAATGGTTATAAAGCTCGAGGTTTTAAAAAAAATCCACATCTTTCAGAATAAAAGTAAACCTTACAAATAATCTACAACACATGGGATATATTAAAATAATTGTGAGGGATATTACATACAACAAAATACAAAACCTTGTGGTCTTTTGAATAAGAATTCATGTTAAGTTAAGTGGTTCACAAAAAAATGTCTCGTAATAAAAAATGCTCACATATGAAGCACAACTGAAATGATCCACCAAAACTTACAATTGGGACAAGATGTAGAAGTTGTAAAAATGTTTTTATAAATAAAAATTCTAAGTAGTGAAGAAGCAATATTGTAGTAGCAGCAATTCATGAGCATGAAGCTCCCTGTGAGAAGGAGTTTTGAGCAACTTCAGATTTAGCATGATTGGATGCAGTTCCAAATCACTACAAATTAGTTTTTAATCAGTAATGTATTCTAGGTTTAGTTATTTTTTAGAGAGTTATTTTTTGATTTAAAGTAGAAGAATAAAAGATGCATGTCTTTAGCCATTATATTTTGGATTTCATTTTTCTAGATGTTTGAAAATCAAAGCAACAATCTCTATGTTTACATTTAGATCTATTTTTTGTGGAAAATTTTACTTCTATCATAATTCTCTAAAAACCAAACGTGGAAAATAATTACAAGTTACCTAGAAAGAATTAAGACTTGAGACAGTTGGAAGTTTATAAAAATGTTCTTTCAACTTCTTTCATCTTGTCTTTATTGTATTTCATCTATATCTAATACATTGAAAGGTATAAGTTTTCTCCAACTTTACTATACCAGAAAGGTAGGACCCATATTAAATTTATAAGATCATTCATAAATCTATGCCTCCACTATTATATAATGCTAGTGATAATCAATTTGAAGGTGTTCACTAATATTACAATTAATGAAGTTATTTTTTGAGTGTCCAATTGACGCTTTGGCTAGGTACAACATTTAATTCCTCAAAGTACCAAGTATAATGAATATGTAGCTTAGCCTTGAGCCTTTGGATGAAAGAAATTATAAGTAGAGAATCCATGAATGCTATTTTATGATGTCTTTTGTATGGGTTCAGGTGTTAGAGGAGGTGGTGATACTGGGGAAAATATCTTTCTCGATTGTAGTCATTGTATTGCTTGTCTACATGAGAGGTATGATATCCATGCAGTTCCTGGGATTTTTCTTGGAACATGGAGCTCCACCCTTCCACTCACAGTTTTAGAATGCATGGCTCTTATGATGCAGAGAAAATATCAGCCACATCTTGTGATGGCACTAGCCATTCCCCTGTTCCAATGCTCACATGCATCAATGTCATAGCTTTCTATACTCTAGTGTTGTTTGGCACTGCTGCTTGAAGTAGTAGAGTGTAACACGAGTTTTAACTCTCTTGGTGTATGCAATTAATTGATTTTTGTATTCACTAGCAAATAAATTTACAATCAATTTTTACTAAAATTAAATATAACCATAATTGCTATGCAATTTTTCAAAAATAACCTACATTTGTATAAAAGCTTGCCAGAGTTGCAAGTACTAATACTGTATAACAGGTTACAACCATAATCATCTCTTGGCTAGTTACTATGGGGAAATATACCCATAACCCTTATGTCCCTTCTTTACTAAACTCTATACACTCTACACATCCATTTTACATTACAAATTTTCTTCACAATTAATTATATGTAAAACACAAATCTTTTATTAACATTTCATTTATAAGTTCTTCACATACATATCAACATCATTTGAAATTGTACATTATAAGAATGCAAAATAATATAATATGCACTTATAATTCACAATTAGAATGAACACATATGATTCTATTTTTTCTTATAACTCAAATCAACTATAAAAAATTAAAATCCTACATTTAATTAAGTTTTATTCATATTACTTCTATTTTTTAAAAAGTGAAAATAAAAAACTGTATTCTATAAAACTGCATTGTAGAATATTTGTTTTTTATTGACAATGCAAGCAAGGATCCTCAACCCATTTATAAAAAATTCTCATAACAAAATATAAGACTACAAATTACAGCAAAGGTAAGCCAGCTGACCAGACATTAACAACAAACACCTAAGAAACTGTAAGGAAACACAAAATCAGACTGCAAGAAATATTTCCAATCTTTGAACCTCCAACTATAAATTTTTCCAATATTTCCAATATTTCCAAATTTTGTCAAGATTTCCTAGATACCTTTGCTTCAAATTTTTGTAGCATAATCTTCTAATATCATGTCTCCCATTCTCCACAAATATGGCTATTGCAATAAACATAGATGTGATATCAATATTTACTATGTACTTGTCATCATTTGCTAGAAATTCCCATCCTAAAACTTGATAAACAACTCTTAGAATGAGGGAATGTGTATTAAGTAAGACCGATTTAAGATGCTTGATTGATATTCCTCCCCTCAAATGCTAGTTGGCTCCTATTACATATTAGTTTGATTGGGGTTATCATGGTTGCAGATGTTCATATAGCATCTGAGATGTAGTAGGGTTAATTTAATGTACCTATATATATACATGGTTCTTGGCTATAGATTGAAAATATGGCGTTCTAGCTTCCAAAAAACTCTTCTTTAACCAGGAGGTCGTTTAAGTTGCTATGACTCTTCATATTATTATTGATCCTGTAAAGGTAGGTGACTCAAATTTACATGCTATAATCTAAACTTGATAAATAAAATAATATTCTAAACTTTCTATACACTTTATGTTTTATACTATATATCTTGTTTCAACTTGAATTTATCTGAACACTTCACGATATTGAGTACTGTTCTTAATATTTATATACATTTGGCACCTAACAATAATTTCCATATATGAGAAGACCATTCGTGCCTATTTAGAAAATAATAAATGATAAAAACCTAACCATTTATGAAAACATAACATAACTTCATTCATATATAGTGTTTGGGGCTAAAAAGGTATTTTATGTATATTACAAAATAACCTTTAGTCTCTAGTAATCAAATTTTTATCCATAGTATTATGAGTCTTAGTTAACCTACTCTAAACTTCTAATTGAGCCATTCTACCTATAGATTTACTGACTACCCATAAACATTAGGCTGAACAAAAAGAAACCCAAAAAGATACCCGAGAATCTTAGTCTATTTGTAGTGGTGTTCATTCCTTCTGAAATATCTGACAGCTCCATACTACATATTTCTTTCTCATAATGACAATAGATTCATCTTCAGGCGTTGTATTTTTGTAATGCCGAGAGCATTTCTTTACTTCAAGGGCCATTATATGAAAATTTTCCACTTCTTCATTATCCATCTCTTCCAGAATGTCATAACCTTCTTCTCTCCAGTAGTTTAACAACCAATGCTTCTCCAGTTCTTCTTTCAGGAGTTCTTTGTATAGAAAATCCAAATTCCTAGACATTTTAGGCCAGAACATGTCGAAACGTCTTTCATCTTTGAACGTCAACATAGGAATACGTTGAGAATTAGGGATAGCCTTAAGGTTCTCTATCTTTTTCTTCATCGTGATCTCTAGATATGGTATCGTCAGTTGAATGTCTACACTATATACTATTTTTTCCATTCCTCCTAATAGACCCTCTTTGAAGATAATATTCACTATTTTGATGATCTCATCTTTCTTGCAACCAGAAAAGGTAGAGAGAGCAATAAAATATCCCACTATACTCCCATTTGTTTTGAAAGTAAATTCATTGTTGAAATAGTGATCTCCTATCCCTTTTTCTAGTGCCCTTCTTGCAGAATCAGAGAGTGGGTTAAGCATTGGATTCCACCATTCTAGTTTCATCACTCCCCTAAATGTCATTGCTCAATAGTCATTTAGAGAAAAATTTAAAAGCCTACATTCCATACTTTGAAATGTTTTTTGCGGGCTCCTTATAGGGTTCTTGGTTCTAACTTCTGAACTATGCTAATTCTCCGCAATTGTCTATATAAATATGTATTTACTGAAATCACTAATGAATGCGCTTACATATTCTTCTCAATGATTTTTTAGGATTGCATACGCAATGGTCAAATTATTATACCATACTTCCATATTAATTATTGATTGCAAGGTTAGATGATTTATTTTGTAACATTAATGATTCCTTGCTTGTGATATGATGGGTATCATCAATCCTATTAATTGAATAAAAGAGGGTATAAAGTTATTATAGTTTCGATAAGCACTACTTTTTAAATCCCATTAATATCAAAACCTGGATTTTAGTATTAGGAAAATAATTTCTAAATCAATGCATTATTGTATACTACTCTAGTAAGGTTTTAGGATAATGATGGGAAGATCGTGCTATAGCAGAGGTTAGGTAGGGGATAATGGAGAGTAGGAGGGTCCCAGTCTTTTAAATAATTACTTTTTGTCCATTCCATACGATAATCAGAATCCTAAAAGTTGATAATGGGTATCTAGTTTAATATGTAAGTTAATAGAGTATAATTTTGTGAGTGAATGTAGGGGTTAATATGTTTGTTTTAAACATATGTTGCCTTAATTTTTAAGGAGAGGGTTTAGTGAGAAAATTAGTATGTGGTTATATTCATATAAATCTTATATGTTATCTAATACTATGTTTCCTATTCATAATACATGAGATTAACCCCATCATCACCTATATTTGAAAGACAATATTATTCCTTATTGCCTTCTTTGTATATGTGCTTAGCTTCATATTGAGGAATATCATTAAGAATTTCTAATATTTCTTCCAATTTAGAATTTAGTTTCCAGTTAGGTATTTTCTTTGATCTAATGGCATTAATCATAATTTGAGAATCACCTTCAATCTCAAGTTTAGCAATTCCCATTTCCTTACAGAGCTTGATTCCTTCAAGGATTTCCATACATTCTGCCATATTATTTGAAGTTGGTTTGATAGATTTTTCACATTTTACTAAGATTTGTCCATTCCAGTCATGGATTATGCATCCTAATTGAGCAATACCCGGATTTCCTCTTGAGGCACCATCAAAAATTTAATTTATGCCAGCCATATTTAGGAGGTTGTCATTTACATAAACTTCTATCTAATTTTCTACTACTACCACCTTTACCATATAGAGGTGGAATGATAAGTTTTGGCCAAATTCTCCTAATTTTATTATCCCATGTTGAAAAGGAATTTTTGTGATTAATAAGATTACGGAGTCTATTGTTGATAATATCCACTACTAAAGTTTCTATCTTATTCGTTAGTGTTCTGACATCTAATTTTTGGTTGCTAAAAATTCTTCTATTACGTTCTTTCCATAACTCCCAACTTAATATAGATGGGGAGATAGTCCATATATCCTTATATAGACTATACTTATATAATATTGTCCACGCTTTTAGAAATTCCACTATGTCCATAGGCATAGCAGAGCTCCGATTAAGGCATTTCCTTAACCAATTCCAACATTCTTACGTGAATGGGAAACTTATGAGTATGTGATTAACATTTTCTTCATGTTTTTCACATAGGGGACATCTTGATGGTCCTTCAAATCCCAACTTCCTAAATCTATCTGCAATTAGTATTTTCTTTTTTAGGGCTTCCCATAAAAACATGCTTGCCTTTGGAAGGCATGCTTTGTTCCAGCATAGGTTCAGCAGAATATCTAGAGTATCTATATTTTGTTCTTTGACAATAGATTGATAACCATTTTTAACTTTATATTTTCCATCATTTGATCCAATCCATATTAATCTATCTTCCCTATTTTTGAGAGAGACATATCTTTCATTAAGAATATTTATTATTTTTTGTCTTTTTAACTAATCTATATGAATATTGTTCAATGCTTTCCATGATGAACCATCATTCAAAGATATGTAATCCTTAACCCTGTCACCCCATAATATCCTTAATATATCTATGGTGATATGGGATAGAACCAATTTATTCATAAGTGTATAACCTCCCCATGAGTCCTCCCAAAAAAGGGTCTCCTCACCCTTTCCAATATCCCAAGTAAGACTTTTATTGATAATGTCTTTATTATCTATAATAAAGTTCCAAATGCGGGAATCTTTGACATGATTTTGGGATCTAAATATATTTACTGGGTCTGCATTGGGAATGTACTTGTTTAGAAGGATTGAGTCCCTCTTGTTTGTTGGTTCTTGTACTAATCTCCATATTAATTCTGCTCTGGAAGAGCTTTATTTTTCCATTGTAAATTTTTAATTCCTAGACTCCCAAGAGATGTAGGTTTGCATATATTATACCACTTAATCAGAGCTAACTTTTTTCCTTCTGAAGAGCCTTGCCAATAGAAGTCCCTTAGATTCTTATCAAAATCTGACTTAATGTTGCCAGGAAGAGGTAGAATAGACATTTAATAAGTAGAGATTACCGAGAGGACATATCTGATCACAGAACTGTCCTACCAGCCTTAGTAAGCCATTTTCCTTTCCATCTTTCCTTTTTATTTTGGATCTTGGTTATTTTTTATTTCCACAATTAAATAAAAAGATATGTAAACCAACATTAAATAAAAAGATATGTCAATTTCTTAGTTTCTAATAGACATTAAATCAATAGACTCTACACATCCTTTTTACATTACAAATTTTCTTCACAATTAATTATAGTAAAACACAAATCTTTTATTAACACTTCATTTATAAATTCTTCACATACATATCAACATTATTTAAGATTGTACATTATAATAATACATAATACTACTAGCAGTTGCACATTTTGTGTGTACAATGATTTACCGATAGGAATTTTGATTTTGTATATAGTGAAATATTTTATACATTGACAAAAGTAGATCATTAATGTTATATAAAAGGAAATGTAGAAATTACATGTAGCATTCCTACAAAGGAGATATATATATCCATTTGCATTACAACATATTGACTCAATGTGTTATAAATGTTTTTTTTATATTAGAGAATGATCAATTGAACTTTGATTGTTGCATCTTGATTGTTTTTACATATTTTTGTTTTGCATTTCATCATTTTTTCGAAGCATAGCTTTAGTTTGATCTGGAAAACAAAAATTGCATTCATATTAAAATCAATTTTAAAATTGGAAGAAAAATATGATGTAAAACTGCAAGGTAAAATAGATATGAATTATATAGATATTTTTTTGAAACAACTATAGTGAAAGAGTAGTAGGATTGAGAAAGCATAAACCTACAAATTGAGGCAATGACCACATTTTTGAAAAGACATGCATATGTAGTGTTGAAATAAATTCAATCTTGGAACTTTGAATAGAATATTCTTTTAGGCATTAATATAAAAATGTGTTCATCCTCTTCTTGTTCATCATATGAAACTTTCCTTTATGTAACCTTCTCAATCCATAAATAAATTGGGTAGCTTATACTCATGAATGTTTCTAAGTTAGCTCCTTTAATCACCTTCCTTAACATACTTTAATTGATCATCTTTGAAGTAGAGAGCGATCTCTGCTACACTACTAAGGTGTTTACAAGATGTATCTTTTGTCATAGTAAATAATTCACCAGCCTGAGACTCATTGATGTAATGTTCATCACTTTGTTCTTTGTAGTCACAAAATTTTTCGCAACAACCAAGTATGTAGAGTAAATGGAAACACCAAACTACCTAATCACGCTAATAGTGGCACCAACAGAAAAAGATTTCATAAATTCCCTGGTGCCAAACCTTACAAAGGTCCCACAATTATCAACCAAATCTAGATTGATCATGCCAATGTCACTATCAATAAAAAAATGAAATTCTAGCTTTTTCTAAAACAATATTAATGAACAAATTAGGAAGAGAATCAACTTTTGACTTGTTAGTAGGGCTGTCAAATTGAAACTTATCTAGAGCATTTGAAACATTCCTGATTAGCCTTCTTAGAGAGATCTCCTTGTTACTGGGTAAAAGCACAATAAGCTGTCACCCTTTTACAAAGGAAGAGGCTAACAACACCAAAATGAAAAAACTTCAAGGGCATAAAAGTCACATTTCTATTTAGAATTTGAAGATGATGTATACTGATGAAATGTGTGAAATAGGATGAATTTTATGCCTATAATTTTTTAAAATTATTTTGGACATAAATTAATATATTTTTTTAATTTTTAAAGTCTATTTTTCATGTCCTAAAAATACAGCAAATCAGGGGGTTTACCTCCCGTCAAATAATTATAAGTAAGACATTGTTTTTTCTTCCAATTTCAAAATATGTTTTAGATGACATGTATACCTAGTGCAACAAAAAGGAAAGAAGTGTTTTCGATCTATAATTTGCCCGTTATAAGTATTCAAAGTACAACTTACACGAAATCAGTAGTTTTTATCTCCCGCCACTTTTCAGCTATCAAAATTTTTCTAAAATTCAAATAAATTATATATTCTTGAAGAAGATTCTCTTCTCTAGTGCCTCATATAATTTTTTTTTTTTTTTTAATTGATTTACTATTTTTTTAAATTTATCGAATCGGCAACTTCTCAAAGCTTTATATACCTACATGTGGTTTTTTACAAATTTGTTTAACATTTTCTAATTGAAATTATATAAAATTTATATTTTTAGAATTGTAATTCCGAGATCTACAAAAGGGTAGTTTTAGTTTTTTCAAATTTTTAATTTGTAGAAGAGAAAAAAACACCACAAGTGCAAATTGTGTATTATTTGTGTTTTTTAAGTTTTGGCTGCCAAGTTGGCATGCCACTTAGGATGACTCGGTCGAGTGGGACTCGGCCGAGTCCCCTCAAGTCGTCGGCCCCTCGCAACCGGTCGCGTGAGCGACCGGTCCTTTCAAACCGAAGGGTATATATGTGCATAATATTTTAAAAAATATATATATCAATTGCGAATTTACATTCTTATTTTAGGATATAAGGATATTTTGAAGCAAGGAGTCATTCTTTTGGAGAAGTTTCAAAGAAATTTTGATTTCGAAAGAGTTTGAAGACAAGTTTTTCAGTGACGAAGTAGTAAAACAATAAGAAAAATCTTGCTTAAATATTTGAGCAATGGGAAATAAAAGGACTAGAACAAGGAAGTATGATCGTAAAAGGGATGACCAAATGAAAGGTCATACGAAACGTGTCCAAGAGCAACCAATGGATGTTGAAGAAGAACCTATCGCTGTAGAAGGTGCAACTCAACTAGGGGAGGATATTGGTAGTAGTCGAAGTATACATTTTTTTCCTACAATGCAGAATTTGATGGACATGAATGAGGAATCACTTATTAGTCAAATTGAACCGGAACACTTGGTACCTGAAAGCATTATTAAATTGCATCTCAAAAATATGTGGATGCAATATTTTGAGAGTAAATCTTTGGTGGGAAAAGCACAATTGTTTGCAAAGTTATTCAAGAAAAAAGAAATGACTCCGGTTTTGGAATTGTTGGGTATTGATAATAGGAAAGTTGGAGGAGGTAAAGTAAAAGAGACAATAATTCAAAATTTACAAGATGCATTGAATGTTGTTAACAAGGCAGATCATAAAGGACCAGATTCAAATGCAGCTAGAAGAGCTTTGATGACTATGATAACTAGTAAGAAATTGACACATAGAAATCAAGTTCGAGCAATTTCTGATTTACTCAACGTATCTCGAAGAACTATACAGAGATATATTAGGAAGAGAAATATGTTGGATATGAATATTGAAAAGAATTGGGTACAGATTTGTAGACTTCCCCGTAAAGATAGAATTTCTGAAGATGTAAGAAGACGGGTCATTGATTTTTGGACCAATCACTCTCGTGTTTCTTCCAATAGAAGGGACACTATACAAATGGACGATGAAGAGACCAGTATGAAGATTTCACATCCAAAACATTTTGTCGATACTACACAAAGTGAATTGTTTGAAGCATTCAAACATGAATTTTCAGATGTGAAAATATGTCAGAGAATGTTTGAGATGTTGCGCCCTTGCTTCGTACGCATAAATAAGGTTCGTGAAACATGTTGTTGTCGAAATCATGTTGAGTTTCACTTATACTTGCAATCATATAAAAAGGTTGCGACAATACTTAATCTAGGTATGGTTACTGGAAGTACAACAGAATTTGTAAAGTCCATTTTATGTGATAAATCAGAAGGTTCAGATGAATTTAATGTCCAGTGTATAAAAAATGAATGCAATAATTGTGGAAATTTGCAGCAATTTCCTTTACAATATGATAATATTGATGTTACAACACCAGTCCAGTGGAAGAGATTTGAATATGAGATATACCAAACGAAGACAGGAGGTGAATCAAAAAAAATTACATTAAAAGAGAGTGAATTACCGTACCTTCAGTTCATGGACAGATTTCGATCTATGATTTATCCACATATCCAACATTGTCATGGTGCACGATGGCAAGCTAAACAGTTTCGTGATTCCAAAAATTATTTCCCACTTGGTTGTATTCTTTCAGTTGTAGATTTTGTGGAGAACTATACATTTTCCCCTCAAAAGGAGCTCCAAAGTCAATATTATCATTCTTATCAAGTTGCAATATTTGTGCATGTGACCTATAGACATGCACAATACGATTTGGATGGGATAGAATCTGGTATAGATCAAAATGAACGCATTATCATCAAGGAGGTTCATTTCTATATTAGTGATGACAAGGTTCATGATAGGAGCTATGTGGCTCATTGTTTCAACATGTTTTTCAACAATCTTGCAAGTCGTGGGATAAATGCTTCACAACATTGGATCTGGTCTGATGGGTGTGCAGGTAAGTACGTACATGCATTATAAATTTTATTTTAATTTTTTTTTTGAGCATTTCTAGATATATTTATGTGTCACATTTAAATACATTTTTGTATTTATTTGAATTGTAGGTCAATTTAAGTCTGCAAAAGCTTTTAATTGGTTAGCCATGCAACATGCTAGACACAACGTTAAGTTTGTTTGGAACTTCTTTGAAAGTGGACATGGAAAAGGAGAACATGATGGAGCAGGAGCATGTGTGAAGCGTGCACTCCGACAACATGAACTTCAAGGTATGTGTACATACATTTGATATTCAACTTGTTTACTTGACTAGACTATTTAAAACTTTACATTACATGTACACATGTATATATATAACTAAATTGTTAAAAATATATCTCTCTAGGTAACATGATAGAGAATTCAAAGAAGATTGTTGAATGGTGTCAAAATCATTTCGCTACTCGAGACACAAAATACAACAAACGTTACTTTTGGGAAGTGATAGGTATTTATTTAATTTACTTTTATTTTTCAAACTCAAATTCATGAAACTACATATATAGGTATGTCATGTATGTGTGTTTTAACTTGTTGTATATATATATATATATATATATATATAATGCATTTCACATTTTTCATGATTTCAAATTGAGATCTATATATCAATCCATCCAATCCAGATATCGATCGATCGAATCCCTACAATTGTCAATCAATTGTTGGAATTAGAAGTTTGCATCAAGTGATGACTACGGGACAACACAAGCCTCCACTGATTCAACTAAGAGATAAATCATGCTTTTGTGAAGATTGTCTTAACAACAACACAATGAGTCAATGTGTTAATATTGCAAATGGATATGTTTCAATATGGGATCATAAAGTGTTAATTAGAATGCCTCCTTATGAAGATGATGACAATGTCATAGACATCCATGATCCTATATATTCAGCTGACTATGAACGTGTTTCTGATTTAGTTGTTACAGGTGCGTATTTTTTATTTCTAGGTATATTTACATGATATATATATATATATATATATATATATATATATATATATATATATATATATATATTATACATGAACTTGAGGTTTAAATTTAACATTTACTTGTACACATAAATATAAATTGTGTAGGTGATATTTTTGCTGTGGTTGCGGATCCTGAGAATATAGAAGGTGTAGATTATTATCTACTAAGATGCACCAAGGAAAAACACAAGTTGCTTGAAGAAGTTGTTGATGGTGATGGACAAAAATATCCGACTGGTTCAGTTGTTATTGAAGGCACCTATTATCAACAAGATAAGATTGAAAAAAATGGAATTAAATTTGTTGAATACATGCGTGGAGAGAGAGTTCTACATTATAGTCACTTGGTTATAGCGACGAAATTGCAGTTTGAAACTGTGTCAAAAAAAGGGTCAAGTAAAAACCAAAAGTGGAAGTTGCCTATTGAAGAGCATGAAAAACTTTTGGAGATAATAAAGGATAGAGAGGATCCAGACTACATGTATCAGGAGCTTTAGGTTTAAGGATTTTAATTTTTACATACTTAATTTAAATCCTATTTGAAACTTCTATGTAGACTTTAAATTTGATTTGAAATTTATGATTAGATTGAATTTATGGATCAAGATTAAACCTGAATTGAATTTTAATTGAATTTTAATTGATGAAAGTTATCTCTCTCTCTCTCTCTCTCCCCTTCCCCTTCCCCTTCCCCCCTCTCTCTCTCTCTCTCTTAGAACTAGAACTTTCAATTTACTTTCTACTTGAATTTTAATTTCAATTTATTCATTAGATTGATTAGATAAATATTAGATAGGTCTATATTTCTATTTTTTGTTTAGATTGATTAAATGTAGGTCTATATTTGAATTGAAATTAGATTGATTCTTTTTTCAATTGATTAGAATAGATTGATTTCTTGAATTGCATACCTTTCTAGTCTAGATAAATTTCTATTTATTGATTAGATTGATTAGATAGGTAAATTGAATTTTAATTGATTGGATAGAACTTTCAATTTACTTTCTACTTGAATTTTAATTTCAATTTATCAGATTAGATTGATTAGATAAATATTAGATAGGTCTATATTTCTATTTTTTGTTTAGATTGATTAGATAGGTCATGGCTTAAGGGCTTAAGGGGTCATGGCTTAAGGGCCAAATGGGTTAAGGGCTTAAGGGCTCATGGATTAAGGGGTCATGGCTTAAGGGGTTAGGGCTTAAGAGCTTAAGGGGTCACGGCTTAAGGGGTTAGGGCTTTTAAGGGCTTAAGGGGTCATGTTCGGTTCTTAAGGGCCTAAGGGGTCATGTGAGGTCATGTTAGGACATGTGAGGTCATGTGAGGTCATATTAGGTCTTATTAGTTCATTTAAGGTCATGTGAGGTTATGTGAGATCATTTTAGGTCTTAAGGGGTCATGTTAGGTCTTATTAGTTCATTGTAGGTCTTATTAGTTCATAGTGAAGTCATGTGAGGTTATGTGAGATCATTTTAGGTCTTAAGGGGTCATGTTAGGTCTTAAGGGGTCTTTTAGGTCATGTTAGGACATGTTAGGTCATATTAGGTCTTTTAGGTCTTATAAGGTCTTGAGGGGTCATGGCTTAAGGGGTTAAGGGCTTAAGGGGTCATGGCTTAAGGGGTTGGGGCTTAAGGGCTTAAGGGGTCATGGCTTAAGGGGTTGGGGCTTAAGGGCTTAAGGGGTCATGGCTTAAGGGTCATGTTCGGTCCTTAAGGGCTTAAGGGGTCATGTGAGGTCATGCTAGGTCTTATTAGGTCATATTAGGTCATGTTTGGTCTTTAAGGGGTCATGTGAGGTCAAATTAGGTCTTAAGGGATCATTTTAGGTCTTAAGGGGTCATGTTAGGTCATGTTAGGTCTTATTTTAGGTCTTAAGGGGTCATGTTAGATCATTTTAGGTCTCATTTTAGGTCTTATAAGGTCTTAAGGGGTCATGGCTTAAGGGGTTAGGGCTTAAGGGCTTAAGGGGTCTTTTAGGTCATGTTAGGTCTTAAGGGGTCTTATTAGGTCATGTGAGGTCAAATTAGGTCTTAAGGTCATGTTAGGTCATTTTAGGTCTTAAGGGGTCATGTTAGGTACTTAAGGGCTGAAGGGGTCATGCTAGGGGTTAAGGGGTCATGTTAGATCATTTTCGGTCTTAAGGGGTCATGAGAGGTACTTAAGGGCATAGAAGATTAATGTTGATTAAAGATTGAACATTGAAATTAAAGATTAATTTTAAAGTTAGATTTTAAAGATTGATTTAAAAACTCTCAAAAATCAAACATGTACATCAATGTTTAAATGTCTATATAGTGCAAAATCCAAACATGTGTCAATGTACAAATAGATCAATATACAAAACATGCACCTACATATCAATGTAAATGTACACACACACACACATATATATATATCTCAAAAATCAAACATGTACATCAATGTTTAAGTGTCTATACATATATATCACAAAATCCAAACATGTATCAATGAACACATCAACTACGTTGATGATCACCATCACGTGCTAGATGTGCGAGCCTGTGTGGATCCTCGTCCTGCTGGACCTGAGTCTGTAAATGTAAATATAATGTTACATATATATATATATATATATATATATATATATATATATATATATATATATATATATATATATATATATATATATATATATATATATATATATATATATATATATATATATATATATATATATATATATATATATATATATATATAAGAACTTGAAATGTAAATAAATTTTATAAAATTTTAATTTTTAATTTATTTCAAGTGTACCTCTGTATCATGATGAATCGGATCAACAGGCTCCTCTAAATCTCCATATGCAGCACCTGTCGCAATGTCCTGTACCACATTTAAATACATTTAAATTTAAATATAGAACTATATGTACACATGTATATCTATATAAATTGAAATTAAATCCAGATTCTTGTACCTGCTGTAATGCACGTCCAAGGTCGGATAACTCAGAAGAGTGCAAGGACATTGCATCAGGATCAATGGCGTCGTCCATAAGCAAATCTGAGAATCTACTATGAACTCGTGAGGTCGTAGCCTATGTCTGCTGTGTGGGAGCCTGTGTATGCTGTGTGGGAGCCTGTGTATGCTGTGGAGGTGGTGTAAGATCATCCACACTCTGTCTAGAGGAACCTGCCTCTGCATCTGAGCTCTGACCTCGACTGCTGCCTGTGGAGGATCTACGACACTGTCCTCCTCCAATGAAAGTAGGTAAATCACATGGCTCAATCCCATGCAATGTAGAAATCCTCTGGTAAGCAGCCAGGAGATCACTCACTAACATACCACTAATCTCACGCACGCGATCCTCAGGTAGTCGTCCTATCTCATTTGGAGTAGGAAGATCAAATCTGATGTATGGGTCATAAAATGGACTAGATGGTGATACACCTGCACTCGTCCGTGATCGAAGCATGTACCTACCCACACGATCAGATGAAAACTGCTCAACCTGAGTCGCAATGGTGGCAATGCTAGAATACATATCTAAACATGTGTCCTCAGCTGCAACTTGCCCAGCTCCAGTGTAGGCCTCCAAACCTTTTGGAAGAACCAAAAGGTTTTGACCCACCAATGCCCTCTTACTAGGGGGCTGTGGTATATCGGGTTGTCTACACTTATCCTGATATCTCCCCCGACCCTGACCAGTATGTGGAGGTAGATCTGTGTAGTCAACATCATAGCCCAAATGAAACTCTGCAAATAATTGTTTGCAGAAATATAGTGGCACCTCATCCTTTTGGGGCCACATATGATGTGCTGCTAACCATCTAGGATATATAAAAGGGGCCACTATGTCATCTGTACAAAAAGTGACCCTATATGCTTGAACCACCCTCTTATTGATGTAATGGGTGCCAAACATGTTCTTCACCTGAGTGACTGAGACATCTGAATCAACTGTCGTCCAACCTACTGTCCCTATGACAGTGCTAGATAGGCTATGATAAAAAACATCAATCGATACATCGTCATATGGATTGTATGATTCAACCTTTTGAATCATACTCATGAGCTCAGTGCGTATAGCTGTCAATTTCTCCCTATTAGGGAGAGTAGTACTATTCTACAGTGTTCGCTCTAATGCAGTCAGAGCAGCCTGCATCCTAGAGATAGTCTCATCTCTACGACTATCTCTAGCATGTGGGGCCTGGGTACTATTATGGTCTGAGGGAGCTCGTGATCCATGACTATCATGGACACTCTGATCTGAACCACTAGAAGCCATGAGTGATATGCACACAAAGGTAATATATATCTAGATCTAGATATAGATAAAAAATGCTCGCTGCAAGTAGGCACATGTGCACATATACATACATCCAAATATTAGAAAATTAATTGATATATATATATATATATATATATATATATATATATATATATATATATATATATATATATATATATATATATATATCTACAAATTAATTTAAATAAATTAAAAATATCTAACTTTCAATTTGTACATGTGTTGTACAATACTTCAAGTAAACATGAAAACATTTTAAAAACTTCAAACAAACACACATGAACTAATTTTCAAATGCATTTTTACATAATATAAATTAAATTATATTAAATTAAACATTTAAATTCATGCATTTACATATGCACATGTGTAATATTTTTAAATATTTAAAAACATAATTTAAACTTGAAGGCATTTACACATGTATTCAATCATGGTAGTAGAACTAATTCATGTGCACGCATATTTACATGTACATATTTACTTTACACACATGACAAAAATTAATTTGTACAAATTTCCATAACTAGAGAGGGAAAAACATTATATTGAAATTAAATACTAAAAGAAATGGTGAAAATGTATAATAATTTGGAAAGGGGTTCATGGGTCTTAAGAGTCTTAAGAGTCTTAATTAGGTTGAAAGTAACCTGGTCTTATGGGTCTTATGAGCTCGTCTTAAGGGTCTTATGAGATCATCTTATGGTTCTTAACCTGGTCTTAAATGAGCTCATCTTAAGGGTCTTATGAGCTTGTCTTAAGGGTCCTATTGGGTATTAACCTTCTCTTAGAGGGACTCTGTAATGTTTGACTGTGTGATGATTACCACAATGTGTTATGGAACTTTCATAGGAAAATACTTTATCCTAAGTTTTAGATAGTATCAAAACCTTAGTTTGGTAACTTTAGGCAACTAAAAATAAAGATGACCTTATAATTAAGGTATCCTAGATATAATAAGAGTTAGGGCTTTATTCATTTTGATAAATAGGAATTTTCTTAGCAAAGGATGAAAATAATAGTTTTGATAATATCCAGCACTATACTTATTTAGACTAAAAAAAATGCATAGGGGAGTTTGATCATCCACGGGCCATGACAAATAGAATAAGGAAATATGACAATCTAGACCATGACTAAGATTAAAGAGAACTAATTGAATTGATTAAACAATATTGGCACTAGACAAAAATGTTTAATTACTCAATCTACTAACAATAATAAATCAATACAAAAGAAAAGTGTTAAGAGTTCAATGATAGAAAAGTGTTCAAACAAACAATACTATTTCAGATCAATTTAGTTGGCTACCTTGGCTTTATAGAAAGTTATATGATATTGATGGTATAGTTTTCTTGTGGCTTGATAATAATTAAATGATTAATTTTGTATTGCAAAGTGTGATAAGTTAAAACACATTAGTATGCAAATGTTATCTAATAATTGTTATCAGATAACTATATAATTCTTAGGATTTACTATGACATCTTTCTTCATATTGCCTTTCCTGTCTCACAACTATAGGTCTTATAAAGATGAATACCAATATCATGGTCCAACTCTAAAATATCAAAAAGAAAGTAATGCAATTTCAAAGATATATACTAAATATTTGGGCTAAATCAAAGAGTACATTACAATGGATAATGATACTTTATTTCAACATTTTTGTGACTATTATGTGTTTTGGTTATGCTAGTCTATTTTGTTTCTTTCCATTTATTGATATAGCATCTAGTCATTATTAAACTACTTTGTTCAATATTAAAAAACATGACAACTTAAAACTTAAGGATTAATTTATCAGGAGTCAACAATGAAATAAAATAAAAGTGCATGCTATAAAGAAAAGTTGTTTTAATATATAACTTGATCTAATGGCATGAAAACAATATAACTCGAACAATGATGATTATTGAATGCATAAGGTAAGTTGCTTACTACACTGTTTAGTCATTTAACCTAGGTAGCGGTTGCACTTGTCCTTGTCATTTGGGTCCTATTGGGTCTTAAGGGTCACATTAGGTCTTAAAGGTTTTAATTAGGTCTTATTGAGCCAAGTGAGGGTGAACTATTTTGACCTATTAAGTTCTATTAGGTCTTAAGTGGTCCTATTAGGTCTTAAGGGTCCTAATAGGTCATATTTAGTGGATGTTAAGTCTTAAAAGTGTTCCTATTAGGTCAGTAAGAGTAGATAGTCCATTATGTTTTAATTTTGATATTATTAAGTTAAATATTGGATCTTATAATTACATCCATCCTATTAGGTTTTAATGGTCTTATTAAATGTCTCAAGGGTAGGTGGACTATTTCATGTTTTTAAATGTTCCAGTTTACATTTTACTTAAATTATATATGTTTTCTATGTTTAAGTTTTATTTGTTAATTTTGTACATTTTTAAAAGTAAATACAATACATATTAAAAAAAGACTTTTTTTTTACATATGAATATTAAAAAAATAATTTAAAAATATTTAAACAACATATATACATAAAAAATAACTAAAAAACACAAACAAAAAAATAAAAAAAAAAATCTACCTCTGACTCGGCCGAGTTGCACTATCACTCTTTAGCCACTTTCCTTAGCCCCTCACTGTTCAAATGAGGGGCTAAAACCATTGAGCGGGCTATTAGTAGTCCCTCATAGACTCGGCCGAGTAGGACTCGGCCGAGTCTCCGCGGCCACGTAGGTGCCACTCGGTGCCCCGTGGCACCTCCCCTTCTTCGGCCGAGTAGGACTCGGCCGAGTTAGTCGGGTTAGCCAAAAGGGTGACACCCGATTGTGCTTTTACCCTACTGCCCTATTTTATTTTTTTAGTTGTACCTTCCAAAATTTGAAAATTTAGAGTATTACAAAGAGTCACCAAAGTAAGAATATTACATACAACAAGCTTGTAACCTTCACTCCATATATTTCCCTCATGAAAATATTTCCCTTGCACAAGCATAATCTTTTTCTCAGGTGATGCATCAAAACAAACCATCTAATTATCAGTTGGACAATCCACATATGCAAACAAAAAATGAAACGTTGTATTTTGTTAGCAATGGCTAATGTTTTAGTGAAATCATAAACAATTTCAAATGAATCGGATTTTATAGACAAATTAGTGATCCTCGACCAACAACAAGACTTTTAGTTAATGGAAATTTGATTAGACATAATGTTGAGTAAGAAACAACTAAACATACATGATTTAACTAAAGATGGAATTGTAAATTTCATGGATATATCTTTTTCTTTTTTTATAAATAATGAAAACAATTAAGCACATAATTGCAATGACAACTATTCCAGAAGAAAACTAATTTCTGTGAGCAATCAGATCAAACACAATGTTGAGTAAGAAAAAATAAAGATATGATTCAACTAAAAATGAAACTGTAAATTTCATAAATAAAGTTTATGGATAATTATTTTTCTTTTTATATAATAATAAAAATATTAAATCACATAATTGCAAATATACATTTAATGCTTAAATTTTGAAAAAAAAAATTAAACATTAGCCCCAACAAAATTGTTAACTTAGATAAAATTCAATCACCGAACCCAAATTCATTTAATTTGATATCTTCCTCAAACTATGACTAAGAATGTGCAAATAACACTACCATTGAGCTCTACATGGGCATTATTACTGAACCATAAGTTAACTTCTTGCACAAAATTAAACCCTGGTTTTGATCCTCCATGAAAAATCCATTAATCCAAAGAACAGTTTCACTCAGAAAATGAATTGTTTTCAATTTGAAGTGTTGTAAAATTGAGCAAACACAATTATAGAAGATACTAAAAAAACTTTGGCTTTGGATAAGTCACAAAAAAATATGAATAGGAATGGAAAACAAATAGGGATAAGAATGGTAAAAAAACCAAGGCAACTTGCTATTTAATTTCGAATGAGAAAAACAGGGATAAAAAAACAAAGCCAAAATAGTTTCTATAGCCCTAAAACTAAAACTCAAGACAAGAGGCTACAATTATCTTGAAAGAAAAGCCATTTCCATAAGCAATGCTCCCACACAAAGCCTATCAGCTTAATTAATAATAATATGCACATATAATTCACAATTAGAATGAACACAACTAATTCTATTTTTTCCATCTCAACTTAAAATTCAAATCAACTATAAAAAATTAAAATCCTACATTTAATTAAATTTTATTCATATTACTTCTATTTTGGAAAAAGTGAAAATAAAAAACTGCAATGTAGAATATTTATTTTTTATTGACAACGCAAGCAAAGATCCTCCACCCATTTATAAAAAATTACTCAAAATATAGGACTACAAATTACAGCAAAGGTAAGCCAGCTGACCAGACATTAACAACAAACAACTAAGAAACAAGGAAACACAAAATCAGACTGCAAGAAATATTTCCAATCTTTGAACCGGGAGTCCATGGAAAGCAACAAGATTACTCCCATAATTGAACATAAGTAAATGCCATTCGTTAAAATTTTCCAATCTTTTATAATCAACGTAACTGTCATTAGCATGTTATCAAGATTAATGTATTCATAAGGAAAGCAACAAGATTAAGAAATAACAAGCGAAAACGTGCTGATTGGAAGATCCTATTACTTCAAAAATTACAAAAAATGTTGTTGTTTGAATTATTATCTGACAAGCTGAGTTCAGTTATTTTCATTCTCTGCTTCGGTAAACTTCAGCCTCTTGGAAGAAAAGAAACGAAGACATTCAAATTCCAATTCTTTCAACTTGTCTTTCAGTTCAACCACTGTCGCAGTGTCATTGTCATTTAACCATTTTTCAACTGCAGCGATGATTGATATAAGATATTCTACCACATCAGCGTCCATAGAACTTTCATTCTTTGCCTTCGTTGCCCTGTTTTTCATGTTAACCACGTAACATTCAAGGGCATATTTGGCAACATGCTTTTTCTTGGTTTCCTCGTCCTCCCTGCGAAAATTTTCTGCATCTGCTATCATTTTAGCAATCTCTTTATTGCTCAGTCTCCCATCTTCATTGGTAATGGTAATCTCATTGCGTGCTCCGCTTCCCTTCACGTACGCTGAAACATTAAGAATTCCTTCTGCGTCCACTTCAAAGCAAACTTTAATTACTGGCACTGTAGCGAGAGCAGGAGGAACCCCTGTCAGTGAAAAATTTCCAAGTAGATAGTTGTCTGCAACTAAACGCCTTTCCCCTTCGAAGACTTGAATATGTACGGAAGCCTGATCGTCAAAAGAAGTGGTGACAGATGTCTCCTTCAGAGCTGGAAGAGGAGTATTTCGCGGAACAATTACCAACATTACACCTTCCTCAACTGAAATTCCAAGACTCAAAGGCGTGACATCCACCATCACAATGTGAACGCCCTCCTTGTTCAGCGATGCCGCCTGAAGCGCAGCACCATGGGCTACTGCCTCGTCAGGATTTACAGCTCTGCACAGCTCCTTCCCATCGAAGAAGTCTCGAACCATTTCCTGCACTTTTGGTATTCGTGACGAACCACCTACTAATACAATATCGTCAATTTGGGTCTTACTCAACTTGGCATCTTCCACGCATTTCTTCAGAATTTCCATGCACTTATCAAATAAATCAAAATTGAGCTCTTCAAACTTTGCTCTCCTGATCTTCAAGAAGAAATCATGTCCTTCGTAGAGACCGTCGATGTCAATTACAGTCTCTACGACTGAAGACAGATTTCTCTTTGCCCTCTCACATTCTGAACGCAGTCGCCGAACAGTTTTTGCACTCACACATAAATTTGTTTTGTACTTGTTGTTGAACATTTGGGCACAGTAGGCGAGCATCCTATTGTCAAAATCTACACCACCCAAATGCGCCTCTCCCCCAACGGATTTCACCTCAATTTTGCCTCTCTGAACAACAACAATAGAAACATCGAAGGTACCTCCTCCAAGGTCGAACACCAGAATGTGTTTCTTATAATCTTCCTGAGCTCTACCAAAGCCATAAGCTATGGCGGCAGCGGTGGGCTCATTGATGATCCGCATTACATTTAGACCTGCGATTCGGCCAGCGACATTAGTCATCTTCCTTTGAGAGTCACCGAAGTATGCAGGCACAGTAATGACCGCATTTTTCACCTCACATCCGAGATATTGTTCAGCTATAGTTTTTATTTTCACTAAAACCATGGATGAGATCTCCTCTGGCGCAAACAGCTTCTTCTCACCTTTGTAACTGACTTCGATCATCGGCTTGTCGTTTTTCTCTGAAACAACTGTGAAAGGCCACAGTTTCATATCGGCCTTCACAGAAGAATCAGTAAATTGTCTTCCAATAAGTCTCTTCACGTCGAAAATTGTGTTCAGAGGATTAGAAGAAATTTGAAACTTGGCAGCGTCTCCGATGAGTCTCTCGTTGTCTGTGAAGGCCACCACAGAAGGAGTAGTTCTATTTCCTTGATCGTTAACAATGATTTCGACTCTGTTATTCTGCCATGTTCCCACACAGCTGTAAGTTGTTCCGAGATCAATGCCGATGGCTTTCTCTTTTCCCTTCCCGTCCATCTTCTTTCCCACGCTTTGGTAATCTCTGTCTATTTTGTTGATATTTTAGCAGCTTACAATACAGTACATCATACATTATGCACTCATTTATATAGTCTACGCAAAAAATGAAAAGGCAAGTGGAAGAGACCCTTAAGAGAGAAGCGAAATGAAAAGTACCTTCTGAATATTTAAAATAGGTTAGTTTAAGATGTTTAATATTGATTATATTTTATTTAAGATTTTGGTTGGTTCACTTTTCTAAATATGGCTGCCAATAAGTCTACATTAAAGTAGCCGAGTGATTCTTATATATTACAAAGATGACCGCGGGAATCTATTATCGCTCATAAATAGACTGCATAAACAATTAGTGATTTTCAAAGGTTTGGCGTCAGATACAGATTTCCAGCTGCATATATATCATTCATATAAATTCTGCGTCGTCAAATCTCCTCGTGCTCTGATGCATCGAACTTGATATACTCGATGTATACTGGATCGGGACTCACTTTTAGAGCCTAAGATCATAACCACATAGATATTCCGATGAAGAATGAATTAGTGGCGTTCCTCTATAGTTCTGAAACAAGATGTTATTTTTCTGACTTCTATTCTCCCCGTCCAAGATATATGTCTTATTTACGGCACCTAAAGTCTTTTTGGAATGACAGTATTAAATTATCAGACTCCCATAATAGTTCTGTTGCTAGTGTTCCAATATCTGCTCGACCAATTAGTATTAATTCCGCCAGTGCGAGCAATGAATCCCAATGCAATTGTATCCCGAATATTCTCCCTCGGGTTGTGAACTCCGCTGAACTGCAAGGAATCCTGCCGCCAAGAGTCGGGAGCTATATATCGTCCTTGCGCTTGGTTATCGATCCCTGCTCATAATTGCCCATCAAACCAATGCAATGAGGATCGACCATAATTGCATCGGCAGATTAAGGCCGACCATATAATTAATCGCTGAGCAATATAAATAATTTGCTGTCCAATATGTTAATGTTATTGCCAATGATATAACGCAGATGTATAAATCGAATCACTACAAATTGGACAGATATGTTTCCATCACAAATTTTTCCTCAACTGAAGACTTTGAAAATTTATGGAGTTTAGGACAAAGTGAAATATTTGAGATCTTAGAAAAGTATAAAGTGAAATATTTGAAATGTTAGAAAAGTATAAAGGATCTTGTATTTTTGAAAGTGCAATTCAAGACTTCCTACAATGAGATGAATGATTGACTATTCCATAATGGCAATTGCGGTTGACACTTCTATTAACAAAATTGGCTTAGAATAATTTCAAATAGGTCCACAAATTAAAAATAGGAACAAGATCTAAAGTATTAATCAATTCTCTCTTAATCAATAATTTAATTAAATAATTAAATACATTTTTATAATATTATGTAAATTTGGAATCACTTAATTAATTAATTAAATTAATTTGCTTTCCATTAAATCAAGGACACTGTATGTTCCCTATGAATTCTTGAAGACAACTTGTTGTCTAGCCCTATATTTTATAACTATAATTTATGATTATTTTCTCCCGCTGGTATTATCATGTGACCTAATTCTATACTAATAGAGGAATATATTTCTTCTTTTTTGCTCCTTCCCAAAGAAACATCTATTACTGTGACTAGAAACTAGGAACACTTGGTTTCCCCAATGAACATATTGTGACTTCATCAGAAAGATTACTATCATTGAAGTAGCTTGCCTCAACTCTCTTTGAATTATATGTAGATTCAGGTTGATGAAGGGCATGACATTGACATCATCAGCGAGAAATTTGAGTGGTCATCCCAAAACATGCTAAAAGTAAAATAATATCAAGATACATTAGAGAAACTATTTATATCAAGGGACCCTCTACATGGATTTGGAAAAGAGGATCTTAGAGTGGTGGAGTACAGACATTGATGGGTCACCCAAGTTCAGAGTGGCCAATAAATTAAGGATTATCAAATTTTAAATAAAGAAGTGGAAGAAGGAAGTGTATTTTTAAACAAAAAGAGGTAGCCAAATATAATCTTAAAATGGTTCAGGATTCTATTCAGTTGTTTGGTTACTCTGATGAAGTTTTAAAAAAATGAGAATGACGCTCTTGTTGTTTATCATAATGTTATCTCTAAGGAAGAAATCTATTGGAGACAAATATCTCATGTTTCTTGGCTGAAGGATGGAGACATAAACACTAATTATTTCCATATTACCACTTGAAACACGGGACAACTAATAGGATTAATCACATCCTCAAAGGTTCTTCTAAACTGGTCAAGGAGGAAGATATGCAACAAGAACATGTTAGATACTTTTCCAACCTATTAGTTGCTAACCAAAACCTCACGGAAGCTAAGCAACAAAAAATGTTGATTGGTATCCCCAAGATTGTCACTAAGGAGAAGAATAAAATGCTGGGAGCTATTCCTTCAGCCAAGGAAGTCAAGGATGTGATTTTCTCTTTTGAAGATGATAAGGCTCCTGGCCTTGACGGTTTCCAAATGTTCTTCTTCTAGCTTTTTTGGAATATTGTTGGAAAATATGTTATCAATGCAGTTAAAGAGTTCTATGGGTGCAGAAGAAAGCTTAAGGAGATTAATGCTACTTTCTTAGCTCTTATCCCGAAGAAGATGAGTGCTGATTCTTTTGATCTTCTTAGATCTATCAACCTCTCAATTCTTTCTATAAGATCATTTCTAAAGTGTTGACTCTTAAAATTCTCAAAATCCTTCTTGTTATCATTTCTCCTCAGCATAATGGTTTTGTTCCTATCAAGCAAATTATGGACTCTATCATTACTATCCATGACAAAATTCATTCTCTGTACAAATCTAAGAAACATGGCTTTCTCTTGAAGGTGGATATGGCCCTAAAGCTTATGACAGAGTGGACTAGAAGTTTCTGATGAAGGTGCTAGAGAGATTTGGTTTTGGAGAAAAAATTAACTTAGATTATTAACCAGCTCATATCTATTGCCTCTATTGTTGTTCTTATCAATGGGTCCTCTTCTCCTTTCTTCAATAGCTGTAAGGGTTTGAGGCAGGGTGATCGTATCTCCCCCGTAATTTTCACTATCATGGTTGAAAGTATGGGAAGGCACATCCAGCAATTGATTTGTGATAGGACTCTGAAAGGGCTGCATCCTTCCTTAGCAAATCTAATTTTCTCGCATGAGCAGTTTGTTGATGATACTATAGCTATGGGTGAATCTTTTCTTCAAGAGGCTAGAAGCTTGAAATGTGTCCTTATCTCCTATTTTAGAGCCTCTAGTGAGTTAATTAATTAGAAGAAGAGCTTTATCTTTTTCATTAATACTTCAGAGGAAAGACAAGTGAAAATTGCTTCTATTCTTGAGTGCAACATCGCTTCCTTTCCTTCTGTGTATTTGGGTCTTCCTTTGGGGGAGAAGCTGCTAGACTCCTTCTAGTTGGACTTAATGGAGAAATTCAACAAAAAAATTGCTAGATGGAAAGGAATCTTTCTCTCTCAGGCAGGAAAAATTACTCTTCTCAAGTCCTACTTACAAAGTTTGGTTATCTATGCTCTCGGTCTTTTCAAAATTTCCTCAAATTTTTCTGAGAAGATGAAAAGCATTAAAAAATGATTCCTTTGATCTAGTACTAAAGATAGGAAATGTATCCCTTTGGTGGCATGCGATAAAGTTTGTAAACCCAAGCATCTTGGAGGTCTAGGAATCAAAACTATAAAAAAAAAATTAATATTTCCCTTCTGGCTAAAAAAATTAGGAGAATGTTTGGAGAGGAGAAAGAATGGAACATTATCTAGAAAGATAAATATGTCAAAAATCTCACTCTTGATCAGATAACCCAGGAGGATCTCAAGATTGGTGGCTCTGTGATTTGGAATAATGTGATGAAAGCTAGAGGGGTGGTTGTTGCAGGGGGTAGATGGAAGATTGGGGATGGAAGGAAGATTAAATTTTGGGAGGAATTTTGGATTTTTGACAAGCCCCTCTACAAATTCCCTCGGTATTAGGATCTTATGAACAAATGCAAAGTCTCTATTGGAGAGGTGCTTAGATATTATTGGAGAGATAACAACTGGATTAATCTTCATGAAGATGTCAATAAAGCTCTCCTTGCACAACAAATCATTGACAATAAGGAGGATACCTTCATATAGGGTCTTGAGCCTTCTGGAAAATTCTTTGTTGCTTCTACTTATAAGATTCAAATTCAACCTCGACTTTTGGAGGAGGCTCCTTTCTGGGCCAAATCTTGGAATATGTGTCTCACTCCTAAAGTTTAGATCTTCTTATGGCTCTTCCTTCATAAGAAAATCCTCACGATTGACAACCTGGTGAAAAGGGGATTCTATCTCCCTAATAGATATAGCTTATGCTACGAGAATTGTGAATCAGCTTCCCATCTCCTTCTTAGATGCTCTTATTCTATAGAGATCTAGAAAGTGTTTCTTTAGAGATGGAATTTAAGTTGGGTCTTCCCTAGAACTAACCAAGATTTCTTCCAACCACGGATATGCCCCAGTTTGAATAAGAGAGTCAAATTGGTGTGGTTTCTTGTTGTTCCTAACCTAATTTAGAATATTTGTAAAGAATGAAATAATAGAACCTTTAGGGGGACTCAGAGAAACCCCACTATTCTGGCCAACACTATTTTCAAATACATTCAGGAGAATTTATCTTTGTATGATAACTAATTTAGGGATTCAAATGTGGAAATTGAATGTTGGAACTTACATTCGAGAAATGAAAAGAAAACAGGAAGAGAAAACAGTTTCTAGTTATCCCCTCCTGAGGGATGGATGAAACTTAACTTCGATGGTGATGCTAAAGGTAACCCTGGTAAAGCTGGTCATGGGGGGGTCATCAGGGACTATTTTGGTAACTTCATTATTGTTTTGGTTGTTCCTATTGGTTCTCAAAGAAACCATGTTGTTGAGGCCTTTGAAGCCTTATATTCTCTAAGGCTGGCTAAACAAATTAAGGTTGATAACGTTTGGCTAGAAGGAGATTCCCTAAACATTATAAATTTTTTATCTGGAAAATCGAAAGCTTCATGGTCAATATCCAATACTATAGATATGGATAAAGATTTATTGGGATCTTTTAAAAAATTCCAACTATTCCATGCCTTCTGGGAATCTAATTCTATTGTTGATGTGTTCTGGATATTGTTAGTCTTATTAATTATGATAAGACAAGTAGAAGGAGGCGAGATATATTGGAAATGATGAAAGGATTGTGGAGTAAGGGTTACATCATAAATAATCAAATCTTTCTCATGTTATAAATGAACAATAATTACCTTTCCTTTCTGCATGCTTTCTGGGTGCGTGAGCTTGACTTTTTAACCGTTATGTTCTGTCTCTCTCTTTTTCATTGTCTCAAAATTAAGCCCGACACAAAAATGATAATGGGAGGCGATTTGCATAGAGAGGAACCTACAGACTGCGTGGACCTTAAAAAGAACCCTAAATTATGGAGGAAGTTGGAGAAGGGTAATATTACTCCCTACCCGGTGTTAGCTTGAATGTTGATGGTATTCTTGTGGGGGAGTATCCTAGTAGTGTAGGAGACATGTTACAGTGATTGTGTGTTACATTCATGACAAAGTTTGTCATTGATGTCAACATATGTTATTGACTAGTTCTTTTGAGAAGCTTGCAAACAAGTTGTAGGGAATTGTACAGACACAACACAAAGAATTAGCACGTGCAAACTTAGATGAATAATCTTCATGATGTCTTATGTCACCAGTTGTGATCGCACATGCTTATGAATTTATCTAACATAGTTATGCTTGATTTACTGATGACTGGTTTTTAGGAGACAGAAACTTAGGTTTTCCCAGATCTGGTTGCAAAATCTTGTAGATAGCACTCACGATTGTTTAAATTGTGTTGAGTGAACATAGGTTCGAATTGGACACTTGTTGGAGAGCTTATTGCGATCATATGGAGTTCTAATCATATAGGTGATGTTAGCTATGACGTGTGTATTGGTGAAGAACCAATTGAAAGCTGACTTGGAACATGTTTCAAGTAATTTGATGAGTGAGCATGATTTACGAACCTAGATGATTAATTGATGCAATTTTTATATTGTAACATTGTAAGAGGTGTTGTGTACATCTCCACATAGGTTCATTTTTATTTTGTAAATAGGATTTGTCCTATGAAGGCCGACCTATATTTAATTGTTGAAACTTGTATATAAGGATTGAAATCCTTGGAAAATAAGTGTTGATATTACATATACAAATTGCAAAGGATAATGTGAGCTTGAGGATGCATTGGTTATTGTTTGGAGAATAGTGGTTGTGCTATTGGCAAGTGGTGTTTTGGGGTACTAGGGATCACTTGAGGGTTGTCATTCATGACAACACTTATGCTGGAGTGATCGCATGTAGAGAGTTTTGGTACTGGAGTCATAGTCATGAAAATGACTAAGTACAGAATCAGGACAGCAGTGTATTGTGGAACAAATTTGGTAAGCGATAATAGTATATGATGTATTTATTAGAAAGTTGTCTATACTGAAGTATATGACTAGATATAGTGTTTTCATTATGGAAACAAAGTCATATAGCATTTTGGAGTCAGCGCACTTAATGTAAAGATCAGAATTTGGTTAAGTGTTGAAGACTGGACAACATACAAAGTTTTGGCAGCTCAGAGCATCAGCGCACATGTGTACGAAAGAATTATACTATGCACCCTAGAAGTTCAGTTGGTTAGACTTTATTCTTGCTTATTCTATGAGTGCATAAGTAGATATGCAAAGATGTGAAAGTTACAGTCAGTTGAAATTGCACAGCCAGTGTGTGCCAGCAGAGAACATAACATGGAGCCGACAGTTAGCATTTTGGTTTGCAATTGTAATGTAATATTGTAAAGGCTATGCACCTATTGTATTTAGGTTGCTGACATGTTTATATGTATAAGCACACTTAAAAGCTAATTCATTTGGTAGCATTATTTGTAATTAGTTATAGGGCTGACCTAATTGTATATTTTGTATGAGCGCATAAATATAAGGTGCGCCCATTGTATTCGGTATGGAAGTTAAGATAGAGTTGTGATAAGAAGAGAAGAAGTGTGAAAAGACACTAGAAGATGTATTAGATATTTGCAAGAGGTCAAAGCATCAGCGCATCAAAGGAACTGATCTGACAAGCAGTGTCATAGTAATAGTTCACCTTTCAGATATAGTGTGTATCTGAGATCAGAAGGTTGTAGCCTTCACCACTTGAGCAGTGAGCTCTTGGACAGTGTGTCCTCTCCCCTAACAGGGACAATTGTAAAAGACTCCTAACAAGGTCTAACCCTTAACAAGGTCTATTGTACTCAAAGCATTGTAAAGCTGCTCCTAACAGGGTAAAGGATCTTCTAGCAAGGATCACAAAACACTAGTGCAAAATATTAGTGGGTATCAAGTCCCATCGAGGTTTTTACCTATTTGGGTTTCCTCATAACCATATTGGTGTCATGTGTTGATTTCATGTTTCATGTTTATGTGAATGTTTATTTCAGTACTTAAGCATTTAAGTTTAGAATAAAGATTAAAGTGAAAAGTTAAAATACAGTGAACACTGATTCACCCCCCCCCCTCTTAGCGTTCCTATTCCTAACAATTGGTATCAGAGCTTTGGTCCTCAGGATAGAAGTTTAACCACTTGAGGAGATCATGGACAAAGCAGAAATGAAACATCTGAAAAGAAATCTTGAATCTACTCTTGAAGATCTGGACAAGTCAGAAAGAGAATCTGAAGAACTTAAGGACAAACTCAGTGATGCTCAATTAGTCATCAAAAAGCTAAGGAAAGATTTGAAAGAATGCTCTACCAGTGATCTAGGGACAATGGTCAAAAAGTTCAATGAAGAAAAAAAATCCTTAATAGAAAAATTTGAAGAGGTTGATGATAAGCTGACTAACAATCAGGTAGTCTATGATGAACAGATCAAAGAGAACCTTTAGCTGAATGAAGAACTAAGGAAAGAAAACATGGAAATCTTAGAGCTAAGGAATAAAAAAGAAAGCTTGGAGTCTGAATTGAAAGAAGAAAAGAATCATATTGACAAATTACACACCAGTTCTGATTTGATAGAATCTTAGTTGTATGCAAGAAGAGCCAAAGGAGACACTAGTTGTATTAGATACAATGAATCACAAAAACAAATTGACAATATGCAAGAAAGAAAGGATTCACAAAAGGACTCTACTGATGTTGAAAAGACTACAGATCAAACCATAGATAATGGTGGACCACCTAAGAATGAGCGCAAGCAAGTAGAATGCACTTGTTTTGCTTGTAACAATCATGGACACATTGCAGGGAACTGTACAGAGGTAAAGCCTTTTAATGGTTACTGTTATTCATGCAATAAATTTGGTCATAGAGCTATGAATTGCAAGACTTGTAAGAAGAATAGAATTCAACAAGATCAAAGAAATCAGAATCAGACAAATGTAAGAAGTGATTAGAATGTTACATGCTAGATATGTAACTATAATGGTCACACAACAAAGTAATGCAGAATGGTGACTCATGTCAATGCGTCGAGGAATATAAGACCTCCAGTCATTTTTCACTCTTGTAACAAGGCTGGACATATCTCAAAGTTCTGTAGATCAAGGACGCAAGGTCAAGAAAGTCCTAAAAAGGCCAAAGAACCAGTTTTGGATCCCGTAGGATAAGTTAACTTTGTCAAAGCCTCAGATGATGCAAGCTTGATTTGGTCAGAAAAAAAGAAGGAAAAGACTGATGAGAATGTATTGGATGCATCCCTAGTGGACGCACCCTCTACATCTGCATGAATGGCCCTCAAGGTCATAGGGGGAGCTAATTTAGCTCTAGACCCCTGCGTGGTTGGTATACTCATCCTCAGAGTATGCACCTTTGGACTTAATCTTTTGGAGTGTATAGGAACCTTTGTGCAAGAATGCACATGTTGATTGTTAGCAAAGCTCAAGTTTGAAATTTTGAAGTGACAGCCTGGTTTACACGACTTGCATTAATGGAAAATTTCTCACTTTAAGTACATAGAAAGTTTTTTGTTCACTCATTGCATTCAAATTCAAAGCGATTGAAGAGAAGATTGAGCCTTGGAAGTTGTTGTGAAGATTTGGAGATTGAACTATCATTGTTTGTCATGTATTTGATCGGTTGCAGAAACCCTAGCTCGTTGCACCAATTCAAAAGTCGTCAGATTATCTCTAAGTTCAATTGGAAAGTGATTAACAAGTAAGTCATGGCCACTCCCATTTTTTATGATGTCGCTGAGAAGAAAAGATATGTTTTCAAGAGGCACCCATTTAAATCAACCCTAGATGATTTAGAGGGAGATTTCTCCTGCATGCCTATGGGCGTCATGCATGTGGAAGACATAAGGGATTACATCTACTATAAGAAAGAACCTATTGGACTAGATAGGTTAAGGGTGCACATGGATACCATGTTGAAACAAGATAAAATATTCATGGCTGAATATGCCAAATGGAATGATCACCCTATTGTTGAGTATGCTACAACATATAAATTCTATGAGATAGAATGGATAAAGATCTTATTGAGCAGAATCCATGATGATCTATTTTGGATTGGATATGTTCCAGTAAGAATCACAAGTGATCTGATATATGAGATTATAGGCCTTTCTAGGATAGGTGTCATCCTTCCAGTGAGCAAGGATGTCAGGAAAATGGTAGAGCAAGTATGTAAGTCAAGGAGCGATAGGTGCAGCATGACTACTGAGCTGATTGAGCAAGCAAACATCAAATTGATGTCAATGATACTGGGTTACAGATTTCATCACACCAGCAGGGTGAATAGTGTGTATGCGGGCACTATTCTAGCTGCCATCAGACTAGTAAGGGAAGATGGAGAGTTCAACTTGTGTGAGATCTTGTGTGCATAGTTGATAGATAACATCAAAGCTATCAAACATGACAAAACAAAGATATTCAGGTTTGGGTCCCTAATCATCTATATGTACCTTCATATAGTTGAAAGAGTTTCAGATTTGTATTTGGACAAGTCCATTCCAACAATGCCTCAGATATCCAACAAAGCATCCACAGAAAGCACACTAAGAGACTATGTCACATTGGAATTGAAGACCTTTAGAGCTAACATGTAGATGAGGTATAGGATTCTAGAAAGCATTGTAGAGAAATATAAGGATACAATATGCTTTATGGTGGAGACTGATACTACATCTATGGAAGCTGTTGAGCCTAGAACTAAGTGGATTCATCCACTTGGGTATGAGGTAGAGGAACAAGTTCTTGAAGCCTATGCATAATTACTTCTGTTAGCCCCCAAAGATCCTAATGAACCTAGGTGGGGAACCTATGAGGAAAAGACCAGAGAAGTTGATGCAAAACTAAACAGTGTTGCAACTAAAAGAAAAGTTGCTAAGGTCACATCTGAGATATTGAGAATATGTGGTGTGTCTCAAGCATACCTTGATAAAGAAAGGGATGAAAAGATTGCCTTAGAATTGAAAGGCACAACAACAAAAGAAGAACAAGAAGATCCTAAGTTGAAGAAGATGAAAACTAAATCAGATGACAGTCAGAAGGGTAAAGAAGATAATACTCCTTCTGCACCCAAAGATACTATTGACCTTACCACTCCTTTGGAGTATAAGCCAATAGTCAAGAGGAAGAAAGAAGCTAGCACTAGTCATCCATCCTCGCGAGCTACAAGGAGCAGGAAAAACATTCAAGCACCTCTTAAGGAAAGATTCAGGCCAAGCCTTAAAGTTTTGAGCATGAGAATTATTGATGAGGGCATAATTGATCAAGTAGGGAAGTATTAGGATACATACAATGAGATTGACAAATCAGAAATACATAGTATGATTGTCAAACATATGATCAAGTTCAAGAAGACAATCCTTGAGTTGAAAACCTCTATTCCAGATAAAGTATGGGATATTTTAGAATACCAAAAGAGACAAGCAAATGAAGAGGATCTAAGGATCAGAGAAAAAGTATTAGAAGATACTCTTCCAGTATGTTCTAAAGAAGAAGAGGCACTAATATTAAATTTGGAGAAGCCGCACTTAAGGACAAAGATGAGAACTCTACACATTATGAACAAAGACTACAAGATGATAATGAAGGAATCAAAGAATGTCTTTGAAAAGGTGTTATTAGAACAACACATACAACCACCTACTGTGCCCATCACTCATGCACCTAGTAAGCAAGACAAAGAAGTAGAGACCTTCAATGTACCAGTGACAGGTCCTCAGGACTCAGCGTCCATAGCAGAAACTCAAATAGAAGCAAACAAGTATGCACCCATCTCAGAATCACACGAAGGCAGCACTATTATCATAGATAATGTGGAGATAGCCATGGCAGATACTGATAAGGATTTGGACAAGTTTGAGGAAGCATTTGTTAGTACTGAAGAAGCTGAAATCTTATGCAACAATACACCTCCCACTCAGCAAGAAGAAGTAATCATAGAAGATGTATCTGATGAGAAAGAAGAAGAGAAGAGGAAAAAGAAAGTAAAGATAAAACTTCTATTGAACTAGTCATAGTGAAACAAGAAGTGATGGACAAACTCCCATCACTCCCTCCTCAGCATTGTTGTCAAGTTTGACACCTGACACAAGCAGTTTGGACTCTTGGAAAGAAGAAGACTTGATTAAGTTCAGTGTCCTGGCTATGGAAAAGGAAAAGGAGAAGCAAGTCATGAGAAATCCTCTCCTTGTGGAATCAGTGAATATTTTGAACAGTTTGCTACCAGAGGATAAGAAAGTGCTAAAAGTACATTCGGTTGATGATGTGATTTTAGTCCTCTCACAGTTCAAAAGCAATTTTTCTAGCCTAGAAGAATCTGCATCCATAGTAGCAGAAGAGAAGTACTTAAAGAAGAGACTCAATGAACTAATGAGAAACTTTGCACTAGACTTGAATTCTCTTAAGTCTAGTCAAGCATCCTTGAAAGAATTTTCTGATGAAGGAAGAAGGATCATTGCAGCATGCATGGATCAAGACAAACTCACCTATGCTCACTTCAAGAAGATAATAGAGGTAGAAGAAATGATTGATTAGGTAAAGAATTCAGTGTCAGACACATCCACTGATGTGAACATGTGCAACAATGTCTACCAAGGATAGATAGACAAGATTGAGAAGGAAGAAAAAGAGATAACAAGGATAAGGTCCAGACAGACTCAGTTGAGGAATGGTCTTGCACCCTCTTTAGACATCGTTAATCAGAATATAAAGGAGATTAACACCACCATGGTAACTTATGATCATGGTCCCATCAGTGACTTGGAGAAGATGGAGAAGCTTCAATATGCATTATGCACCCATCTCCAGATAGTTAACTCTCTGATAACCTTTTGGAAGAAGGAGATCCAAAACCTCAAGATTGCATATCTGGATGTTTTCCCTCAGTGAATATGTGTATATATAGTTTTTTGATGCACCTTTGTCATTAATGTCAAAGGGGGAGTTGTATATAGAATATGGAGTATAATATGTATAGGGAGATATAAGATTATGTATAAAAATGAACATAAGACAAAAAGGTTTTTGTGTTAAGGGACAGTTAGCAACTTGGCCATATTCCTTTGTTTCTGTATCATCTTAAAATGGAAGCACTTCCATGTTAAGATCATTTAGCCCTCCGAGTAAGTGGTTTGGGGTCATGTTAAGCACCTTGATTGGGTCTTTGCATGTATTTGGCTTTCTCCCTGCTTTCCACTTCTTCTCCGCACTTGATTTCTTCATTCTATGTGAAATTAGGGTTAAGGTCTTAAGGACTTTCTTGATTTTCCTTCTTCTATGGCTCTATTTTCTAGGTAGGATTCAGAAATGAGACCTCCTAGTCCATCATCACATCAAATAGAGGATTTTCTATCTATCCTAGACACTGGGTCCTGATCTAACAAAAATTTCCAAGTTTTTGGCAACCCTGGAACTCTTGTTGCAGATTCTGGAAAAGTTAGGGTCGGAGGTCAAAGTTGACCTCGACCCTTACCAGGTCAGGGTCAACCTTGACCTTGACCTCTTCCTCCCAGAATTTCAAAGTTTCATTTCCCACTAATTTGGCTTTTAGGAAAGTTATTTCCCGCTTCCGGGTCAGCTATTTCGGGCTCCGAAATGGTAAATCCTCTAATGGTATTTAATCAAGGTATATTTTCTAAAGGTGAGGACCTAATTGGGATTTAATTCTTTAAGGTGGCCCATCGAGAGGAGTGTGCCCTAGATCACTATAAAAGGAGGCCTTCCTCTCTCATTTTCATATCACTCAATCATCAAGTTTTCACATATCATCTCAAGCAATCAAGCTCTCAAGTTCTCAAGGTGTTCAAGCAAGCATTTCAAGTCTTCAAGAATTCAAGTGTTCAAGTATTCATCCATCAAAGAGTTCCATTGTTAGCTATTGAAGGATTCAATCTCCTTGGAGCCCCCTTGAAGATCCATCCTTCTCCATTCATTCAAACCTTTTCATATGCAAAGATCAAATCAAGATTGGTTTGGAAGATCAAAATACCATTGATTGGAGACATCCTACATTCATTGAAGCATTCCTACTTGTGGATTTGAGGATTTGAATCCTCTACAAGGACTTCAATATAAGCGAGGTGATTTGTTTCAATTACTTTGTTTATGCACCATATATTTCAATTCAATTTCAAGGTTAATTCCTAAATTGGGGTTTGACTAAGGCAAACCCCCCATACAACCAAAAACCCCCATTTTCTTACAAGTACAGGTGTGAAATCTCAGATCTAAGAGCGAATTCAGATACCCTTTTTGGAAATCTTTTAGGACCTGCGAACAGAATCAGAATCGAACTTCAAATAAATAATGTGGTATTTGACCTTTTAAAAGGTCAAAGTCGACCTGTGTGAATTTGGAGAAAAGATTTTTGGGTTTTGTCCGCCTCGACATTTCCAGTCTAGAATAGGTGAAGAAATCTTCATACAGAAGCTAGAATTCAGCATTTTCTAGATCTACCCTAATTCAAGGTTAGTATTTGCACTTCAATTATTTCAGATTTCAAGCTTAATCCAACTATAGGGAAGTATAGGATTTATTCTTTCTTTCATATTCTTCATTGATTGATTCAATTATGTATTAACCTCTTGGTTGATCAAATTGGATCTCTCTTTAGGGAATTTGGATTTAGGATTGAATCTTACATGTTCCCCACACACATACACAAATAGAGGTGATTCCAAATCTCTTCTATTCAGTTTCCATCAATGAAAAAGGGGGAGATTGTTGGAAAGTGGTCTATACTGAAGTATATGACTAAATATAGTGTTGTCATTAACACAACAAAGTCATATAGCAGTTTGGAGTCAGCACACTTAATGTAAAGATTAAAATTCGATTAAGTGTTGAAGACTGGACAACATACAGAGTTTTGGTAGCTCAGAGCATCAGCGCACGTGTGTACGGAAGAATTATGGTATGTGCCCTAGAAGTTAAGTTGGTTAGACTATATTCTTGCTTAGTCTATGCGCACAAAGTAGATATGCAAAGATGGGAAAGTTACAGTCAGTTGAAGTTGCACAGCCAGTGTGTGCTAGTAGAGAACAGAACATGGAGCCAACAATTAGCATTTTGGTTTGCGATTGTATAATGTAACATTGTAAAGGCCATGCGCCCATTGTATTTAGGTTGCCGACATGTTTATATGTATAATTGTAAGCATGCTTAAGCCAATTCATTTGGAAGCATTGTTTGTAATTAGTTATAGAGCCGACCTAATTGTATATTTTGTATGAGCACATAAATATAAGGTGCGCTCATTATATTCGGTATGGAAGTTAAGATAGAGTTGTGATAAGAAGAGAAGAAGTGTGCGAAGACACTAGAAGATGTATTAGAGCTTTGCAAGAGGTCAAAGCATCGGTGCATCAAAGGAACTGAACTGATAAGCAATGTCATAGTAACAGTTCACCTGGCAGATATAGTGTGTATCTGAGATCAGAAAGTTGTTGCCTTCACCACTTGAGCAGTGAGCTCTTGGATAGTGCGTCCTCTCCCCTAACAGGGACAATTGTAAAAGACTCCTAACAGGGTTCGACCCTTAACAAGGTCTACTTAAAGCATTGTAAAGCTACTCCTAACAGGGTAAAGGATCTTCTAGCAAGGATCACAAAACACTAGTGCAGAATATTAGTTGGTATCAAGTCCCACCGGGGTTTTTACCTATTTGGGTTTCCCCATAACCATATTGGTGTCATGTGTTGATTTCATGTTTCATGTTTATGTGAATGTTTATTTCAGTACTTAAGCATTTAAGTTCAAAATAAAGATTAAAGTGAAAATTTAAAATACAGTGAACACTGATTCACCCCCCCCCCCCCTCTCAGTGTTCCTATTCCTAACAGTATTATGGCTTGCAAAGTTAGTAGAAGGTATTTTGAGATATGTATATGCTTTGATTAAGTTCGCATTTTTTTGGTGATCAGATTAGTGAGATTCAATGATTTGAAGATATGCGAAGACAAAGAATCAATGTAATAGGGCACATAAGTAGTTGTGAAGATTAAGGAAAGAATAGTGGATATGGTAACATGCTAAGTCAGATGGATAAAGTATATTGCTGAATCTTTGGTCATATAAGATCGCCGACTCTATGTTTATCATTTACATAATTTATTATTATGTTTTATATGGTATTTGTGAAGCCAACTAGATGGCTGATTATGTATAAGTATAGTGTTTTGTGGAAGCGATATGTATGGATATGATGATGATAATATACGATGATGAAAATCTGAGAGAAGAGATTAGATGTGAGATCAGTGTTTGACAAAGCTACAACTAGAACTATCTAAGCAAGGAAAGTGATCGTATTGTTCTTTTTTGAGAACTCTTTTTGAGATAGTATTTAATTGTAAGAGTTGTATGCTCACCACCTTTAACTAGGTGTTTTGTATCCCCTAACAGGGTTTTGTATTCCTCTAGCAAGGAAATGTACTATGTAACAATTAGAACCTAATAGGGCTAGATCTCCTAACATGGATATAATATTTTAGTACATAGTTATGGGTATCATCCCCACTGGGGTTTTCTCTTGGCCAGGGTTTCCTCAAGAACAAATCATGGTGTCGTGAGTTATGTGTTGTGCTTAGATGTTCTTTTCATTTCAGCATTATTTTGGTTTATTTGTAATTGGTTGAAGTTTAAATTAAAGTGTAGTAATATTGATTTACCCCCCTCTCAGTATTAGCTAATCCTAAAAAATTGTTTCAGAGCTATTGGCCCTTGGAGAGAAATCCTAACAGCTTAAGGGAGATCAGAATGGATTCAGAAAGTTTTCAAGAGAACTTTGAAGAAGCACTTGAAGATCTGGACAAAGAGAAGGCTGATAATGATGTCTTAAAATTCAAATTGAGAAGAGAAGAAGGTCTCATCAAGAAACTAAAGGAACAACTTGAAACTTCAATAAATTAGAAATAAGATCTTATGGACAAGATCCAAGAAGATTTAGACAATGACACATTAGATCAAGTGAAGAAGCTGGAGCAAGAAAAGAGAAAAACAATCTTCTGGTGATAAAAGGATGCAAGGAACAAAGTTGAAGAGTCACTAAAAGAAGAAAATGAGCAGATAGGATAAATGAAGACTAAACTTAACCACTACAAGGATAAATGGAAGGAATTGGAGAAGTACAATCAGATCATAAAAGGAGAACTCACTCAATCTAAATTGCATATTGAGAAGTTGCACATGAGTAGTGATAAAATTGATGAGTAAAGAGAAAGACAGAAACCTAAAGGAGATATGAATGGAGTTGGATTCAATGAAGTAGAATGTTCTAAGACCAATCAAGAAGCAAATGAAGCAAATACTGAAGAAAGACCTACTCATGAAGAACCTAAAGAACATATCAGACCTTTTAGAGGTAGATGTTTTGGATGCAACAAAGTTGGACACATGAAAAGAGATTGTAGAAGTAAAGGTACCTCTAAACCCTTTTCCAGTTACTGTTATAACTGTTATGATTATGGACACAAGAAAGTAGATTGTAGAAAACCAGATTAGTCTAGGTATAAACAAGATTATGTCAGAGAAGAGTTAGCAGCCAAGGTTACATGTCTTAAATTCAATAACTTTGGGCATACTGCAAGATAATGTAATCTACAAGTAAATCAAGAAAGAAGGAGACCACCTACATGTTATAAATGCAACAACCTTGGACACATAGTGAAGTTTTGTAGATACAATGGAGAGAATAATGGAAGAGGACCAAGAGAACAAAGAGCACCACCTCCTGTGGTTATAAGGAAGAATGTTGGTGACAGTGGAAAAAGTCTTAATGAGTACATGGATGAATTTGAGAATCATTTCAAGAAATCAAAAAGAAAAGAGGATGACAAGATATGGAAGGTGAAAGAATTCAATAAGGCATTGGTAAAGGGAGAGACAGTAGATGATACTGTGTCTTCACATGTTGAATTCTTTGAGACATCGACCTAGAAGGCCGCGTGGCCTTAGGGGGAGCATTGGATGCAAATAAAAAAAAATATCCAACCCCTGTGTATGTGGAGTAATCTCATATGAGCTTATGTATAGTGTGTACAGACACTGTGGAGTCTTTGGTTGAGAGCGCAACACTTGGAGATCCATTTTCCATGTTCGTGAGTTTTGTGTTGACTGGATAACATGCAAAATTGAGCTACCTATAATTAATGCACTTAACTTGCAAAGGATAAAAGAGCTTGGAGAACATCATTTCAACACCATTTTTTGATCAGCAACTAAGGAGAGAAGAATTATGAAGCATAGCAGTCATCTAGCAGAGTGATTCCATGATCGCATGAAGAAAAGTATCGAATTCAAGCATGTTAAAGGTATTTAGACCTATACTCATTGAGAAGTTATGGATGTACCAGTTATCTTTGATGTTGTAGATAGACCTAGGTAAAAGTTTAAGAGACATCCATTTAAGTCTTGTGAGGATGATTCGGAAGGAGCGTCTTCACAAACCCCTGTTGGCATATTGCACATAGAAGATATTAGGGCTTATATACACTACAAATATGAGATCATAGGAGATGTGAATATTTATAGTGAATTAGATGCCATGATAGAAGTTGATGGACCTATGGTAGAAGAGTTCAAACACTTAGAGGATCAGTCTATCATTAAGATAACCCTACTAGCCGAGTTCATGGAAACAAAATGGTTTAAGATTATTCTTAGTAGAATCCATGATCAGTTCATATGGATTGGGGAACAACCAGTGAAAATATGTGTGTTGGTCTCCAAAATTTACACCCTGTCCTGAACAAAAATAGTTCATCAATTCTGGCATAACATGGGAATCACTTCAACATGGGACATGCAACTGAAGTGAGACCTCCGGATTCTAGGTTGGTTCCTATAAGATGCTTCACTAAAACTCACAAACTTTCTGAAGGAAAAGGATAGAAGGATGATAGAAAAGAAAATCTAAATGCATGGTGATGCACCTAAATTTTGAATTTATGATATCCATAGAAACTTTAACACTTGAAACCACAAAATAATGCTTAAAATCACACAATCTTGCCTTTACCATGCATGCACATAAGTATTTTGTAGAAAGGTCTAATTGCCTATTTGCTCAATAAAGGTAAAGGAATTTTTTCACATTGGAGAGCTTATAACATCTGCATGACACAAACTTCAACCTGTACATTACATAAATTGCAGAAAAGGTATGAAACGATGAGACAAAATTGAAGGAAAATGACACTTTTCACTAAAATTTGATCAAACAATACACTATTTTTCAATTGAACAAGAAGGTGATAAACATTGTCCAAAATGGTCTCCAAGGTAGCCTCTGTATATCATAATGAATGAATTACAATATAAATGCAGAAAATGACACAAAGGATAGAGAAAAATCACTAAGTGCATAATTTTGCATAACTAAGAACTCCATAGAATGCATTGTAAAACTCATTAAGTACAATGCTCAATCAAACCTCTTTGGGCCGAATGCAAAAAAATAGCCCCAAAAATAGGCCTCTCCACTCTTCCAAAATTAAGTCCAATGCATGAAAAAGTCCAACCAAGTCATAATAAACCCAACGACTCACCAAAACTGCTCCTAAAAATGCTCCAACTAATTATAAATGCCTTCTAAACTTTAGGGGAAAGTAAAATTTGACCCTAAGTCTTCTCCAACCCCCCTATATACTCTCCTCACGTCTGTAAACTAACTCAACTTCTTGAGAAGAAGTCTTTCAACCCATTAGTGCATCTTATCCACTTGCATTAATGACACTAATTGCTCTCCTTTTTTTTATTAAGAAAATTTAATAATGTATTAATTGATTTACAATATCAACCAATTAATAATTATTAAATTACAATAATGATGCGTGAGAATAAATGAAATCTAGGCACTTGAAGATGTCAAATTCTGGAAAAAATTTTGGGCAAGTTGCAGTAGGCCAGTTTTCAAAAAATGAATTTTATGACACCATAAACGTCAAAATAATTTTTTCTGGAAGCAAAAAAGTTTGTTTATAACATTAATATCTTCCTCCTCACAAATTTATAGGGTCATATGAGTCCATATGTAGCCGTACCAAATTTATCTTCTTGTTGTAGATTCTGGAAACAATTTCTGGGCAAGGTATTGTCACTAAAATGGACATAACTTTTCCATTTCCTCATGAAAATAACCCAAACTTGATTTAAATGGAGTACTCATATATCTTTCATTTGAGTATGATATTCCATATTCATGTGTCCATACAGGTTTGTACCATGTCTCCAAAGTGGTTGTAACAGTCAAAACATCAAAAAATTAGTAAAATTGTACATTTCTTGCAACAATATACAACTTCAAATCTCTTAATGACAATGGTCATTTGAAGTTACTATACTACCCCAAAAATGGGCTATAGGTTCATTAACCTCCTACATCGACATATCGAATGAAATCGACATCAAAGTCCTAACCTAAGGCACATCTAAACATCATTGAATCTTAATTGATTATCTCAAATTCTGCATCGGGGAATATTCCTAGTAATATTCCTATTTTATCATAATTATCTTTAATTTAATGATTATTTGGCGATAAATCTTATTTATCCTAAAGTTTGATTAATTGAATATTCTCAATATTTAATTAATTAGATTTAATTTTGCCACTTAATTATTTAATTGAATTTAATTATATTTATTCCTAATTATTATTATTCAAATTTGACAATTAATCAAGATTCCTACCATTAATTGATTAAATTCTTATTTAATTGATTAAAACAAGTTGTCATATTTAATGATATTATTTTGGAATAAAAGTTTGATTTAATAATTGATTAACCCATAAATCAATTGTTGTATTTTTAAAATCAGTTAAGTTGGAAATAAATCACTTTATTTATTTATTTAATTCATAATTATTATGCACATTCAAAAAGCAGTTAAACTTGAAATCAAAAAATCAATTCAAGTTGTTTTAAAAATAAACTCAACTCTAATTGGAGTTAAAAAGCTGTTTTTGGATGATTTTGTGAATTAATTATCTTTTATTCTTTGGTAAACTCAAAAATCAACTTGTGTTTATCTAAGTGATTTATGGCTTTTTCCATGCATCCCCAAAGTCCTAGATTTCTATAAAATCAAGGCTTCAGCTCTTCACAAGATATCTCATAATTTTGCAAACTTATGTTGGCGAATTGGTGTCTGAGGAATTGGAGCTTCTTTGCAAATCAACAAGTTTGTGAGATCATTCATATTTTTAGCATATCATTGTTAGATTAATTGCATTGCATATCAGTTTTTCATAGATTCATATCATTTTATTTCATATTATTGCATCTAAAATCCAAAAAAAAAAGATTAATTTGTATCCAATTCATATCTAGATTTTGCATTCAAATCCTTTGTTTAGGTGACGTTAAGGTCACTGATCTCGGTCCAATCTGAGAATACATACTCGCATCTACTAGAAGGCAGTAAATCGCCTGGTTAGTTTAGTTTTCAATTACTTGCACGATTTTGATTTTTGCTAACCTCTAATGTTTTACTGAAGTGTTGTGTCCACAACTAGGTACAAAATTCACACACACATTTCTGGCACCCATCGTGGGGCCCTTAAATAGGTTTCCATTCAATTTTTATCAATTTCTATCATCTTCTTGTCATTTTGTGTTCCAAGCTATGATTTTTAATTTATGTCCGTATAGTTGTCGTATGAGTTTTGTCAGAAACTCATACCAGGAGATACCCACTGTCGTATGATAGTTTATTTGATCGAGGATCATACCATCAGGATCACAGTGTCGTTTGGAATCTCGATTGTCATATGATCTGGTACCCAGTGTCGTACGAGTTTCTGGATTGTTGTCTGGTGGGTGACCCACTGTCGTACAAGTTTCAGTGCCAGGTTTCAATTGTCATTTCACTTTTTCAGACAGTTTTCCAAAAAAAAATTTCAGATTTGGACTAACAACTAACATTAATAATTGAAATTTGTTGTTTCTGATTAATTTATGCTGGTTTTGATTGGGCAAAAGCGTGAGAATTGCTAAAAATAGGTAATAATCTACTAAGCGTATTACGAGGAATTCAGGTAATCTTCTCAGTTGATAACGTTTCGATTTGGATTAAAAAGAACTCTTGCATGTCAAGCTTTTGTGACCTTTTATTGCTTTCATATCACATATTTCATTTGGGCTATAAAAATGAACATAGATTTGCTTTTCAGCATCTTTGTTACACATAGTAAATAGGCCCTATGAACACTATTCATGGCTCTTGAGAGAGTGGGTTTCCAACAAAACTCTTCTCAACAAAGGAACCCTTGTAGGTAGGGAGGTTACTGAGAGAGTCTCACATTCTACTAGATTTGTGCATCTTCAGCTTCTGATTGATACATTCTCTCTCTGGAGAGGTTGATAGATCATGAGTGGTTGACATCATAGATCTTTGTGAGATAATCTTAGTCTTAGCGTGTCAAATTAATCTTTCTACTTTGTTTGGGTTAAAAGTGAAAAGGCTAGAGGATTATGCTCTACTCCCTTTTTGGGTAGTACCAGAAACTCAGATCCTTGAATCTGGAACCAGTCTCCATGTGGTATATTTTTTGAGTCACCTTTAGAGAGGGTTAACCGTAGTGGACATTCCCTTAATTGGGTCAACCACGTTGACGGAACCTCAAGCGGTAATAGCCATTTTTGCCATGGTAGTGACAACTTCTATATAAATGTCCTTGTGGAAGAAATCTCCATAGGTGTGATCTCTTGTTGGGCTATCAGATCTCCCTAGCAGCTCCTGATTGATTAAATTCTCAGACTTTGTCAAAACCCCTATGCACCTGGATTGGAGTTTGCCTGTTGAGATCACAAAAGTTGCAGAGTCAGACCATTACTAAAAATCCCAGTGAGGCCAAATTTTCATTTTTCTAGGAATATGTGCGTTATTGCAAAACTTTTTGGAACATACACTATTAGCACTCCTAGGGATTAGCATAATTTAGTTACTTGATTGTTCATGCACAAGGTTTCTTTGTCCCCTGCTCATTGTTTTCAGGCATGCTTGGAATCACTTGCTTGTTGTTTTGCATGCTTGTTTATCTATATGGTTACTAAGAATGAATCAATTCGCTATAATCTTCAAATCTGGACAAACAATTTTGTGAACAATCTGATACTGAAAACCTCAAAAATTGCAAAATCTGACGTCAAACACCTTTTTGGAGTCAACAGTCATTTTGTAAAGTCAAAAATTCATACGAATTTTGGCTATTGTCATTTCAGAACCCCCAGATTGTCGTATGGTATCAGGTGAATTATGGTACGAGTTTTGTTGCCAGTAAATTCCCAAAAGTCAAAATTCCTGCAATCAATTATCATACGAGTTTGACAACTATCGTACAAGTTTTTCAATTGTCATTTCATGCTATACCCACTATCGTGCGAACCTGTAGAAAGTCATTTGGGAAATTTTGAAAAGTTGTCAGAAAGTTGTCAAAACTGTCTGAGACCCCACTTTTCTAGCCTATTTCCAGAATCTGTCAAACAAATCACTGTGTTAGGAATAGAGCAATAGATATTGAGAATCTACTCATTTTCCTAAAGTGTCCTTTTGAATCCGATTTAGCCTTCTGTTTAATCGATTTGAGTCTTTATCATCTTGTGTCAAAACCTTATCATAACTATCAATCTTCAATCAATCATCAAAATAGCTAAGTGTTGTGAACTTGTGTCTGATATCTTTTGGGAATCTACCCATATATCCAAGGCACAGTCTCCTTCATTTATGTCTAACCCAAGCTTCAATCAATCAAATCTTGACAAGGTTGATTCATTTGATCTTCTTGAATCAGATCCTTCTTCAGTTGTCTTCATCATATTCTTTTGCTTCACCCAAGGTTAATGGTGGAAACTAGAGCTTCCTCTCATAAGAAATATAGAGAAGCATCCCATACCTTGCCTATAACCACTACCAAGGTTCCAACTCTTGAGCAACTCTACAATTTTGGTCTTTACGAAGACAACAGTCTTGGAAATTTTTGATTAAAAACTGGTTACATTCCTCCTTCATCAACTCATAGAGGTAATCAACAAACTCCTCATCAATCTATCCCAGGGAAAACTCCTACCATGTCTCAAGTAGAGACAAACTTTGGCTCTCAAAGAGCTTAATCTCAACATGGTGCAGATCAGGAACCCACACTTGAAGAAATTGCTCAATATCAAAATGATGATAACTTCAAACGAATGATGAAGCATTTCTTGAAAGAAGACAGAGAGGAATTCTTTTTACAATTAGCTCATCAAGGAGCTAAAATTCCTCCCAAATTTAATGTTGAAGATATCATTATGCATGAGGAAGAAACTCCACTCACAGCTATGATGAAACAGATGCATGCCATGCAAGTCAAACTTAATAACCTTGAGAAAGAAAAGGAACCCAAGGAGTTTTCCATGGAGGCACTATGTCCTTTTCCATTTGACAAAGACTTGTACATGCCATCATTTCCAAAAAGAGTGGAGATGCCTAAGTATGATAAGTATGATGGACACTCGGATCCTCAAGATCATGTTAGAGAATTCTATACACAATCTATGGAGTTCATGCACAAACCAACCTATCTGATGCATCTCTTTCCTAGATCTCTGGGAGGAGTAGCCATTCATTGGTTCTCTATATTTCCTTCTACTATCAAAAATTTTGAGGAGTTGATCAAATTGTTCTATCAGCAATACTCCTACAACATTCAACATCTAGTCACCATGATCGATATCTACAATCTAAAACAATATTTAGGTGAACCATTCTTGACATTTCTCAAGAGATGGAGGAAGAAATTCTCTCTATATGCTAGGCCTATTCCAGAAACTGAGAAACTGGAAATCTTCATCAATAATCTTGTTCTAGAGATCAACTACCCTTTACAAATGCAAGATCATACATCTTTTGATAAAATGGTAGGCAATGAGATCAAAATTGAAAAAGTACTTGTGAAAAAAGGAGAAATCACACTTCAAAAGGACAAGTATGAATCAGGATCCAATTCTAAAGACAAGAACAAAAATTGGAACAAGAATAAAGGAATTTTCATAGATGGTGTTGTTGATACTATCCATGCCCCATCAAAGGCACTGGCTTTCAATTTAACTATTGGCACCCAACCCATCAAAGCCTTAGAACAAAAGGTGTCTGAACCATCTCAAAAGAAGCCAGAATACAAATCTTGGTCTGCTGATAATAAATGAAAGTTCACTCCTCTTGGAGAATCTTTAGAATCAGCTATGAGAATTTTGTTGGCTAATAACATCATCTCTTTTCCTAAGATCTGACAATCTGATTCTGATCCTAAACCAAAATGGTGGAGAGAGAACAAATTATGTGATTTCCATTGGGGTAAAGGTCACAAAACTAATAACTGCTTACGCTTGAAACATACTATTCAAGATCTAATTGATAAAGGAGATATCACCATTGATAATCATAAGATCAATAATGATCATATAGCATTCACAAAACCATTTCCAAAACATGGTCAAGAAGTTTCATCTTCTCAGCCTAATATGGGGGCAAAGGTCAATTATGCTTACCCTAGAAATAATGCTATTATCAATATGGTTGAACCTTGTCTCTCTGAATATTACAATGTCATCACAATTGTGCGAAGAGATAGAGATCATCCTTCAGCTAATGCAGTTACATAATCACAAGCTCAGGCACATCTGAACGGACAAATCCCAGATTTATCAAATGTCCCTAAGATGCCATTCAATCTTTCTTCTGCTTCCAAATAGAAGGTTGTTTCTAAATCTTCCAATCCTAAAGATACAAGGCCAACATCTTATAGTATTGTTCAACAACTCCAACAAACTAATGCAAAAATCTCCATGTTTGAGTTGCTTCGGATATCTCCAGCTCATAGAGCTATTCTAGACAAAGCTTTGCTCGGATCCAATGTTCCTGATGACCTTGATTTAGATAGGTTCCAGACTATGGTTGGACATCTTACGTCTCCATAGTATATATCCTTTTTAGAGGAAGATGACAACTCCTTGAGTCACCCCCATAACTAGCCCTTGCATATAGAAGTCTTGATCCAAAACCGTAGAGTCAAACGTGTGTTGATAGATGGAGGTGCTGGCCTAAATATTTGTTCTTACAGCTTGGTCACACAATTGGGATTTTCTGAATTGGCTATTGATCCTAGAAAGAAAATAACTATAAAAGTCTATGATGAACAAGAAAGATATTCTAAAGGAACCATTGTCTTACCTATCAGAGTAGATCAAGTTATCAGAGATACTATATGTCAAGTTCTTGATCTACCTTTGGCTTACAACATTCTTCTAGGGAGACCATGGATACATGAGATGAAGGCTATTCCTTCTACATTCCACCAATGCTTAAAATTTCCTTATGAAGGAGTAGAGGTCACTATTCTAGCAAACATATCCACCACTTGCAATACATTGAAGGAAAGTGTAGATAAACTTGTGCCTAATAACAGAGAATCTTCCATTGAGCCAACTAAAGAAGCATCCACGTCTAAAATGGAAGACATTGCAAAAGAGGTCAATATCAAAGAAAGTGGTATGGGAGAATATACTATAGAACCAGTCTTATCTTTGACTTCTCTCCCTACCTCACCTAAGTCTTATGGACAATCTTTGAAATAGTCCAAACCAGATTCTAAAGAACCTCTTGAGGTGTATAAAAAGAATTTTGTAGCAGAACATGTCTCCAAGTAGGAGTTTGAGGAGGATGAAGTTGTGCTTGTGTGGCTTTACAAAGACAAACCTGAATCTCAAGTTGTTCAAACTAGTGACTCTACAGTATCCCAAATCCCTTCTAAGGCATATGGTCTAGGAGACAAACTGATAGCTAAGATGGGATATTCAGGTAAAGGTCCTCTAGGAGTCAGAGGAGAAGGTCTTATAACACCTATTTCACACACTAGTAGGGAAAACAAAGATACTGTTGGCTTAGGCTTTAAAAAGAAACCCTTCCACCTCAAAGGTAATTATTCCCATGTCATAGAGTAGATCACACTAGGTGAACCCCTCCTCAAGAAGGAAGAAACTAAACCATCAGATAATGATTCAGACAACTTAGAACTTGTCCCTTATGAGTGTTTGCCTAAAGAAATCAAAGATCTCCTTGAAGCTGAAGATGATCCAATCAAAAGAATCAACGTAGTAGAAACACAAGAACCTACTACCAATCAAGAGATAGTTGCAACACAAGAACCAGCTAATCTTGAAAAAAATCAAGAAGAGGAAAGTGGTAGTTATTTTGAGATCGATTCTCATGAGTATGAATTCAAATCAGAATCTAAGGGTAACCCTTCTTGGGGTATTCATCTTGACTTTACTCGTGTTCTTAGATTTACTAGAGGCATAGATGAAGAATCTAATGACTATGAATGGGGAGCCATTCCAGAAGAAGATGAGCTTATTACAGAGAACCATGTTGATGTTATTCACCAATATGCACCTGAACCCAACATAAGTCTAGAGCGAAATGATGAACCTATTGAGTCTGATCCACCTATGGTTGAATTGGACTCCCATAATGACATTGAGCCTATTCATGAATTAAATGTCTTAATTTGTAATATCACCTTTGAACTCGAGCGTCGGGTTAGGACCAATGATGAAAAATCCATATCCGTAAACACTATCTCCCAATCTTTCACCATTTTGACTATCCAACATCCTGAACTTATTGATCAAACCTCTACAAATTTGAGCCATGGTATTTATACCTTCCTGAATGACTATGCCCTTGCTTTCTACCTCAATGTAGTTGAGCCTATGAGGACTTCCATCAGTGAACCGAGCGTTAGCATGACGGAGTCGGACATCAAGTATCTTAGTCAGAAAAATAAGAATAAAAATAAAAAGAAAAGGAGTTCTGAGGGTGAAAACCACTTTATGGCAGTCTCAGAACCTACAAAAGTAAAAATAAAAGATGTATCCAAAGAAGAAAACCTCTCTGAGGTGCCTAAGGATGAGATATTTGATGTCCTTCCGAGTCATTTATAGGACAAATCTCCAGTTCTAATTGAGCCCACTCAATCCATCAACTTGGGAACAACAGAGGAACCATAGTTGATCCATGTGGCATAATCTTTATCAGAAGAAGAGAAACAAAAATTTACAACATTCCTAATAGAAAAGAAGATCAACTTTGCATGGAAATATTCAAACATGCCAGGGTTGGATCCTAATCTTATAATGCATCATTTATCTATAGCTCCAAATGTCAAACCCATCAAGCAAAAATTGAGAAAGATGCATCCTCATGTTGCACTCTTGGTAAAAGCTAAATTAGAGAAGCTCCTAAAATCTGGATTCATCCAAGTTATTGACTATACAGATTGGATCTCTAATATTGTACTTTTTTCAAAACTAGATAAATCAATCAGAGTGTGCAAAGATTTTAGAGATGTAAATAGAGCATGCCCTAAGGATGATTTTCCATTACCTAACATTGATATGATAGTGGACATGACTGGGGGCTTTGAGATGTATTGTTTAATGGATGGTTTTTCTAGATATAATCAAATAAAAATTGGTCCAAAGGATCAAGAAAAAACTACTTTCACATGTGCATGGGGGACCTTCTATTGGAATGTCATGCCATTTGGGCTTAAAAATGTTGGTGCTACATATCAGAGAGCTATGACTTCTATTTTTCATGACATGATGCATAGGACTATGGAAGATTATGTTGATGATACTTTAGCAAAATCTATGATTAGAGCTAAACATCTAGATGACTTGAGCAAGATACTAGACAGAATGGAAAAATTTAGTCTCGAGCTAAATCCTAAGAAGTGTGCTTTTGGTGTCACTTCTGGAAAGCTCTTAGGATACATAGTTTCAAATAAGGGCATTGAAGTTGATCCAGGTAAAGTAAAAGCTATCATGGAAATGAAACCTCCAAAGAATATTATTCAAATGAGGACATTGCAAGGAAGAGTTCAATCTATCAGAAGATTCATATCACAGCTAGTAGACATATCATAGCCTTTTACAAAAACATTACATAAAGGTGTGACCTTTGCATGGAATGAAGAATGTGAGAAGAACTTTAACCATATCAAAAAATATCTATCAAATCCTCCTATTTTGATGCCTCCTATTCATGGGAAGCCATTGATCTTATATGTCTCCGCAATAGATACATCACTGGGGGCATTGCTTGCACAACATGATGAGAACAAAAAGGAAAGAGCTATATACTATATCAGTAGAACATTGGTTGCATATGAAAAGAATTATTCAATGATTGAGAAAGATTTTCTAGCTATGATCTTTGCATCATAGAAACTGAGACATTACATGTTAGCTCATACCACACATTTGGTAGCTAAGATTGATCCACTCAAGTACCTACTAAGCAAAGCTGCCCTCATAGGTAGATTAGCTAAATGTGTCATGCTCTTAAGTGAATTTGACATTGAATATGTGGAAAGAAAAGCTACCAAAGGATAGGTTATTTCTGATCAATTAGTAGATGCACCTATGATTGATGATACACCAGTGCAAATGGAATTTCCAGATTCCTCTATCATGACTCTTTCTTCTAGAGAATGGCAGTTATTCTTTGATAGCTCCTATACACAAAATCGATCACGAGTAGGCATATTGTTCATAACTCCTCAAGGATACTCAATCCCAAAAGCATTTAGATTAAAGTTCCCTTGCACAAACAATATTTTAGAGTATGAAGCCCTTTTGAATGGTATGAAAATAGCAATTGAATGAAGAGTAACAGAGCTACACATTCATGGAGACTCTCAACTTGTTATCCATCAAGTCAATGATGTGTACCAAACTAAAGATGAAAAGCTCATTCCTTACAAGAGAATGGTAGATGATCTAAAGAAGTATTTCCTATCTATCACATTTGAGAAAATTCCTAGAATAGAGAATAAGGCTGCCGATGCAATGGCAATGCTATCTACTTTATTACAGCAGCCTGAACATGAGCTACGCTATGACTTCCTGGTGGAAGCACTATCTTATCCTGCATATGATTCCCCTGAAACCCACATGATTTGCACTATTTTTTATCATGATTCATCCAGATAAAAAAACCTATTCTCCTATCTCCAAGACCAAATCATTCACGATACCTTCAACTGCCATGAAAAGAGATACCTTATCCGTAATGCCTCCCGATATGTCATCATTGGTCACGATCTATACAAATGAGGTCTAGATGGTATGCTACTTAGATGTTTAGAATGATAAGAGTCTCAACATGCATTAGAGGAAGTCCATGAAGGTATTTGTGGGTCACACTTGAACGGTTTAACACTAGCTCAAAAACTTATTAGGGTTGGGTACTATTGGCCTGAGATGGAAAAAGAGGCAATCAAGTTTGCTAAGAATTGTCAAAAATGTCAAGTGCATGGCAACTTAATTCATGCTCCAGGGAGAGATCTAATTCCCTTTACTACACAATGGCATTTTCACCAATGGGCATTTGATCTTATAGGAGCTATACATCCTCATTCTTCTAATGGACATACCCATATAATCACAGCTACATATTATTTTACAAAATGGGTAGAAGCAGTCCCTTTGACACAAGCAACTAGAAAGCAAATATCTATGTTCATATTGAACTATATCATATGCAGATATGGGATACCTCATTCCATAATCACAGATAACGGTGGATAATTCAAGAACAAAGATCTAGATGATTTATGTGTCAAAATCAAGATTACACAACATTGGTCATCTATCTACTATCCCCAAGGGAATGGACAAGCAGAGGCTTCTAATAATAATCTACTGAAAATCATGTACCGTACAATTAATAAAATAGGAAGAGACTAGCATTTCATGATCAATCCATCTCTCTGGGCCTACAAAATAAGTATCAGAACACCTACTAGGGCTACACCTTTCACTTTAGTTTATGGGTCTGAAGCGGTACTGCCTATTGAGGTTGAAATCCCATCACTAAGAATTAGAATGCATGGTCTAGTAACTGATGATGACTACAGAGTGTCTAGGTTGCAAGAACTTGAACTACTAGATGAGCGTAGACAAGAAGCATATGATCATCTCAGAGTATATCAGAAGAGAATGTCTAGAGGTTACAACAAGAAAGTCAGACACAGAGAATTCCAGGTTGGTGATCTAGTCTTGAGAGAGAATCCTAAAAATCAATCACATAGAGAACGCAAGGGGAAGTTTGAACCCAACTGGCTGGGTCCTTTTGTAATCACTACTACTTTTGGATCTAGAGCCTATCAACTCTCAATGACTGAAGGAGAACAGCTCTAGAAACCAATCAACGTTCTCCATCTGAAGAAATTCTACACCTAAGGCATTTAGTCTATGGTAAAATGTCCTGAAAAAATCTTTAAAATTAGATAAAGTCCTGAAAAAATGAACATCTTGGTGAAAACCTAGCAATAGGCCCCTTGATGATTCACAAAAAAATCAAAAAATATCAAAAGTACAAAAAAATTAAAAAAATGAAAAGTATAAAAAAATGAGAAAAAAAAAAGTGCCTTGGTGAAAACCTGGAAACAAGCGCCTTGGTAGCAAAAATAGAATCTCTACTAAGATGGTGAAAACTTGGCAAACGGGCACCACTTGTTTCAAAATGCTCCATCTATCAATGCAATCTTGGTCTTCCCAACTTTCAGTCTTTCTTTCATTTGTCCATATCTCCTAGTTTGTTTCTGCATTCCTATTTTCAATAAGTCGATCTGTACACCAATCAGATCAAATGTTTGTATCCTATCAATGTTAACACTTGGGGGCAACCAATGTCATATCCTATGGTCCCCAGTGTATCTTTAGATGTATCATATCCATTCAGAGTCCTTTGAAGCTTCATTTGAGTCAGTCAGTCAGTCTTGTCTCTAGAAAGGATTTTGCATCTACAACAATGCAATCAAACATCAAACATCAAACTGAAAATAATCTATGCTTTTCATGCTTTTATCTCCTTGTATGCTTACTGATTCGCATTGAGATTTTTTGCATTTTGTGTTCCCACAAGCTCTTCGATGATGTCCTTTATAGGATTTAGAGAGTGATGACTGGGGGCATAATCTTTTCTTTGTTTTCTGCTTACATGTGAAAATTTAACAACTTTGGAAATTTTGGATTGAAATGGTGTCTGACTGTAAGAGCCTCTATCTCGAATTGGATGGCCATGCGTACCTCAAACATTGATACCCAAAAAATTCAATGAAGTTTGATCTAACTATTGTCTTTTTTTTTTAGAGTGAGTTCTTTCTCCTATTGTGAAACATGATCTTACCTAAGGATGTGAATGATAAAGGGTCACTATGGGTAATTCACATTGGATTTAGAATGATCTCTTGACTGCTTGATGTGTTTGTACCACAAGGCATATTCAGGTCATCACGATGTTTATGTTTTGATGTTTATACAAATTGCTATATCAAAATGGACATGATATTCAGGTCATCTTGGCATTTGTGCCTTGGTGCTTATATCTAATCCGACATTCCGAAAACAAAATCAATATTCATATATCCATGGTTTCCTAATTAGTGGGTGTTGCATTGATTCCTGCACATACAAATCAATATTCATATGCCTATGGTTTCATAACTAGTGGGCATTGTATTAGTTTATCCGGTTACCTAAAAATTCAATGATGAGAATGACTGACACATGATCAATGACTAGGTCCTAGGTCTTAGGTTGCATTTCATATTGCATGTTTCTTTGCATTTTGCATGTTTGCATGATCTCACAATGGTTAAACAAACTTCAATACTTAAACAATTCTCCACTTGTCTCTTGAAATCTAACAAGAGCTGAATCTTACACAAAGGTCCATCCAACGAAATAGCAAGTAGAATCCTTTTTCAGGATCAAAATCAAAATTTGAGATCATTCATATTATTAACTACTTGCATAATCAACCTTCAATCATCACAGGAATCTAGAATTCAACTTAACTGATTATCTTACATCAAGTTATCAAAATTTCAACTTGGTCAACTATGGTCAACTCATGGTTTCACCTAGTCAAACTTGGTCCTCTAGACCTACAAACGATGTAGAATGCATTCTTGAATGTGTTTAACCACTTCTCAAATCAATTAACATGCTTCTAAAACTACAACACTAACTTTTCTTGTCAGATTTCAATTTTAATCCCAAAGGGGGGATGGTATTGCATATCATTCAAAGTCTGTAATCTATTATTTCCTCAGTAATCAAGACAACAACCATGTCTAGTTGTTGATTCATCAAAAGTCCTCATCACTTGGGACAAATCAATCATTGCTTAGGGCATATCAGATTCATCAAGATCCATATCAATCTGGTATTCTCTTAATCTTGTAAAATGTATCAGTCTTTTGTAACCATCGGCTCATTAGTGTTATTTCCTTGGTTCTTCATAACTGAAGGGTTCAGATGTGATACCAATGTGATTCTTATCGACAATCAGGTCTGGAATCGGTCACTCACTTCTTTGCAATCATAAGGTTTGAAATCAGGCATTTTGACACTTTTTCGCCATCATCAGCTCATTGTTGTTATAGTTAACATTATCTTTGGTCATTTAGGACCTAACATCTTCGAATCTTTCAAATCAGTTTCTGTCTCATATCAATTTCAATTTCAAACATCAGTTTCAACATCATACACAGACTATCTTTGAACCACTACTCTTCGCACAGTAATTCAAAGAGGGGCAAAATGTAATACCCCAAAAATGGGCTATAGGTTCATTAACCTCCTACATCGACATAACGAACAAAATTGACATCAAAGTCCTAACCTAAGGCACATCTAAACATCATTGAATCCTAATTGATTATCTCAAATTCTGCATTGGGGAATATTCTTATTTTATCATAATTATCTTTAATTTAATGATTATTTGGTGATAAATCTTATTTATCCTAAAGTTTGATTAATTGAATATTCTCAATATTTAATTAGTTAGATTTAATTCTACCACTTAATTATTTAATTGAATTTAATTATATTTATTCCTAATTATTATTATTCAAATTTGACAATAAATCAAGATTCCTACCATTAATTGATTAAATTCTTATTTAATTGATTAAAACAAGTTGTCATATTTAATGATATTATTTTGGAATAAAAGTTTGATTTAATAATTGATTAACCCATAAATCAATTGTTTTATTTTTAAAATCAGTTAAGTTGGAAATAAATCACTTTATTTATTTATTTAATTCATAATTATTATGCACATTCAAAAAGCAGTTAAACTTGAAATCAAAAAATCAATTCAAGTTGTTTTAAAAATAAACTCAACTCTGATTGGAGTTAAAAAGTTGTTTTTGCATGATTTTGTGAATTAATTATCTTTTATTCTTTGGTAAACTCAAAAATCAACTTGTGTTTATCTAAGTGATTTATGGCTTTTTCCATGCATTCCCAAAGTCTTGGATTTCTATAAAATCAAGGCTTCAGCTCTTCACAAGATATCTCATAATTTTGCAAACTTATGCTGGCGAATTGGTGTCTGAGGAATTGGAGCTTCTTTGCAAATCAACAACTTTGTGACATCATTCATATTTTTAGCATATCATTGTTAGATTAATTGCATTGCATATCAATTTTTCATAGATTCATATCATTTTATTTCATATTATTGTATCTAAAATCCAAAAAAAAAAGATTAATTTGTATCCAATTCATATCTAGATTTTGCTTTCAAATCCTTTGTTTAGGTGTCGTCAAGGTCACTGATCTCGGTCCAATCTGAGAATACATACTCGCATCTACTAGAAGGTAGTAAATCGCCTGGTTAGTTTAGTTTAGTTTTCAATTACTTGCACGATTTTGATTTTTGCTAACCTCTAATGTTTTACTGAAGTGTTGTGTCCACAGCTAGGTACAAAATTCACACACACAGTTACATATTCCCTAAAACATGTATTTTATTTTTTTCCCATTATTACTTCATGTAGCTACACTTTATTGCAGTAGCTTGTATTTCTCTTGCATCATGTATTTCTAGTCTTCTCATACTCTCCTGTAGCATCATACTTTTATTTCTTATTAAATGCACCTTCTTGTAGAATAATTTGTCTCCTATAGAATATCATCCTAATTGAGCCCGTAGGCTGAAAATTAGGTAAAAATGGGCACAGATGATTCATGGCATAATTGGATTAGATAATGAAGGAGCCCTTCCTATAGCAGAAAAGAACATAAGGAAACGGGTGGAAACCCTAACTCACTCAAAATGGGATAAGGGGAAAATGACAATCAATGACATCTTCTAGCAATATGTTAGATTGGTGGCTATGATATTGGGCTACAAACTATTCTATAGAAGCAGACCTAACTCTATTTTTTTTGGTGTTATCATGATGCCCTATAGGATGGTCAAGGAAAACAAGAAGTATAATCTTTGCAAAGTACTTGCACAATAGTTTCTAGAAAATGTAAAGGTGATAAAGAAAGATAGCACTAAAGAATTTAGGTTTGGGTCTTTGTTGGTTCACATGTATATACATATCATTCACAAGTTCCCTGGCATGCACCCTAGGGCATGGAAAGACAATGTACCTAATGGAATTCAGATTTTAGAGAGTTATAGAAGATGAGATAAGAATTGGATTGATGGTGAACTATTTTCTTGGACAAAGATGTTGGAGTTGATGAAAAACAACCCACAACTCCCAAGAACACCTACACACAAACACCTGTCACAGAAAGAGAGAGAAGCAAAAAGTTATGGAGGCCTAAACGCATTGATCCATGAGAGAGGAGAAATCCTTGATGTGAAAAAACAAAAGTTGCAATCAATAATGAAATGTCAAAAAAGGTTACAAAGTGTTATGAGATCAATCCTTATGAAAGGAGATCAGAAACCCTAAAAAGGGAAAACCCTAGGTTGCATAATAATAATTAATAAAGAAATTTATTATTATATGCCTAAAGTTTAGCTTAAGTAGAAAGAGGTAATAAGTGACTGAATAATTAAATCAATATGATTCAATTAATCAGTAAACACTTTAGTACTCTAACCCCCCCCCCCTTAAGATAAGCTTTGGGAGAAGCTAAAAACCTAGAAAGAACTACTGAAAGCAAATGGGTCCTGGCAACAAAGGCCTGATCAGTTAACCAAGTACAAAAGAGAGTCTCTACAAAATGGAGAAATAGAGAAAACCACATGGGAAAAACTCTACTCCAAAAAGAGACAAAGACTAGTCTGAAGGATTGAAGAAGCCTCCAAAACTAGGAATGTTTCAAAAAATAGGAACAAAGATGAACATGTACAACATCACTGAAGCATGAAACTGAAAACTCTGTCAAGAAGAAACTAATGATCTGAAGATCCTCCACTAAAATATGACCAGGTAGAGAAGACTGCAATTTCCATGAGTGCCCTCAAATGACACTACTTGAATCAGGAGGAAAACACCTGAACTCGAAGATACATATGGCATAAATACCAAAAGTCTGAAGAGCTGATCAATCAAAGCTGGAAGAGCGCATCCAAAAATAGGAAAGAAAAGAGTGTCCATATGGTAAATAATCCATCTCATCGGAATGCATAGGTACCCAGCCACTACAACCGCCTAGTACATAGGATCAAATACTAAATACATGGCTCACATAATCAAACCAAGGAAGTAGTAGAACCAATAGTAGAAACCCCCCCATACTGCTGACAAGGGAGTAATGACAGGTACACTAAAAAGATCATCCAATATGAACTGCATGATGAAGAAGAATCTGAAACATCGAATGTGAAGAAAGAGTACAAACATAAATAAAGATACCTAAGGCTAATGTCATTAGAGGAACTCTCACATGACAAAATAAGATGGCAAACAAAGGCAAACATCAAACCCCCTCGGCACTTTATAATGGAGTGTGAGTACAACTAGCACAAACATGTGCAAGATCCCATCAAAGAAATAGAATGGCACTTTATCTCAGTGCGTGTGCATAAAAGAATGCTACAAAAAATAAATTATACACTGCTTAAAGAAGATTGAAGGCTGCTAAAACAAAATAAAAGCCTAAGATGAGCCATCCCTCAAAAGGAAGAGATCAAGGACTTGAAAAAACCAAGATATCCACCAGACTGCAAAAAAGAAAGAATCTAAATAAAATGAACTTGGAAAATAATCTAGAAAAATGACTCATAGCATTAAAAAACTCTCTAAACAAGATTTCCAATGATATATCATTTTTGAAAAATGGAGTCCAGATGTGAAAGATAGAGCTCCCGAAGTGTAGAACTTAAGATTTGGCTTTGACAGAGAAAAACACCATCAGAAAAATAAAACCAAAAAATATAACCTCTAGATCAGGAAAGATCTTGGAATCAGCTTTTCGACAATATCTCGTTTGCCAAATTTTGACATCATATGCTCAAGATATGAACAAAAAACCAACAGCTATGTTGGAGGGCCCAAAGAAGGTGTCTACAAGGATTTGAGGATGGGTGACATCAGAAAAAGGATAGAATCACACATAAAACCATCAGATCTGATAAAAGCTCAGAAAGAGCTTTTTGAAAATATCTTGTTTGCCAAAAATGGAGCCCGGATGCAAGAGAAACAGATCCCAAAATGTAGGAGGTCTGAAATGCCATGATCACAGAGAACATTTGACTTTGACAGAAAAAAATGGTATCAAAATGGCAACATCAAATGACCATACCAGCAAAAATAGATTGGTCTCAGAACTAGCTTTCCGACGATATATCGCATGCCCGATTACGATCCTAGATGCCCGAGATATTTGCAAAAATGCGTAAGTAGCTCCAAAAGGCCAAGAAATGTGCAAAGATCTACTGACATCAGCAAACTATAAGCCTAAAATTGATGTCCAAATGGCCATCATAGGGAAAATTCCCCTGGGGCTAAAAAGTAACCCTAGTCATGTGGGTGGTCAGGGGGCTAAGAAATTGGTGCTACGGCCTGGGGGCTAGTCCCCCATGTGACCGGGTCCTCTGTAGAAGGGAGTGGTTTGCGCAAGCGGTTAGATTGACCACAGATAGTGACTACCAATCACCGCGGTTAGTTCGGCGATGACTGCGGTAGTCACCTACCAGTCACCGCAGGTGGAGCGATAGAGCAAGGCACAGGTGGGGCACGAGCAGAGTGTGGGCGGGCCGCTCAAAAAAAATTTATTATTTTTTTTTTAAATCACTGATTGCTACCTCAAACTACGTGCTAGGGAAGTACGACCCTAGTACGCAAAAAAAATTGCGTCAAAGGCCAACTTGTCAAAAATTGACAAGTCTTATATGAATTTTGACTATCTCGAGCCTTCCAGATGAAACCATGAGGTCCATTTGGGCCATAAGTGCTCCAAAAAATAGTGATCACCTCGGGATCCATGCCAGGGTTGATTGCAAAAAAAATTTCTCACAAATTCCAACTTAGTCCAAATTGGACAAACTTTATATGGATCTTGGGGTTCTTGGACGCTTTAAACACAACCGTGAGGTCTATTTGAAGCCAAGATGACCAAAAAAATAGGTCCCCCCAAATCTAATAGGACAAGGGCAAGCAGATTTGAAGCTCTGATACCATGTTGGAGTTGATGAAAAACAACCCACAAGTCCCAAGAACACCTACACGTAAACACCTGTCACAAAAAGAGAGAGAAGCAAACAACTATGGAGGCCTAAACGCATTGATCCATGAGAGAGGAGAAATCCTTGATGTGCAAAAAAAAAGTTGCAATCAATAATGAAATGTCAGAAAAGGTTACAAAGTGTTATGAGATCAATCCTTATGAAAGGAGATCAGAAACCGTAAAAAGGGAAAACCCTAGGTTGCATAATAATAATTAATAAAGCAATTAATTATTATATGCCTAAAGTTTAGCTTAAGTAGAAAGAGGTAATAAGTGACTGAATAATTAAATCAATATGATCCAATTAATCAGTAAACACTTTATTACTCTAACAAAAGATTCTTCAAAGGCATATGAAGGAAAGGTATAGGATACCTGAGGATTTAGTTCAAAGGTATAAGGACACAATCTGTTTCATGGTTGAAACTAATTGTGTATGTTTTGAGGCTGTAGAACCAAGCAAGAAGTGGTGTTACCCTATGGGGTATGAAGTTAGTTATGAGATTTTCACCATGCAAGTAGAGCATGTACTGGTAGCATAGATGGACCCTATACAAGAGAGATGGGGAACTTATAGGGAAAAGTCGGAGAAATTCAGAGAAGAACAAGAAAAGGTCACAAGGAAAAGGAACATCAATAAAATTATGGAAGACATCACTCCGAAGGTGGGAATCACTAGGGTGTAGTTGAAAAACATAAGAACAAAGCTCGAAGCATCTTTAAGCATGGCTACAAATTCACCTACCCCTTATGAGGCAGAAAAGATAGTTAATCCTACACCAGATATAATTGACCTATCACCTACACAAGAGGAGACAAAATAAGAAGTTATGCCTATGAACATTTCTAGAAGATCTAGAAGATCTACCAAGCAAAGCAGTCCTAAATAAAAAGAGGTAGAAGTTAAAAAAAAGAAGGAAGAAAATGTAACTGAGAAAGAAGAGGAAAAAGTAGCACAGAAGGATCCACAAACTCTGTGGAAGCCAGACCTTAAATCACTATAGAAAAGAGTTATAAAAGATGGTAACTTGAAAATAGTGGGCATATATTATGAGAGGTATGATTTTGAGAATCAGGCAATCATTGAAGATACTATCATTGTGTATCTATTGATCTTTAAGAAAAATTCATTAGAGATTGAAGGCAGTATCCCTAATGAACTATATAGTAAGTTGGCAATCAAAAAGTAGTTGGCATAGTCAGAAGATGAGAATATAAGAAACAAAGCTATAGAAGACTTGCTACCTATTGTCTCTAAATAAGGAAGGGAGAGGATAATAAATGCACTGAAACCCTTGCTAAGGATAGAGGATAGAGTAGTAAAAATCATGGCTAGAAAGTATGATGAAGTGATTGAGGACACTCAAAAGACACTAGATCAAATCCTTATGAGTGATATTTCAAAGAAAACCTCATGTCCTAAACTCACCAAGCCTACATCTTTGGGATTTGGAGAAATCTCTAAGGTAGCAAAAGTAAGTGAGCAAGCTAGCATGCAACTAGACTTCTTTGTCTCTAGTGTGCCTATGACCCTTGACACTTTTCATGATGTGAATGATCCATTTCTAGATAATTTGGACAGTGTGATGGAAGTTGAAGTACAAGGACAGGTAGAGGAAGAGAAAACAAAGGAGAAACAAGAAGAGAAGTTACAAGAAAGGAAGGAAGAAGAGATTAGAACAGAGAAAGTAGTTGAGGTTATAATGGAAAAAAAGATAGAACTTGACACCTCCTCTACTATATTGTTGGAAAGTATGGCCAAACTAGTGAGTGTTGATGTAGATAGCATGAATGAGGATGAGCTTATGAGGCTATCCTTCATGGCCTTCACCAAGGCTAAGGAAAGGTCAGTGCAAAAAGGGGACAAAAGAGTTAAAGTGATGAATAGGTCTGTAGAGATAGTAAACAAGCTACTTCCTATACCGATTGATTTTCAAGGTAAGGATGAAGCAGAGAACCTAGGCATGGCTCTGGATAGCTTTGACAGTCACTTTGATTCAGTGCTAAAGACTGTAGAAGACAAGGTAGAGAAGAGGTTCTTGGAGAAGAAATTGAGAGAAGTTTGTCAATCAATCTCATGGGACTTAGATATTCTCAAGGCTACTACTCTTAAAGATAAGAGCTATGTAGCATAAGGTAGAAAAATTTACAGTTACTGCATAATTCCTTGCAGACATGTAAATAATATTGAGGAAATTATAGCCACAGATAGGGCTACACTTGACAGTTTGATGGAAAGTTGTGAAACATCTTCACTAATTGTGATTGATATGGATAAAATGGCATCCAAACTTTTGGATAAGATTAGTGCACTGGAAATGGACAAAGGGAGAGTGGTAGACAGATTTAGCTTGTTAAGGATCTTGACAACCCCTAAGATTTCAATGCTTGAGACATGTCTATCAAAGATGGAAAAGGTGGAAGGATCAATGTCCAAAGCTACACCTACTGAGCTTAAGTCAGCGGAGACAACTGTTAGGAATAGTCCCAAGAGATAACTGTGAGGGGGGGGGGGGGTGAATCAGTTATCTACAAGATTCAATTTTTTATCCAATTAAGTATAGAAGAACATAAAGCATAAACACAATATGATAACACTTAACACAACACCACAATTTTGGTTATGGGGAAACCCAAATACGTAAAAACCCTGGTGGGAATTAGCACCCACTTTGAACTGCACTAGAGTATGATCCCTGTTAGAAGATCTTACAACCTTGTTAGGAGTTAATATTTACAATACATTAAGTACAGTGACCTAGTCAAAGGTCAAACCTTGTTAGGATTCTTTTATAATTAACCCTGTTAGGGGTGAGGACACACTATCCAGGAGCACACTGCTCAAACAAGTGAACGCTACAACCTTCTGTTTAACAAATACACACTATATCTAGATCTTGGTGAACTCTGAGTTAGACCTATTATTTGGATCAGTTCCAATGAATAGCATACACTCTCTTCTTTGTCACATACACCTTCTACTAATGGCTCAATACTTCACACCTACTCTGCTCTTATCTTTCAACTATCTGCCATACTTAGCGATCACAATTGACCGGCTATAAGTATCTTTCTCCAAATGATATAATCAAGTCGGCCTGTTAGAAATTCCTTGAAATCATATTAGAGAAACAATATAACTCTCCAAAAACATCTCCAATGGATATACTAAGCACGCAACATAAATTAGGACCGTGCAACTCCATATGAGTAGACGCATCACTTCACACTGTCAGCTCCACTAATTTAACTGATACTTTCTATTGATGCTGACATACGTCATGTGCTCTTAACCAAAAATTCTTAACTCTTCTCTAAACACTAATCCAAACATGCATATCAAAATGATAGGTGCAACTACTACAACAATATAAACAATGTCGACTTCATTGGATAAACTCAGGAAACTGCAATAGTCAATTAGAAACATCATAACTCAACCTGTACTACACAACTGACTTTGCATCCATGAACATAGCTTTACTAGCATGTCTATAACATAAATATAAATGTGCAAGGCTCCATCACAACTGTACTACAAATCCCATACAAAACTCTTCTTGGGACCTGTCAGGAACACTACTAATATCAACTATTGTATTAATTTCTTCACTCAGAATCAACCTCTGTGTCTGTGATATCATGCTGATAGCATTTCTAGGAACCATATTCTCAAGGCTCTCTCTATCAGACTTCCATGCATGTTGCTTACCATATGTTGTCATCAATGATAAACATAAAATCAACATTGGCTTGCTGACAAATCTCCAACAAGAACATCATATGCACTAAATGGATTGATCTATGTTAGTGAGCTATTGGTCAAATCATGGGCTAAGGAAGTGAAGACCTTGGAAAACTCTTTCCAAGATGTCTTAAAACTGGTAAGTAAGCACTAAGTCTTTTTGTGCTTAATAGATTTTTAAATTTTGTAAGTACCTTTTCCATTGATGTCAAAGGGAGAGGAAGAGAAGAAAAAATGAAGAGAGGAAGAGTAGAAAGGAAGAGAAAGAGAACAAAAAAAAAGAGTTAAGTATATAGTAGAAGGAAGTTAGTGCTCTTTGACACTTAGTCATTTTTCACTAAGTGTTGCCATCAATGCCAAAGGGAGAGATTGTTTGTAAGTGGTATTTGGAGGCACTAGGGATCACTTGAGGGTTGTCATTCATGGAAACACTTATGCTAGAGTGATCACATGTAGAGAGTTTTGGTATTGGAGTCATGGTCATAAAAATGACTATGTACATAATCAGGACAACAATGTAATGTGGCATAGTTTTGGTTAGCGATGACAATATATGATGTATTATGGCTTCCGAAGTTAGTAGAAGGTATTTTGGGATATGTATATGCTTCGATTAAGTTCACATGTGTTTTGGTTATCAGATCAGTGAGATTCAGTGATCTAAAGGTATGTGAAGACAAAGAATTAGTGTAATAGGGCACATAAGCAATTACAAAGATTAAGGAAAGAATAGTGGATATGGTAATGTGCTAAGTTAGATAGATAAAGTATATTGCTGACTTTTTGGTAATATAAGTGATGCAGGAGCATCTTGGGTCCTTGGCAATCTTGTGTCACCAAAAAGTGATCTAAAGTTGTTTGTGTTGCTCAGTTCCTTCTTTGACCGAGTTGGTCAATAGTTGGTCGGTTTCCTTTGGTTACCAAGTATGGTCAATTATCTCCTAGGTAGTCAGTTGTTTCATTGGCACTCGGTGATGCTTGTCTGTTGCTCGGTCATCCTTGCTTATCGAGTAGTTTATTTTGAGTTTCTTCAAGGCCGACTTGTGCATTGATTATGGGTCACAAATTTAATGTTGACATCCATCATTGGGAAGCATGTGGTCCTAGATTTGACCATTCCTTCTGTTGATTATGGATCTGAAGGCTGAATTAGTTTGATAGACTCTTGTATAAGTATAGTTGTTTGGTTAGAGTTTAGGAGGTAGTTAGATAGAAGTAAGAAGATAATAATGTGGGGATTGTTGTTAGATCCTCATATGTTTGAGGACTTTTGGAATTTGTGGTAATATCTGGTCCTAATCGGGAAGGCCTTATAGCCCGGTATGTATGATTCTATTTGATGAAAATTAATGAAAGATCCTACATTCTCTTTCTCACTATGTTGTTGTTTGCTTCCGCATGTTTTTGAGAAGGTTAGATCATTAGGGTGTACAATTTTCTAGCCCCTCTTGAACCTGCCCTTGCATTAAGTGGTATTAGAGCGAGGTGAGATCTAGATCTAGGTCTGTAGATCTAGGTTTGTAGGTTCCTCTTGAGAAACCCTAGTTGAATTGTTGTGGTGTAGCAGATTGTGATCTGACCTACAATTGCAAAGGGTTCCAAGATGGTTCGTGGGAGGTGAGAAGCAGATCCAGGATTGGCAGGCATGTTGAGACAACTTACTGCTAGGTTAGAAGCTATTGAAACAGCCCAGAGAAGAGGCAGACATCTAGAAGATGTTAGTGATGATGAAGTGGAAGTGGAGCAAGGTAAAGCATAACCTACACTTATGATGGATCAGGGTGAGGAAATATTCTTGAAGGCATTGACAAGCTTGAAGTCAACATCATATTTCAATCCTCTTGAATAGAGTGGGAAATTGGATTCTGATGAATTGATAGACTAGATCACCGAGATGGAAAAATATTTTTAGTATGAAAATGTATCCAAGGAAAAGAAGGTGAAGATTGCAGGCACAAACTTGAAAGGTCATGCATCCTTATGGTGGGAGCATCTGCAATTGGATCAAAAGAAGAAAGGCAAAGACAAAATCAAGGTATGGAATAAAATGGTGAATAAATTGAAAGGAAAGTTCTTACCTTGTGATTATCAGATTAACCTAGTTAGGTGAATGAAAGTCTAAAGCAGAAAGATAGCTCGGTAAAAGAGTATATGGAGGAATTCTATAAATTGGATATTAGATCTAGACATGATGAGGATGATGTAGAAATAATTGCTAGATACCTGAATGGTTTGAGAGTTTCCATCCAAGAGGAAATTAGTTTGGTCAAGTTGGAGAACATTGAAGAGGCTTATCAATTTGCATTAAAGGCCGAGGAGAAATTGAACAAAAGACATGAACAGAGACAAAGGGGTCATCAAGGAGGTAGATTCCCTAGAGGAAGAGGTAGATCCTATGATGAAAATAGTAGATCTTAACCTAAAAAGACAAATTTGGACAAAGGAAAGACCAAGTGGAAAGGTGAAAGTTCATCTAGAGGTAGAGGCAGTAACTACTGAGGTGGTTATAGAAGAGGTAATTTATGAGGAACTTGTTACAATTGTGGAGAAGAAGGACATAGATCTTTTGAATGTACACATGCTAGTAAGAAGGCTGGTAGTAGTAGAAATGCTTTGGTACAAGAAGAATCACCGAATGAACCTGAAAAGGAAAATAACTTGATGGTAAGGAGAGCACTGTGGAATGAAAGTAAAAAGGAAGATCTGGTAAGGAAAAGTTTATTCAAGACTAGATGTAGAGTTTTTGACAAATTTTGGAAGGTAATCATTGACAATGGTAGCTCAGAGAATCTAGCATCTGAAGAGATGGTCAAAAAGTTGCAGTTGGAAAGGTTGGAACATCCAAAGCCCTATTAGATTTCATGGATCAAAGATGAGCATACACTCCTGGTAAGTGAGAAATTTTATGTGAATTTGAAGATTGGAAAGTACTTTTTATCATTATTTTCACTCGTCTTTGGAGGCCTAGTTACTAAGTGAGACTACTACACCCTAGTTTGAAATTATTAGTGGTCTTTCTTAAAATTTGTGTTCATTTCATTGCAAATTACATGAAAGAGAAAATGAAATGATCTACATCTAAGCATTGCATATATGTACCATGTCTTTAATGTGTTGTACAAAAGGAAAAGAACTAAGAAGAACATTTATCCAGGCTAACACAGGCCATGAGCATAGCCACTATTAGAATTACATAAATGAGTATAGACATACATATATAATGAATGTAAATATAGGGGTACCAGACATTGCCTGGTAATAATGTCTTGATCAATAGTGTTTCCATGTGCTCCTGAGATCCGGGACCTACAGATAAGAGAAGAGAAGGGGGTTAGATGCAATGGATCTAAACAATGTATGGTACCATAGTACTTACAAAGATGCATGTATGTACTCAATCATACACATCTGGGAGGGGTTGTGCTCAAGGCATGTGCAATGAAGGAGGCTCCAAAAATAAAAGAGATTCCATGTTTTTAACTAACTCATTTGTTCCATGTGTAGATACAGGCCAAGAACACCCATGATCAGTATTGAGTCTCCTAGTACCCTACACTAAACCTATGAGGGTTCTCAGAAGCTCTATTCCCACAAAGTTTTTGGGAGCCCTAACAGTCTCAAGGAGAGGCACTGACTCATGTGGGGAGGTATTCAATAAATAAGTAGTATCAATGGGACACTCAAGGATCACAAAGATAAATCATTTGAAGCATGGTCAAAGCACTAGCAAAGGGAGGGCTTGCAGAGCACAGAAAATCAAGTCATAATAGAGAAATAATAGCACATAAATCTGCATATTAAAGAAGGGGTATGTTACAACATAGGTGTGTTTAAATTTGCATCTTGAGGCAGAGCAAAGACTTTAAAAATGCTGAAATGTTTGCATAAAATCATGGCAAGGGTCCTGTAAATAATGAGGTATGTCCAATATGTTTGTAGTACATGTATGATGCTATTCAGTGGACAAGTTTGGAATAGTGATCATCCATGCAAACAACAAGCATCAACAAATGTGCCAACAGATAGATGAGATTAGTGTTTCAAACAATCAAACACCATTTTGTTGATCGCAGCACAAGAGTTTCAATAATGTGGTGACAACATTACAATAAGAACAGAGTAGGGTATGATAATAATAGAAACAGATATAGATCATGGTATTGTTAGAATAACAGAGAGGGGGGTGAATCAGCTATCTAGTGTCCCAAAACAAAATGTATAATTCAAAACTATTTCTTCAATTTCTCCTCCTTGGTAAACAATAAATACTTTCACTATCTGTGCTTTTACCGATTACCAGTCAAATACTATAACAGTTACTGATTAAATTTAACATGTAACATGTACAGAATGATAACAAAAAAATATCACAATCAACACATAACACAAGAGATTTAACGTGGAAACCCTATAAAGGAAAAAACCACTTGGGACCCGCAACGCAAAATTGTTCACTCTTCTGAAGTGAGGTCGGTTAAGACCCAACCCTGTTAAAGGTTTACAAACACACTGTCAAGTGTGACCTTGTTAGAGGATTTTAGACTAGAAGTTATTGTCCAACCAGCATTCACTATGGGGTTGACAGGATAACAATGTTCATTCTATGAATGATACATCATAAGACTTTTAGAGTCCACTCAGTTAAGAGATTTTAACTGTATACAATGGTTAAATATGTAACAGTAAATGACCAGCCTTAATACAACTTCAATTGTAGATTATAGATCAATATTCTATCCATACAAATCCTTCTGATCAATATTTCACTTCAAATTTAATACTATATCAACTTACTGTCCGTCGATAATTACTCTTTGTAGCTCGATAATTGTTCTGCGGCTTGGTTCTTACTAACCAGTATGATCAAAATGCATGAAAACCTTGTTCATGTGATATTCCTACAGTTTCTACTTCTTCCAGCATTCTTCATAAAGAAATTTTGTTCTCTTATATAGATGAGTAAATCATTTTCTTCTCCACCATCAGGTTTTGCCGCTTAACCGTAGTCATAGATTTTGCCTCTTCAAACTTTCTCGGCACTTGTGTCAATAACACGTTTGATTCTCATCCTTTAGATATTTCCTAAATTTCATTAGTTGTCAATCTATGTAACAAACATTATCTGTTACCTCGATGTTATACTCTTGCCAGATCATCAATCTTATTGGCTAAACTAATCATTTAATTCATTCTATTTCTCTTGGTTAACAAAGAAATGTGTTGATGAACACTGCTAGGTTAATACTGTGATCGGTATACACTACACTCCGTCGGTGTATACTAGAAATGATTCATTTAGCAACAAAACTTCTTTGTGTCTTTCAGCTCTATACTTCATCATAGATGAGTGCAACATAATAGAGTCAATATCATCAAGTCATAGACTCATCAACAAGTTACTCAATGTGTTCCTTATCTTCATCTGTCATGTACATCTTTCCTCATGTAGATTTCTCTATTCTTCATCTTTTTCACCTTTCTTCAGATGTCTCGGTATAGTAACTTACAAGATAAGTACTGTCAAACTAGTTGACATCAATGACAACATAATACTAATTTAATCATATTACATATCTAATCAGCAACTCCTTAGTGATCTTGTAATCACAGATTCTTCAATCAGATTCCAAATCAGTTGTAGTTCAACAATCTCTCCCTTTGGCATTGATGGCAACTCAAGTAATATGAAATGTACCATACATACCAAACATTTATTCTACAAATTTGTGAAAAAAATGTTGTAAGTCGAATAGACTTAATATTTTTAATCACTATGTTACTAAACCAACATTAAATAGTACATCTTTACCATTCTATAGTTGTGTTCTTTTCAATTCTCTTGTTCCTGCTTTGGTTCTCTGTAACCAATCTTCAATACTCTGTCTCATTCATATTGTCTCTCCCTTAGATAGTTCTCCCTTTTTCATAGCTTATTTCTTTTCATATTGTTTATCTCTCACTTTGATAGCAATTCCAAAGAAACAAATAAATGAACAATTTTGTCTTCCTCTGTATCTATGTATACTGATATTTCAATCAGTTCAAGTTCTCAAACTTAATCACAACCTTGAACATGATTCAAAGTGTGAACTATGCTACATCAACATGAATGATCTTCTAATAGAAGTAGGTTGATGCAACAACCAGATCACCTTAGTGACTGATAGACAGGGGACGAACCCCAAGTCTAGTTCTCAAGTATTCAAATGTGTCCTTCGGTAGGGGTTTTGTAAAAATATCTGCAAGTTGTTCTTTAGATGTGACAAATTCTAACTTCACTTTCTTCTCTTGCACTTGTTCTCTTAAGTAATGATACTTAATAAATATATGCTTTATTTTAGAGTGCATCACAGGATTCTTTGAAATATTAATAGCACTAGTGTTGTCACAATATATAATCACCGGGTCAATGATTACCTCATTCATTCCTTCCAACACTTGTTTGATATATGCAATGTTTGAATAGTTAGTAATAGGAGCAAAATATTTTTCTTAATTTGTAGACTGAGAAATACAAGCATGCTTTTTACTTGTCCATGTTACAAGTCTTTCACCAAAGAAAAATGCTCCTCCGGCGGTGCTTTTTCTATCATCCACATTTCCAGCCCAATCAGCATCGGTGTAAACTTTCAGTTCAAACTTCCCTTCCTTAGGATACCATGATCCATAATTCTCTATTTTCTTCAATTATCTTAAGATCCTTTTTGCAGCTATCATGTGTGATTCTCTAGGATTAGCAGAAAATCTTGCAACAATTCCCACAACATGTGCTATATCTGGTCTACTGTGAACTACGTACATTAATTTAGCAATCATGGATCGGTAAAGTGTCTGGTTTACCTCTGTAGTTTCATCCTCCTTTGTCAATTTGCATCTAGTAGCCATCGGTGTTCCCATAGGTTTAGCATATTCCATGTCAAATGTCTTCAATACTTCCTTTATGTATTTAGATTGTGTGATGAATATCCCATCACTCTGCTGAATAACTTGTAGTCCAAGAAAGAACTTAATCTCTCCGAACATAGAAATTTCAAATTCCTTTTGCATTTCATTAGCAAATGTCTTGCAGACAAGATCTGAGCCTCCAAAAATAATGTCATCAACAAATATTTTAGCAATGATAATAGTATCATCAATATCACCTTTCACATACAGATTGTTGTTTTCACTTGTTCTAACAAATCCAATACTTAACAAGTAAGTATGAAATCTTTCATAGCATGCTATCGGTGCTTGCTTCAATCCATATAAAGCTTTATGTAATCTACATACCATGTCTTTATTGTCAGGATCAACAAATCTTTTAGGTTGTTCAATGTAGACCTCTTCTTCAAGTATACCATTCAAAAATGTTGACTTCACATCCATTTGATAGACCTTGAATTTATTGTGTGCAGCATATGCAAGTAGCATTCTAACTCCTTCTAATCTAGAAATAGGTGCAAATGTTTCACCATAGTCAATGCCTTCTTCCTATGCATATCCCTTGCATACCAATCTAGCTTTATTTCTTGTGACTTCACCATTTTCATTCAATTTATTCTTGTATATCCACTTAGTACTGATAACATTCTTATCTTTTGGTCGGGGTACTAAGGACCAAGTTTTGTTCTTCTCTATTTTCTCTATTTCCTCCTTCATTGCATTAACCCATTCTTCATTCTCTAATGCAACTTTCATAGTTTTAGGTTCAAATTCACAAATTAAACATGTACCTTGTCTTGTTTTGCTTCTAGTTTGCATTCCAGCATGTCTATCTCCAATGATTTGTGTCTCAGGATGATCTATTTTGACAAAACTAGCTAGAACTTGATTTCTTCTTTCTTGTTCATCCTACTCAGGTCATTTCCTTGCTCGGTAGCTTCATCTTGTTCCTCGGTTTGTGTTGCATGTTGTCCTGCATTGTTTCCCTGCTGCCTGGTTGTTACAGTTTGTGGTGTCGGTAGATACTCCGGATGTTCAATGTAAGTGAATCTACCATAGTCTTCTAGTTCCTTTGTACTTTCCTCTGTGTACTTATCATCAAACTCATCAACATGAACATTAGTACTTTCAACTATCTTATTTATAGCCTTATTCAAACATTTATATGCTTTACTTGTAGTGGAATATCCCAGAAATATTCCTTCATCTCCTTTAGAATCAAATTTTCCATTTCTTCCATCTTTCAAAATAAAGCATTTACTTCCAAAAATTTTGAAATAACTTACAGTAGGTTTGTGTCCAAACCATAGTTCATAAGGTGTTTGGTTGGAGTCCTTCTTCAGTTGTACTCAATTAAGAACATACACAGCTGTACTAATAGCTTCCCTCCAATATGTCTGAGCAAAATTCTTCTGTATCATCAATGTTCTAGCACAGTCAATTATAGACCTGTTCCTCCTTTCAACAATGCCATTTTGTTGAGGTGTCCTTGGTGCAGATACTTGTCTTTTGATTCCATGCTCATTACAAAAATTAGTAAATTCATCAGAGATAAATTCACCTCCTCTATCAGATCTTAAGCATTTTATTTCCTTTCCAGTTTTTTTCTCTACCTTAGCTTTATACCACTTAAACATTTTGAAAGCTTCATATTTCTCTTTCAAGAACATAACATTCATCAGTCTAGTATAGTCATCAATAAAAAGAATAAAATATCTATCATCACAACAGCTCTGAGTTTTCATGGGACCACATAGATCAGTATGAACCAACTCAAGTATCTTCTTTGTTGAATAGTCTTTGCTTTTAAAACTAGACTTAGTCATCTTACCTTTTTGACATTCATGGCACATGGCATGATCAGGTTTTGTCAAGTTAGGAAATCCTCTAACTCTTTTATTTCTACTAATCTTGATCATGTTGTCAAAGTTCACATGGCATAACCTTCTGTGCCACAACCAAGCATCTTTATCCTTTATTAACAAACAAGAAGACTGATCCATATCAAGATAGAATAGATTACCTCTAGATTGTGTACCAGTTCTGACAAGTCTTCCTCCATCATCATAGATCTTCACCTTTTTGCTCTCAAAAGCTAATCGATGGCTTGAATTATTCAACTGAGCCACACTTAACTAATTATAGTTTAGTCCATCTACCCATTATGCATTTTCACATTGTAATATGTCATTGATCATCAATGAGCCTTTACCTCTTACCATACAAGGTGCATCATTTCCCATTCTCACAGATCCTCCATTATATTCAACAAGATGATCAAACTTCTCTACATCACCAGTCATATGATGTGTACAGCCATTGTCTATTATCCATGTATCATTTTTGCTTACTTTAGATATCATTGTTGTCTCTTCATGTTTCTCTTCTTCCTCTGAGTCATCTTTCATAGCAACAAATATGACTTTTATGTCATCATCAGAATGAGATTTAGTTTCAATATCTTCGGCTATGTAACATACCTTTTTGCCTTTCTCATCTTGGTTGTCTCTGTTGTTGTGTCAGTAGCCTCTGTTGACTCTTCTCCCATAGCTTCCTTCAGATCAGTCTTTGGATCTATCATCATCTTTCTTTTGAGGGCATCTAGCAATGATGTGACCAACTTATTTACAATTAAAGCATGTCAAATGTAGCTTACCTCTATACCTTCCTTTTCCTTTTGGAAATCTTCTGGCCATAAGTGGTTCAAGCTCATCAAGTTCATAATCGGTATTGTCATCACTATCACAATTCCTGCTAGACTTTCCAATCTTCAAAGAAGACATGAAAGCGGATTCAACAGAAGGAACAACACTGTTATCAAAATTGTTTAATTCAAAGGTTGTAAGTTTACCAATCAGAGTGTCAAGAGTAAGGTTGGATGTAGCTCTTGTTTCATGAATTGCAAAAATCCTGATTGCATAAATTGGTAGTAAAGTTCTAAGAATCTTGCTTATCACTATTTCATCATCAATTACTCCATCAGATGCTCTAATAGCATGTACCACATCTTTGAGTCTATTTGAATATTGGACAATGTTCTCACCTTCTTTCATTCTCATATCATCAAATCTGCCTCTCAGACTTTCAACTCGGGCTCTTTTGACATTCAGATCTCCACTGTATATTTGTGTTAATTTATCCCACATTCCTTTGGCAGTCGTGCATGTCTTGATAACTTCAAATTTAGCATCAGTATAGGTAGCAGCAAGTTCCATCATAGTAACATTGTGTTCATGCTTGTCCTTCAGTTGATCAAGAGTTAAGAGACCAATGGGTGGTTGTATGTAGCCATTCTCCATCAAATCTAGTGCAGAGTTCCCAATTCCAAATATGTGCAGCTTCATTCTACTTTGCCATACTGCAAAGTTCTCTTTGTTTAGTTTTGGTACTTCCCTCTTATACATCTTGAGACCTTTATGCTTAAGTCCTTAAAACTCTGTTCCAAGAAACCAGAGCTCTGATACCAATTTTTAGAATAACTAAGAGGGGGGTGAATCAGTTATCCAGTGTCCCAAAACAAAATATATAATTCAAAACTATTTCTTCAATTTCTGCTCCTCGGTAAACAATAAATACTTTCATTGTCTGTGCTTTTACCGATTACCAGTCAAATACTATAACAGTTATCGATAAAATCTAACATGTAACATGTAAAGAATGATAACAAAAAAATATCACAATCAACACATAACACAAGAGATTTAACGTGGAAACCCTGTAAAGGGAAAAACCACCTAGGACTGGCAACTTGAAATTGTTCACTCTTCTGAAGTGAGGTCGGTTAAGACCGAACCCTGTTAAAGGTTTACAAACACACTATCAAGTGTGACCTTGTTAGAGGATTTTAGACTAGAATTTATCATCCAACCAGCATTCACTATGGGGTTGATAGGATAACAATGTTCATTCTATGAATGATACATCATAAGACTTTCAGAGTCCACTCGGTTAAGAGATTTTGACTGTATACAATGGTTAAATATGTAACAGTAAATGACCTGCCTTAATACAACTTCAATTGTAAATTACAGATCAATATTCAGTCCATACAAATCCTTCTGATCAATATTTCACTTCAGATTTAATACTGTATCAACTTACTATTCATCGGTAATTTCTCTTTGTAGCTCGGTAATTGTTCTGCAGCTCGGTTCTTACTAACCAATATGATCAGAATGCATGAAAACCTTGTTCACGCGATATTCCTATAGTTTCTACTTCTTCCAACATTCTTCATAAAGAAATTCTATTCTCTTATATAGACAAGTAAATCATTTTCTTCTCCACCATTAGATTTTGCCGCTTAACCATAGTCATAGATTTTTCCACTTCAAACTTTCTTGGCACTTGTGTCAATAACACATTTGATTCTCATCCTTTAGATCTTTCCTAAATTTCATCAGCCGTCGATCTATGTAACAAAAATTATCTGTTACCTTGATGTTATACTCTTGCCGGCTCATCAATCTTATCAGCTAAACTAATCATTTAATTCATTTTGTTTCACTTGGTTAACAAAGAAATGCGTCGGTGAACACTGCTCAGTTAATACTGTGATCGGTATACACTACACTCTATCGGTGTATACTAGAAATGCTTCATTTACTATCAACACTACTTTGTGTCTTTCATCTCTATATTTCATCATAGATGAATGCAACTTAATAGAGTTAATATCATCAAGTCATAGACTCATCAACAAGTTACTCAATGTGTTCCTTATCCGCATCTATCATGTACATCTTTCCTCATGTAGATTTCTTTGTTCTTCATCTTTTTCACCTTTCTTCAGATGTCTCGGTATAGTAACTTACAAGATAAGTGCTATCAAACTAGTTGACATCAATGACAACATAATACTGATTTAATCATATTACATATCTAATCAACAACTCCTTAGTGATCTTTTAATCATAGATTCTTCAATCAGATTCCAAATTAGTTGTAGTTCAACAGGTGTCTCATGAATAGAAAGAAAATGAAGAATACAATAAACATTCAAATGACCAGCATAGCCATCAACATGCCTCTAGATCCTAGGCTCCAAAGCAAGGATAGACACAAACAAAGCTCACATGCCTTGAAGAGTAAGACAATGATCTCAAACCCACAGGTCACTGAGTACAAAATGATGAATGACAACACAAAAGTATGAATACTACCAGCAATAAGCATGCTAGTCTACAGTTATAGACAATAAGTGATGCCATGGAATACAACTATCAAACAATGCATTGATTCCCCAGTAGCCCGCGGGCTATGCATACAAGGAGCACATACAATGAAGGTGAATTACGATGCATGGGCTCACAAACAACTCATGGGCCCTAAGTTGTGAGTGTTGTGCGTTCAAAGCACATACATGAAGATAGTAATCCACAAAGCGAGCATAGCACAACATGAAGATAAGAATGAGAACATGAGGGTCACAGGCATAGCAATGAAGGAGGATGATAGAAGAGTAATATGACATGGTTTCTTTTTAAAAGAAGTAAAAGTATGATAACCTAAATACACAGGCTTGTGCATGTAAGGTGACAATGAATAAAAACTTAGCACCAATAGATAGCATATGCAATGACTGAGCACACTAAATTTGATACCACTCAAAGTGATAATGTAAGGAGCAAAAGAGAAACCAAATGCAAAAGCACCCTTATCAAATAGAAAGCGGCCAACAACAAGGACCAAGTAGTGAGTGCTAAAAAATGTATGGCACAACAAATATAAGATCGCGGGTTGGCATATGTATATGATAGTGAGCATGGAGGAGACAATGGATGGAAGGGTTTGATGCCAGATGATGGCATATGCAATGCATGAAGATCCAACTCAAACAGTCCTCACAGTGTTCAAATCAAGTATGATACACGCCTCAGCTTGGTACATCAAATTCAATGCCACAGTGCATTGAAACATGGTAAATTCAATGTCCAAGATGGAGGTTCAATCCATACATGAGGAATCGATAGCAAGCCGCAAACAGTTCACAGGCTATGTATAAATAAGGAGAAAGCAATGAATAAACAATAATGCCCGAGCTCACAAACAGTGCACTGGCCATTGGATTAAGCCATTAAACAAGGATGACCTAGCTATCCACGGGTTTTCAAATGTTGAAGATCTCATGCGATGAACAAATGCTAAAGGTTTTAGAGTAGAGTATGTATAAATAATGAACTAGAGGAGCTCACTGCTAGCCGGGTCACAAACCGTAAACACCAACAGTGGAATGGTGTCACAGTTCAAGCATGGGCCGTGGATATATTGGAGCAGTAAAATAGTAAAATGTAGTGCCATAAATGAAGAATAGCCATGATGATACCAAACATCAAACAGTAAACACCAAAGCATCAAAACAAGGAAAGTAAACACACAATGCCCTAGTCTACGAAAACAAATGTATGAGCATGGTCCCCTCTAAATTTTGAGGGGTTGAACACATATGGCTACAAAAGAACCATACCCTTGAAATCTAGAGGAGTGCATTTTAAAATGCACCGGTAGCTTGAAGACATTGACATAGCCATGCCTCAATATACAGAGTTATGCATACAAGTAAATGCCAGTGGAAATGGAATATAGGAAAACAATGAATGCATAAAACCCTCGGAATTGCTAGGAAGCCGAACACACATAAAATGAAAAATAGAATAATGAAGAAAATCGAGTGCCTACCTCAACTGTATGATGTCATGAAGGAAAGTGCTAGATGTTTCCTAAATTGGAACTTGAAGATCTAGTGTAGAGCTGCTAGTGAAACATAGAAACTTGCCAGGTGCCAAGAAGGAAAGTTTGATGCCAGTCGATTACTCATTTTCAAAAAAGGGTTTTGATGAAAATAATGCATTATTCAATTCTCCCCTTTCTTTTTAGGGTTGAGGTTTTATTTTTGACACCATGTATTCTTGCAAAACATGGATTTTATGTAATAGGTTATTAAATGTGATTTTCCCTTAATTGGGTTGAGAGTCATTTATTGACTTAAGATAATAAAGATTTAAATCCATGTTTTATTTTTAGGCATAGGTGGATTATTTTGAAATGTAATTGTTTTAAAATGTGTTTCCCCATTTTTGGGTTGAGATCATTTTAAAATATAATTAAATCCATTTTGTGTCTTAGTGGGATGGGGTTTTAAATGTTAAGTCATTGCATGATTTATTAATGTAAATTCTGGCGATGGTGTTTTTATAAACTGTCGTCAGAATATGGTTAGTGCATGACTTAGGGGGGTAGAGTGGTCTTGTTTTGACTATTTTTTGTAGGCTCCCACTTTCTTCGCTACCCGCTAAAAACTCAGGAATCCGGCATCCAATTTTATGAGGTAGCCTCATGGGTCTATTTTGAGATCTTTTCCATTCTTAGGAGGTTGTGGGATTTGAATGCAGATTCCTAGGTTTTAGTTATATACCTCTCACTTTTCATGATGGAGGTTAGCTCTTCATTCTATTCTCTCTGATATGAGTGTTGTAGCTCTGAGAGACACATCTTGTACTTAGTTTCTTTTCAGCAATAAAATTGATCCTTCTTGTTTCCCTACAATTTTGGATTTCTTCTTTTGAATCTCATGCAAGATTATTGTGATGTTCTTGTGTCCTTAATCTGCATGTTGATCCAATTGAATGTTCATAAATTCATCTTAACTCTATAGTGTTAATTCGTGTGCAAACTGGAAAGATCAGAATTGTAGAATCATCTTCCCTTCTCTATGTTTCAAGTACCCTATTTTCCTAAGGAGTTTAAGGCAGTATAATCAAGTTGTGAAGTTCAGTTTGTTTTGTTGTTGTAGTAAGTTTAATTTAGTTGTGGATCTTCTTTCATGTTTGGTGAATCACCTTAGTTGTAGTTTCAGTTTTATGTACTCTCTCTCCCTTTTCCTTAAAATTTTAGTTAAGTTTCAGGTGATTCAAGGGGAGGTCGGCCCCCTAATCTAGAGGTCTACTCTCAGATAGGTTACCCATAGCCTAAGAGTAGTCCCATGTTTCACATGATTGCTAGGTTTTACACTTAGCAAATTGGGTGCAATCCTTAGTGACAATAGTTTAGGTACGTCCAGTGGGACTACTTTGTTTCCCATCATTCACTGATATTTTTGTGTGATCCTCAATGTAATCAACCTTTAAGAGGTAGTTTGTTTCAAACACCATGGTGACTCTAAGAGAAATCTACTAGTTTAAGCAGTCCAAGTGCTGATAAGTTTCAGAAAATATCTTTCTACCAACTTATTTGATGAGTAAGCATGTCAATTCCTAATGCATATTCTCCCTATCACCCCCCATATCATGAGAAAGTTACCCATGTTCCTTCATTCATGCCATATCATGCTGGCCAAGTAGCAACATATAACCAAAATGGCCCACAAATAGCAAGTTGCCAGCATGCACTACCATACCCTCCCACCCAGCATCAAGCATCTTGGCAGCATTCCTATGAACCACCCTATGAGGGACACCATTATAATCCTCAAAATCAGCCCAATACCACTTCTGATTCAGACTCCAATGACTGGTTGGTAAATTTTGGAGAGGAAGTGATCTCTTTCATGAAATATTATGTAGAGACGAGGTCTCAGAAAGAGGAGCTCTCAAGGCAGTATATGGGGATGGTGGCTCAGAAAGAAGGGATCTCATGGTAGCTAGAGAACAAGATAGCAATTTATGAACATACCCTTGAATAAAAGAACCAACTGATCTTGACATAAGAGAAGATCCATGAAAAAAATATTGAAGAGCATCAAGAATTAATAAGGTCCATCTATCTTACAACTACAAAAACTGAGAAGGATCTCCGAAAGGAGTTAGAAGAAAAGGATCAGTTGGTTGAGAACCTACTGGCACAAACACAAAGGTACGGAGATCATGAGGTCATTATTTCCCCAATGCAAGAAAGCTCACCAGATCCACTAGAGGTTAATGGAAACTCAACATAGTCTTGGAGACCCTCATGGACCATGTTTTCGGGTTACGTGATGCCAACTCTTCTTAAGGAAGAGACCTAGGAGGAGATGCCTCATGCTGCTGAAGAAGACCTAGAGACTTTGCAGACTAGAAATGAGACTTGCAAGGTTTAAATCCCAAGTTCTTGCCTAGTAAGTCCACTAGCACTTCTATTGAAATTCTAAGCTTTAGGATTTATCCTTTAGTTCAGAATCTTAGTCAATAGGAGCCTAATCTCCATGCATTTTTAGAGTCTGCTCATGACTCCCTCTTAGTTTTCCAGCCACCTCATTTTATTCCTATAGAAGAGACACCTGAAAGGTTTGATTTCCTAAGTGACAATAAGCCTGTCCTCCAATAGATAAAGCCCTATGAGCCAATTCCTAAAGAGCCCCCTACACCTCATAGCATTTCAAGCCACCAGGAAGAGAATAGTTTTTGTCTCTTAGGTGTACTTTTTCATGATGATCATGAGGAACAAATAGACTTATTACATGTTGATGAATTAGAGCAACCAAATAGGGATAACAAAGAAAGTGAAGAAGGTGAGAGCCTAGATGATCTATTTGAGGAGATGCCTTCTTATATTGAACAAGATTAGGTGGTACAAGATTTACTAGTTGAGCCCACTGATTATGATAAGAAGGATGATATAATTGTTGCTAACTGTAAGGATAAAATAGTGTATGGGGTCCTAGAACAATGGATTGCACATAAAAGAGACCCCAAAACCAATATTTTACACTTACATGAAATTGTATTGATATAGAAAGTAAATGTAGATGATTAATATTAAAATTAAGAAATTAAGGTACTTACCTCTGAAAAAGAATCAACTGAAAACCCTATCAAACGATCTCAAAAACTATTGATTCCTACATTTTGAACTGAAACTGTGAGATCTACAAAACCCAGAAATCTTTTTCCAAGATTTGATTAGGTCATCTTTGACCTTTTAAAAGGTCAAGGATGACCTCAAGAAAATGAAGGTCGACTTTGACTTTGTTCGTAGATCTCAAAAGTTTGGCAAAAAGGTATCCAAATCTACTCTCAGATCTGAAGTTCCACACCTGTACCTACAAGAAAAAGAGGGTTTTTGGTTGTTTTTTTGGGGGGGTTTGCCTCAGTCAAACCCCAATTTAGGAATTAACCTTGAAATTGAATTGAAATTGTTGGAATAAACAAAGTAAACAGAACAATTCACCTTGCTTGAGTTGAAACCCTTGTGGAGGATTAAAATCCTTGAATCCACAAGAATGGATGAATGTAGAATCACATGTAGGATGTCTCCAATCAATTGTCTTTAGATCTTCAACACCAATCTTGAATGGATCTTGAACTTGGAAAAGGCTTGAATAGAAAATGGATGAATCTTCAACAAGAGAGCTCCATAGAGCTTGAATCCTTCAATGGCTACTAATGGATCTCCTTGATGAATTGGATTCTTGAATGATTGAAGGCTTGAATACTTGATCTTCTTGCTTGAGAGATTGAGAGATGGATTGCAAAACTTGATGGAGAAAATGAGAGAGGAAGGCTCCCTTTTATAGTGATCTAGGGCACAAGAGGGGCCTCGTAGAAAACAATAATTAAGGGCCCATGGCACAAAACTCTAGAGAGGTGCACATGGAAAGGAAATTAAATTAAATTCTTGACACAAAACTCTAGGAGGGGACTACCCTTAATAAATAAATAAAATAATTATTTAAGATCCTTGTTACAAAATTCAAGGTAAGGCCAACCCCAAAGTTAATTTGAGTATTAGGCACAAAACTCTAGAAATGCTAATCTCCAATAATAAATTAGGATTCTTATAAAAATATCAAGAAAGGTCCACCTCAAATATTAATTTGAGAATTTGACACTTAATCTGAGAAATAGTGGCCCCAAAGAGGGAAAATGCAAGATTTTGATAAGGTCTTGGAAGATAACACCGAAGATCCCAAACCCTAGGGTCAAGGTCGAGGTCGACCCTGACTAGGTCAGGGTCGAGGTCAACCTTGACTAGGTCAGGGTTGAGGTTGACCTTGACCTAAAAAGGTTGACCTTGACCTTATGGTCAAGAATCTTAGGTTCACAGTTCAGGATGGAAGAAAATGCTAGGAAGAAGTGGAAAATGGGGTAGAACAAGGGGAAAAGCTAGATCCAAGTCGAATATCCATTCAAGGTGTTCGACATGACCCCAAACCACTTACTCGAAGGGCTAAACACTCTTACCATGGAAGTGCTTCCATTTTAAAAGGATACACTAACCTAGAACAACATGACGATTTTGATTCTATAATTGATTCTTTCTTCTCAACTCTTGTTGATGTTCCTCATCCTCCTGAAATAGATAATAGCTTACATGTTCTTGGAGAAGAGTTTGTGTCTCAGGGATTTAATGTTGTCCTAGTTATAGAATCAGTGACAGTGCCTGTCTACAATAAAGTAGAGGATGAATCTAAGGAATCATTTTTCCTGGACCATGACAAGGGGACAATGATTGTTAAGGACCTAAGATAGTTTGATAACTTTGATGAGCTATTGGATGTTCCAACTGATGAAGAGGATGGTCCTCTAACTATAGAAAAAGAAATGGTATGGAAGACTATCATGGAGGGGAAGATTTTTTATCAGCATGCTAAAGTTATTAATGAGGTGCATACTAAACAACAGAGGCCTGGTTTCGTACTCTCAAGGGGATGTCCCATCAGATATCTAGCTCAAGTAGGGTCAAGCGGGATATCCATTTTCAAAGATTTAATAGAGGGTGATGTTATAAGTCCATTCCTTGTTGACCAAGAGCTTGTTCAACCTTATCAGCCTCCCTGGGAGGACAACACCTATGCTCTTATCAAGGTTAGTTATTTGGACTACAAATTTCAAAAGTTAGTATGCTAGATAGTTCAGTATGTTTTTGTGTTCCATCTTCTCCTTATTGGCATCAAATGTACAAAATATAACACTTTAAGAAGGATGGGGAGTTATTTCAACAGTCCAGTCAATGGATTTGTTTGACTAGTTTGCTAATACTGGTTAGAGTAGAGTAGGGTAGAAGTTTTGTTTTCTGTGTTCCCTAAGTGTTTCAACACAAGTTTGCTTTCAATTTTTAGTTTTCAACTAGTTGGGTTAGCAATAAGCCAAAGCAGTCTACCTCTGGCAGTTAGTTTCAGTTTTGTTGGAGAAGGGGAGGTTGTTTGGTTGGGGGCCAAGTTTAGTTTTGAGACTAGGACTCTATGCCCAATGGATTACAAGGCAACTAGTCAGGATGCTTAGCAAGCAAGTAATCAATAGAGGTTGCCAGAATGTTATCATTATTTTCACTCATATTTTGAAGCCTAGTTACTAAGTGAGGCTACTGCACCCTAGTTTGAAATTATTAGTGGTATTTCTTAAAATTTGTGTTCATTTCATTGCAAAGTACATGAAAGAGAAAATTAAATGATCTACATCTAAGCATTACATATATGTACCATGTCTTTAATGTGTTGTAACAAAGGAAAAGAACTAAGAAGAACATTTATCTAGGCTCACACAAGCCATGACGATAGCCACTATCAAAATTAAATAAATGAGTACAGACATACATATATCATGAACGTAAATACAGGGGTACCAAACATTTCTTGGTAATGATGTCTTGATCAATTTTGTTTCCATGTGCTCCTGAGATCCAGGACCTATAGATAAGAGAAGAGAAGGGGGTTAGATCCAATGGATCTAAACAATGTATGGTACCACAGTACTTACAAAGATGTATATATGTACTCATTCATACACCTCTAGGAGGGGCTATGCTCAGGGTATGTGCAATGAAGGAGGCTCTAGAAATAAAAGAGATGCCATGTTTTTCACTAACTTGTTTGTTCCATGTGCAGATATAGGCCAAGAACACCCATGATCAGTATTGAGTCTCCTAGTACCCTACACTGAACCTGTGAGGGTTCTCAGAAGCTTTATTCCCATAGATTTTCTGGGAGCCCTAACAGTCTCAAGGAGAGGCACCGACTCATGTGGGGAGGCATTTAGTAAATAAGCAGTATTAGTGGGACACTCAAGGATCACAAAGATAAATCATGTGAAGCATGGTCAAAGCACTGGAAATGGGAGGGCTTGCAGAGCACAAGAAATCAAGTCAAAACTAAGAAATAAGAGCACAAAAATGTGCATATTAAAGAAGGGGTACGTTATAGAATAGGTGTGTTTAAATCTTGATCTTGAGGCCGAGAAAAGAGTTTACAAATGGTGAAATGTTTGCATAACATCATGGCAAGGGTCCTGTAAATAATGAGGTACATCCAGTATGTTTGTAGTACATATGATGCTATTCAGTGGACAAGTTTGGAACAATGATCATCCATGTAAATGCAAGCATCAACAAATGTGCTAATAGATAGATGAGATCAGTGTTTCAAACAATCAAACACCATTTTGTTGATCGCAGCACAAGAGTTTTAATAATGTGGTGACAACATTATAATAAGAACATAGTAGGGCATGATAATAATAGAAACAAATATAGATCATGGTGTTTCATGAATAGAAAGAAAATACATAATACAATAAACATTCAAATGACCAGCATAGCCATCAACATGCCTCTAGATCCCGGGCTCCAAAGCAAGAATGGACATAAACAAATCTCGCATGCCTTGAAGAGTAAGACAATGAGCTCAAACCCGTGGGTCACTAAGTAAAAAATGATGACCAACAACACAAAAGCATAAATAATACCAGCAATAAGCATGCCAGCCTACAATTATAAACAATAAGTGATGCCATGGAATACAACTATCAAACAATGCATTGATTCCCCAGTAGCCTGCGGGCTATGCATACAAGGAGCACACACAGTGAAGGTGAATTATGATGCACTAGCTCACAAACAACTCGCGGGCCCTAAGTTGTGACCAGTTGTGCATTCAAAGCACATACATGAAGATAGTACTCCAAAAAACAAGCATAGCACAACATGAAGAAAAGAATGAGAACATGAGGGTCACAGGCATAGTAGTGAAGGAGGATGATAGCAGAGTAATATGGCATGGTTTATTTTTAAAGGAAGTAAAAGTATGATAACCTAAATACATGGGCTTGTGCAAGTAAGGTGACAATGAATAAAAACTTAGTGCCATCAGATAGCATATGCAATGACTAAGCACATAAAATTTGATACATCTCAAAGTGATAATGTAAGGAGCGGAAGAGAAACCAAATGCAATAGTGCCCTTGTCAAATAGAAAGCGGCCGACAATAAGGACCAAGCAGTGAGTGCTAAAAAATGTATGGCACAATGAATATAGGCTCATGGGTTGGCATATGTATACAAAAGTGAGCATGGAGGAGATAGCGGATGGAAGGGTTTGATGCTAGCCGATGGCATATGCAATGCATAAAGATCCAACTCAAACAGTCCTCACAGTGTTAAAATCAAGTATGATACACGCCCGAGATCGGTACATCAAATTCAATGCCACAGTGCATTAAAACATCGAAAATTCAATGTCCAAGATGTAGGTTCAATCCATACATGAGGAATCGACAACAAGCTGCAAATAGTTCATAGGCTATGTATAAATAAGAAGAGAATAGTGAATAAACAGTGATGCCCGAGCTCACAAACAGTGCTCCGCCCATTGGATTAAGCCATTAAATAGGGATGCCCTAGCTATCCATGGGTTTTCAAATGTTGAATGCCTCATATGATGAAAAAATACTAAAGGTTTCAAAGTAGAGTATGTATAAATAATGAACTAGAGGAGCTCACGGCTATCCGGGTCACAAACCGTAAACACCAACAGTGGAATGGTGTCACAGTTCAAGCATGGGCCGTGGACATATTGGAGTAGTAAAATAGTAAAATGTGGTGCCATAAATGAAGAATAGCCATGATGATACAAAACATCAAATAGTAAACACCAAAGCATCACAACATGGAAAGTAAAAACACAGTGCCCTAGTCTATGAAAAAAAATGTATGAGCATGGTGCCCTCTGAATTTTGAGGGGTTGAACACATATGGCTACAGAAGCACCATACCCTTGAAATCCAGAGGAGTGCATTTTAAAATGAACTAGTAGTTTGAAGACATTGACATAGCCATGCCTCAATATATAGAGTTACACATACAAGTAAATGCCAGTGGAAATGGAATAAAGGAAAACAATGAATGCATAAAACCCTCAGAATTGCTAGGAAGCCGAACACACATGAAATGAAAAATAGAATAATGAAGAAAATTGAGTGCCTACCTCAATAGTATGATGTCGTGAAGGAAAGTGCTAGATGTTTCCTAAATTGGAACTCGAAGATCCAGTGTAGAGCTGCTAGTGAAACATAGAAACTTGCCAGGTGCCAAGAAGGAAAGTTTGATGCCAACTGATTACTCATTTTTGAAAAAGAGTTTTGATGAAAATAATGCATTATTCAATTCTCCCCTTTCTTTTTAGGGTTGAGGTTTTATTTTTGACACCATGTATTCTTGCAAAACATGGATTTTATGTAATAGGTTATTAAATGTGTTTTCCCCTTAATTGGGTTGAGAGTCATTTATTGACTTAGGATAATAAAGATTTAAATCCATGTTTTGTGTTTAGGCATAGGTGGATTCTTTTGAAATGTAATTGTTTTAAAATGTGATTCCCCATTTTTGGGTTGAGATCATTTTAAAATATAATTAAATCCATTTTTTGTCTTAGTGGGATGGGGTTTTAAATGTTAAGTCATTGCATGATTTATTAATGTAAATTCTGGTGATGGTGTTTTTATAAACTGTCGTCAGAATATGGTTAGTGCATGACTTAGGGGGGTAGAGTGGTCTTGTTTTGACTATTTTTTGTAGGCTCCCACTTTCTTCGCTACCCACTAAAAACTTAGGAATCCGGCATCCAATTTTATGAGGTAGCCTCATGGGTCTATTTTGAGATCTTTTCCATTCTTAGGAGGTTGTGGGATTTGAATGCAGATTCCTAGGTTTTAGTTATATACCTCTCACTTTTCATGATGGAGGTTAGCTCTTCATTCTATTCTCTCTTATATGAGTGTTGTAGCTCTGAGAGACACATCTTGTACTTAGTTTCTTTTCAGTAATAAAATTGATCCTTCTTGTTTCCCTACAATTTTAGATTTATTCTTTTGAATCTCATGCAAGATTATTGTGATGTTCTTGTGTCCTTAATCTTCATAGTTGAATGTTCATAAATTCATCTTAACTCTGTAGTGTTAATTCGTGTGCAAACTGGAAAGATCAAAATTGTGGAATCATCTTCCCTTCTCTATGTTTCAAGTACCCTATTTTCCTAAGCAGTTTAAGGCAGTAGAATCAAGTTGTGAAGTTTAGTTTTTTTTGTTGTTGTAGTAAGATTAATTCAGTTGTGGATCTTCTTTCATGTTTGGCAAATCATCTTAGTTTTAGTTTCAGTTTCATGGACTCTCTCTACCTTTTCCTTCAAAGTCCAATTAAGTTTCAGGTGATTCAAGGTGAAGCTGGCCCCCTAATCTGGAGGTCTACTCTCAAATAGGTTACCCACAGCCTGAGAGTAGTCCCATGTTTCACCTGATTGCTGGGTTTTATACTTAGAAAATTGGGTGCAATCCTTAGTGACAACAGTACTATGAGAAGGTGTTGTGTTATATCATGCCTATGGATTGTTGTCATATTTTGTTGGTTAGACCTTGACAATATGATAGACATGTTATATATGATGGGAGATTGCATAAGTATACTATTGTGGCTAATGGAAGAAAAAAAATCTTGTTACCTTTGATGGAAGATCCTATTAGTAATGTTTGCACATCTGTGAAATTTTTTTTGATGGAAGGAAGTAAGTTTGTTAAGGATTTGAAGAAGAATGATGTATGTTTTTGCTATGATTCCTAACAAACCGAGTAAGAAAATAGACGATAGTGTCCCTAAGGAGATTGATAAGTTACTCACCGAGTACAGTGATATCATTTCTGATAATGTACCTGATGGTTTACCACTAAAGAGAAGCATTGATCATTGCATGGATCTAATCCCAAGAGCTAGTTTACTGAATAAGGCACCTCATCAGTTGACACCTATCGAGAATCAAGAATTGAACCGATAGATTCAAGAGTTGCTGGATAAAGGTTTGATCAGAGAAATTTTGAGTCCTTTTTTAGTACATGTGGTATTGGCATTGAAAAATAATAGAGAATGGAAAATGTTTGCTGATTCCAGATCAATCAACAAGATAACAGTGAAGTATAGGATTCCTATACTGAGAACGGATGATATAATGGACAGTTTGATTGGAGAAAAGTATTTCACAAAGATTGATTTGAAAAGTGGATATCATCATATTAGAATCAGAGAAGGTGATGAATGGAAGATTGGTTTCAAGACAAAAGAAGGTTTGTATGAGTGGTTGGTTATGCCTTTTGGTTTAACTAATGCACCGAGTACTTTTATGAGGCTGATGAATGAAGTTTTGAAGAAATTCTTGGGTAAGTTTGTGATTGTATATCTTGATGATATTCTGATATTCAGTAAGACCAGAGAAGAAAGGTTGCTGATAAATCTGAAAAAGTGTTCATTCATGAAACAGGAGATTGTGTATTTGGGATTTGTAATTTCAGCTGATGGATTGAAGATGGATCTTGAAATGGTTGAAGCTATTCTAAATTGGCCTACACCTGTGAATGCTAGTGAGGTAAGATCATTTCATGGTTTGGCAATTTTTCATCGAAATTTCATAAGGAATTTCAGTTCTATTTGTAATTCTATGAATGAGACTATGAGAGGAGATAAAAGAGAATTCAAGTGGATACATGGAGCTGATAAAAGTTTTGAGACTCTAAAGCAGAAGGTTGTTGAATTGCCTATTTTGGCATTACCTAATTTCAATAAGGTATTTCAAGTAGAATGTGATGCAAGTGGTAGTGCAATCGGAGCGGTGTTGAGTCAAGAAGGTAAACCTATTGCTTTCTTTAGTGAAAAGTTGAATGATGCTAGAAGGAAATATTCTATGTATGATCAAGAATTCTATGCTATTTCTCAAGCACCGAAGAAATGGAGACATTATTTGATACTGAGTGAATTTGTGTTGTATACTGATCATAAGGCTTTACAATATTTGGGTAGTCAGAATAAGTTGAATCAGAGACATATGAAATGGATTGAGTACTTGCAAAGTTATACATTTATGATAAAGCATAAAAGTGGAGTCACTAACCGAGTTGCTGATGCATTGAGTAGAAGATCTTTGATGACCGAGATGAAAATTGAAGTTCTTGGTTTTGATGAGATGAGAGATTTGTATGAAACTAATCCTGATTTTTTTGAGCCATGGAGAAAGTGAAATGCACCTATTCAAGATCAACCGAGTACAAAATGGGAAGAGTATTTCATTCGAGAAGGTATGTTGTTCAAAGGTATTCAATTGTGTATACCGAGAGGAGAAATGAGAACTAATTTGATGAATGAGAAACATAGTAGTGGTTTGGCTGGACATTTTGATATTGATAAGACATTAAGTTTTCTTAAGGAGAAATACTTTTGGCCATAGTTGTATAAAGATGTTCAAAAATTTGTGAAAAGTTGTGGAATTTGTCAAGTTGCAAAAGAAGTCAGAATACTGTGGATTGTATACAACAATTGTTGTACCTGAGAAACCTTGGACTGACATCAGTATGGATTTTGTTCTTGGCTTACCGAAGACAGTAAGAGGTAATGATTATATATTTGTTGTGGTAGATAGATTTTCTAAGATGGCACATTTTATACCCTGTAGAAAGACATCAGATGCAGTACATGTAGTAGGCCTTTTCTTTAAGGAAATTGTTAGATTGCATGGATTACCAAGGAGTATTATCTCTGACCGAGATAGTAAGTTTGTTGGATACTTTTGGAAGACTCTTTGGAGAAAGTTTGGCACTGAGTTGAAATATAGTTCTACATTTCATCCACAAACTGATGGATAGACTGAAGTTGTGAACAGAAGTTTGGGAAATCTTTTGAGATGTCTAGTTGGAGACACACCTAGTAATTGGGATTTTGTATTGGCACAAACAAAGTTTGCATACAATAATTCAGTGAATAGAGGAGTACTGGAAAAACACCATTTGAGATTGTGAATGGCATGCAATCGAGAGTCATATATGATTTGAGAGACATTGTTGATGAAAGTAAGAAAAGTGTTGAAGGAGTGAAATTTTTTGAGTACATGAAGACATTGCATGAAGATGTGAAAATCAAGCTGGAAGAGAGTAATCAGAAGTACAAAGATACAGCTAATAGATCAAGGAGACATAAAACTTTTGATGTTGGTGATGAAGTGATGGTTCATTTGAAGAAAGGTTGATTTCTTGTTGGAATATATGGGAAGCTAAAGATGAAGAAGTTTGGACCTTGCAAGATTTTGAAGAAATTTGATAGTGGAAATGCATATGAGATTGATTTACCTGATGACATGGACATATGACCAATTCTCAACATTGATGATTTGTATGAGTTTCATGAACCTGATGAAGACATGATAGTACCGATGGAATATTCTAAGAAGCAAAATGAAGAAAATGAACAAATTTTAGAACAAAGAATTGGCAAGAGTACAAGAGGAAAATAGTATATGGAATATCTGGTAAAGTGGAAGAATAGACCAATTGAAGACAGTTCATGCATTTCATAGTCTGAGTTGGATACAACTTAGACCAGACCTTCTAAATGATTTAGAGAATCATTTCTAAATAACCCCAGGTGTCTGATGCAGGAGCATCTCGGGTCCTTGGCAATCATGTGTCACCAAAAAGAGATTTGAAGTTGTCTATGTTTCTCAGTTCCTACTTTGACCAAGTTGGTCGGTAGTTGGTTGGATTCCTTTGGTTATCGATTATGGTCAGTTATCTCCTGGGCAGTTAGTTGTTTCACTGGCGCTCGGAAATTCTTGTCTATTGCTTGGTCATCCTTGCTTACCGAGTAGTTTATTTTGAGTTTCTTCGAGGCTAACTTGTGCATTGATTATGGGTCATGGATTTAATGTTGGTATCTATCATTGGGAAGTGTGTTGTCCTAGATTTGACTATTCCTTCTATTGATTGTAGATCTGAAGGCTGACTCAGCTTGATAGACTCTTGTATAAGTATAGTTGTTTGGTTAGAGTTTAGGAGGCAGTTAGATAGAAGTAAGAAGATAATAATTTAGGGATTGTTGGAAGATCCTCGCATGTTTGAGGACTTCTGTAATTCATGGTAATATCTAGCCCTAACCGAGAAGGCCTTAAATCCTGACATGTATAATTCTATTTGATGAAAATTAATGAAAGATCATGCATTCTCTTTCTCACTGTGTTGTTGTTTGCTTCCATGTGTTGTTGAGCAGGCTAGATCATTAGGGCATGCCATTGTTTGGCCCCCCTTGACCCTGCCCTTGTGTTAATAAGATCTCCAACTCTATGTTTATCATTTACATAATTTATTATTATGTTTTGTATGGTATTTGTGAAGCCGACTGGATGGCAGATTGTGTAAAAGTATAGAGTGTTTTGCGAAAGTAATATGTATGGATATGATGATGATAATATACGATGATGTGAATCTGAGAGAAGATATCAGATGTGAGATCGGTGTTTAACAAAGCTACAACTAGAACTATCTAAGAAAGGAAAGTGATTGTATTGTTCTTTTTTTAGAACTCTTTTTAAGATAGTATTTAATTGTAAGAGTTGTATGCTCACCACCTTTAACCAGGTGTTTTGTATCCCGTAACATAGTTTTGTATTCTTCTAGCAAGGAAATGTACTATGTAACAATCAGCTCCTAATAGGGCTAGATCTCCTAATAGGGATATAATATTTTAGTACATAGTTGTGGGTATCATCCCCACTGGGTTTTTCCCTTGGCCAGGGTTTCCTCAAGAACAAATCATGGTGTCATGAGTTATGTGTTGTGCTTAGATGTTCTTTTCATTTTAGCATTGTTGTGGTTTATTTGTAATTGGTTGAAGTTTAAATTAAAGTGTGGTAATATTGATTCAACTCCTCCCCCCCCCACTCTCAGTATTACCTAATCCTAACATGTGCACTTGGGCACAAGGTTGAGCTTTCTTGGCATTGGTTGAGTACTGGAAGAAGTTTTAGAACAAAAACGTCTCAATCTTGAAGTTGCGAGGTTTGGAGAACCTGAGGGTGGATTTAACTCTAAAATATCTTGATGAGGTGGATCTAGTGTACACCCTTAATAGGGTTATTGCCTCTAGTAGGGTTGGACTCTTAAGAGGGTTGATTCCTTAACATGAATCACATTGTAAAAGGCTCCTAACAGGGTCTATCCTTTGACCAGGACCTGCCTATTGTAATAATCGACTCCTAACAGGGTTAGAACTCTTAACAAGGTTATTATACTCATAGTGCAGATATTTGTGGGTACCATCCCCACTAGGGTTTTTCCCTTAACGGGGTTTTCCTTAGGAACAAATATTGGTGTTCATGTGTATGTGTGTTATTGTTGCATTTACTTTTCAGTTCAATATTTTATTTTTAACAATAAGATTGGAGTTAAAGTTTAAAGTATTCTATATTGGAATCAACTGATTCACCCCCCCCCCCCCTCTCAGTTAATTAGGACATTACTATTCTAACACCTGGAGAGATTACATGGCTACAATAAGGGCATTACTCATAAATTCATTTTCGGATGAAGGGACAATACTGTTACAATTGATGGTAAGAAAGTTATCCTCAATGAGGAGGTTATTACATAGGTAACTGGTTTACCCTTATCTGGTCTTAAATTTTATAGAAACAAGAAAGTTTCCAAAATGGCTACTATCAAACTCTCTAAGAGAGCTGAAGAAAAGGATTTTATGATTTAAAATAGGGGTTTTTTTATTGGAAATATTATTGAGATTTTATAGCGTAAGTTCCTTATTGTCTTGATGGATTATATAACCCTAGATGGTTATTTTACTAGAGATATGTCTCTCCATTTTGTTCTATTAAATCACTTCCATCACAATGATTTTATTTCCTTTCAGTATAATCTCTTCAACTCTCTTCTTTGTAGCCTTGTTGTAAATAGAGAGGATGCCAAAAAACCAGTTCTCCATGAGGGCCTTATTCTGCTAATTCATGAGTTTATGGTGAGAAACATCCCCAAGAGCAGTGTAAAAATCATAAGGAAAAGAGAAAAAGCACTACTCCTAGTAAGGGAAAGAAGGTTTCACCAGCCAAAAAGAGGATAAAAATTGACTCTTAGACGGTTGATGATTCTCCCCTATTTTTTAATTAAAAAAAGGACATGTTGGTTGAATATTATTTGAGCTTGGATAATGAGGAGATAGATCCTGGTGACGAATCTTATAAGGATGAAGATTATGAATTCCCTAGCTTAAGCAAAAAGGAATTTGGTAAAAAGAAAAATAAGGCTTCGGATGTTGACGGTAAGAGCATGTCTTCCTATGGGAAGATTCCAAGGATGAGATGGAGATTTCTAAGGCCTATGGGCAAGAGATTAAGGAGGTGACCAAGGTTATGGGGGATGATAAAGTCAATAATGCTGATTTGGAAGGGAGAGATGAAACTGCAAGAAAAAATGAGGACTTTGTTGATGGTATTAGAGAAGAACCTATTTATGATTTGAATCCTAACTAGAGCATCAAAATGATCATTATTGATCTTGAAACTACTAACAGGGATCGGTTTCAGAATATTAAGGAGAGTATGTAGGCTACAACAAAAATCCTTGATAACAAAGACAACAATACAGTTTCTAAGAAAGACAAGAAGGAAACCCTTTCGAAGGATACTAAGGAAAAAGGTCACATTAGTGAGGGAAATTTCAATGGAGAGGAGAAGATGGAAGGGGAAGATTATGATTGTTGGCATTAAGTATGTTTGTCATTAGTGACAACACTTATTCAGATTCTGTGTGCTTACCGAGCTTCGCAGTGTTTACCGAGCAATCCAAGCAGAACAGTGCTTACCGAGCAGACCGAGCTTCACAATGCTTACCGAGTTATCATTACCGAGTGATGAGATAAGAAGTGTTTACTGAGTTCCAGCATAGTAAACAATGAATTCAGTTTCTACCGAGTGACACTATATCTACTAAGTCTCCAGTGTATACCAAGTTTGAAACTATGGCCGAGTGGTTAGTATGGACCAAGCCTCCACTCGTACCAAGTGCATGATGATGTCAAGTATTGCAGTGGATGCTGAGTATTAGAAAGTCACCGAGTTAGTTTGTAGGAGCTTTGTAACTACATCAGGGCCGACTCAGTAATACTTGTGTTGACTTGTATTTTAGCAGCCGACTTTGTAATTATTTTGGATTGATATATAAGAAATGTTTTGTATCGTATCAAAAGTGTAGTAATATGTGAAAAAGAGAAGAAAGGCAGAGATAGGCAAATTACAAAGGGCTACAGTAGTATAAGGAGTAGCAGAGACATATCTATCATAGAAGGTGATCTGTACATCAAAGAATCTCAATCAGCAAGTACAGTTGCAAGCAAGAGATCTACTATTTCATCCTAACAGGTGAATCAACTTGAAATCCTTTAACCGGGTAGACTTAACAGTCTTTTGTAAAATATCTTAACCAAGTGCATACTTCATTGTATGTTTGTAAATCCTCTAACAAGGTGGACCTAGCAGTCCTAATTTCTCCTAATAGGGCAGATCATCAGAAGTGATCATTGTAAGCCTTAACTGGCCAACTTTATACTGCAGTATTGAAGTTTTGTGGGTATCATCCCCACCCCAGTTTTACTTTCTATTTGGAAGGTTTATGGGTAACCAAATCTCTGTGTTCAAAGTGTTATGAATGTTTTACTCTTTCTGTTACTCATGAATGCAGTTAGCTTATTAATCTAAATGTTATTTGGAATATTGTTAAGATCTATAATTTGTAAAAAGTTTTGAAGTTACTGATTCACCCCTCCCCTCTCAGTAACTTGGCTAGTCTTGAATATTTCCAACAATTGGTATCAGAGCTTTGTGGTTCTCAAGATAAAGCTTGACAACTTGAGAAAAGATTAAGGACAATGGAGATATTCAGACTTAACAAAGTAATTGAAAATGAAAAGCTAGATCTAGAAATGGCCATAGCTCAACTCAAGGAAGCAAAAGAGCATCTTTCCCAATCCCTAAAAAGAAGGAAGGAACTTGCAAATCAGATGAATGACCACCAGTATGTTGAAGAAAAGATTGAAGATTTTTTCCCTTCAAGAAACTCAGATGAAGAAAACAATGCAATCAAAGAACTCCTAGAAAAGAATGGATCTCTGCAAGAAGAAGTAAGAAAATTGAAAAGAGAACAGGAAATTCAGTCAACAAGATTTTGTGAAATCTTGGAACAAAGAAATAAGATGAAAGATGAAATAGATGGAAAGAACAATGAAATCCAGAATCAAACTCTTTAGCTAGAAAACCTTATTGATCAAGTCTCCAATACAAATGAAGAAATCTTGACTCTGAGATCAGAAAATGAAAGGATAACAGAGGAGTTGAGATTTGAAAAGAAAATTAGTTTAAGATTGGTGAATGACCTAAACACTGAAAGGAAAATCAATGAGAGAATGATGAAATCTCAAGAAGATATGAATCAGTTGCATAAGCAAAAAGGAAAAGCAGGACTTGGATACAAAGAGGAAGGTGAATCCTCCAATCAAGGTACTCAAAAGGATCAGAAACCTACTTGTAATCACTATGGAAAAATAGGTCATACTTCAAACAAATGTTGGAGCAATGGAAAAGAAAAATTCAATGGAAAATGCTACAATTGCAATTAGCATGGTCATAAAGCAAATGAATGCAAGGAGAAACCAAGATTTGAAAGCAAATGTCACAAATGTAACAAAAAAGGTCACAAGGCATCAGAATGCAAATCTAAAACATCCAATCCAGCAGAACAGATTGTGAAAGCAATATTTGGTTGGGATTACAACACTTGGTGTAGGTGTCATTACTGTGGAGAATATGGACACATTGGCATAAATTGTGTAAGGCATCACTTCAGAAAAATGGATACTACCATAAGATGTTATACATGCACTGAACTTGGTCATATAGCTAAAAATTGCATGAAAACAGGCAGAGTTGCAGATGAAAAGAAAGAAAAAGTAGATAGCATTAGGAAACAGATGAGACAACAGTGGACTCCTAAAACTACCGAGCAAACCAATCCAAGTAATGAAGTCACTCATGAAGTGGGTGGCTCTATCAATTCCAACTAAGTCTCCAAGAAAGAACTGGAACTGTATCTTCATAGACAAATTCCAAACACTTCCAGAATTGAAAGGAAGAAAGATCCAAATCAGTATGCAAGATACATTAGGATCACTAAGAAGGTCAGTATCAGTTACCACCGAGCAAGGTTAGTAGTAACCAAATTTCATGTGGTTATCGATTATAGTCAGAGTAGTATGAATTCTTATATTCACCGAGTTGCGGAGTCTTCACCAAGATCTCAATGCAATAGTGGATGACAGCCTATCCTATACAATGCCAAACTTACCTACTTTCGTACTAAGCATTAATGGAAAACTTTTAACAAAAAGTATGAAATCAAGTTCATTCTTCATCGTGAATTTTAGCATATTGAGAGCAGAGAGATTTTCTAAGTGCAATCAAGCAATTCGAAGCAAAATTTGTAGCAAAAATTTTTCAAAGAATTTTCTTTGTCTACCAAGCTACCATGGCATCATCCAGTACCAAAGTAAAGAAAGGTTCGAAAATGTTGGTCCAATGAGAATGGAAGGCGCTAGATTTCAAACTCGTGCCCACGGTTGTAGAAACCCTAGACCCGAGTGGAGCTCAATCTCAGATCCCTCCCAAGGTACTTCTCGTTAATGATATTCATAGTCATTTTAAAGGTACAATTCAAGAGCTTGGAACCCTAGAGATAGATGTTTCCCAAAATGAACTGTGTGTTGATGGTGTTCTCAAACCTGAGTATAAACATTTGGAAGATAAGGGTTTGACACATATTACCCACTTGCCTTGGAGTTTCCAGTAAAATGGATTAGATATATCCTAAGCCGAGTGCATGAAGGTAAAATTTGGCTTGAGCAACTAGTGGAAATAACAAAGAAGATGATTCATAGAATCACTGGTCTTCCCATGTTTGCCAAGGAGAAATCTACAAAAACCCTAGGTCAGGCAGAGCTGGAAAAGAAAACCCTAGCCGAGTGGGACGGTAGAGGTATGAAGATAAGTAGTATAACTGATGCAGAATTGAAATTTGGGACATATGTCATAGCTCACATGATATGCAGTTCTAGTTGACAGAATAGTGTTCCGTGTGAAGCAGTTGACCTAGCTTACAACATTGTGAAGAACAACTTGTCATTTGACCTAGCAAATTTGTTGTTGAAGCAGTTCAACAAGAATATGGAGAGCATTCAAACTTCAAAGAAAAATCCATGTAAGTTTGGCTCACTGTTGGTTTGTTTATTCTTCTATGCTCAAAGTTTTTCCCATCTAAAGGCACGGTAAAATGGAGGAAAGATGTGCCTGTTCTGTATCAGATAAATGAGTACATTTCTGAAATGGGAGAGAATTTTGTAAGCATAATGGATAACTATTTTGAATCCTTTAAAGAGAAGATGAATAAAAAAATTTGGATTCCACAAAAGTTGGTGGAAGATTATAAGGATGATATTTGTTTTATGGTTGATTGTGACAGAGTGTACATTCAGGCAGTAAGGCCACGAATTGTATGGGTGAAACCTCTTCCCTATGAGGTAAATATTGATGAAACCAAGGACATAATTGAAGCCCTAATAAATCAACCTATTGATCCAAAGGTTCCATATTTTGGAACATATGATGAAGCAAAGATAAGAATAGAACTAAGCATAAAGCTTCCACAGGTGGTTAACAAAGGCAGAAAGAGGATGGCCAAGATGCAATCTAGCACACCTCTAATGTTAACCGAGGGAAAAGGAGAGGACATTGAAGAAGAAGAAGAAAAGAATGAGAGTGAAGAAGAACAAGTACCTATGAAGAAGAAAGGGAAGGTGACCATCACCAAGGCACCTAAACAATCTACTGTAGTCTTCACAAGAAAAACAAGGGGCAAGGTAGGTAAAAATAGTGGTGATGTAGTATTTAAAAGGCCTCCTCCCACATTTGAAGAAGACATTAAGAGTTTGAGAGAAGGATCTGGAATGGAAAAATTCAAATCTCTCAAGTATAAAATTAGAACAAAGACAGAGCAGAAGGAGATTGAAGATGTTGTTATTGAGAAAATGGGGCAATGGAAGTACTCACCTGATGATATGGCTTCACAAATTCCAGATGTTCTATTGGATAAAGTCAGGATGAGATGGGAGAATGCAAGGCAAACTGTCAAGGATATATATGCTCAAACCTTAAGACAGTTAATGCCAAATTTGAAAAATGATGAAGTTAATAAGGCATTGAAAGAAAATGAGAATAAGATGACACTCAGATTCAACACTTGTATGATTCTGATCAAAAATGTAGAATCAGTTGTAAAGAGTGCCACTACATGGAAAACCATCTATCATCTTCACAAACTGAGTGTTGAAACTATTGTGATAAAAGATATTGAAGATGACAGTGATGAAGATAAAGAAGAAGCTACCATAGAAACAGTTCAGCTAGATAGTATTGAAGTTGAAGAAGTAGCAGAGGAAGAAGCTACTGAGGAAGCCAACCAGAATGATGAGGAAGATGATACAGTTTGGATAGCTATAGAATTAATTGCCTCACTTCCTCACTCTTCAGTGAAAATTGCTCCATCTAACTCGGAGATAGCTTCAGCAAGTGTGATTGTGACAAAACCAATAGATACATCAAATGTCCAATCATCCTTAGCATAGCTCAATGTATCAATGATAGAAGTGGCTACCACTTCATCTACCAAGCTTCAGCCTCCTTCTTCCACCGAGTTGCAGTCTCCAGCATCTACTTCAGTACCTTCTACAATTTTGAGTTCCTCAGCAGCAAGTACTTTAGTTTTGGACACTTTAGTAAGTACTTTAGTTTTTTATTCTACAATTGTAAATACTTCAGTTTTGGGTTTATCAAGTCTTCCAGTGAGCATTCCATCAGTTGGAAGTTTATCATTTTTCACTGCAAGTCCTACTATGTCTACAATAACTTCTACTTCAAAGGCATTAAGTACAATGACAGTTGGACCTAAGGTTCAACCAAGCATAAGATTTTTGAGCAGGAATAAAGATATAGAAGAAAATATAGATTTGGATGAGCAGATAGAAATTCCACAATTAGATTTTGCAAATCTTTCTACAGATCAAATGCAATTGGTTGGTGAACTCCTCCAGAAGAAAGCAAAGCAAAAGAAACTAAAAGAGGAAAGAGATAAGGAATATAAGATCATTGAGGATGCCAAGAATATTTTGACAGAAGCAATAGGTGTTAAAGTTGATTCCTCTCAACACATTTTGTTACAGTTGGCAGAGGCAGTAACTAAGTTTAATGAGGACTCTTCTAGTCAAGAAAAGTTTCTTGAGAAGGCTGAGAAGAAGTTTGACAATAAAGTGCTTGAGCATATTGCTCAGCAAATAGCTATAAATCAAGCCGAGTTATCTTCAGTTTTGACTAACATTGAATCCTCCTATTCCAAGGTAACATCATTTTTTGTCAAGGTATGTAATGTTTCTGAGTTCTCTAAGGAAGTTAAGGACAAATTGAATAAGATTGATGAGGATCTGAAGATCAGTGCACAGAAGTTGCAACTTGAACCTAGTTCAAGCTCTGCACATCATATGAAAGTCAGATTCCTATCTGATAAGTAGTCAGAGTTATTGAGAGAAGATGCAAGGATTAGGTCAACATTAATAGATATTCAAAACATGATCCTTCCCATCATGGATACAATGCAGAAGCATATTGCACACTCAAAAACATTGATCCATGACAATCAGTTTTCAATTGTAGATCACATGATTGAACTCTCTGCAGAAGTCCAAGTTTCACTCCATACATGCAAGATTCTGCAAGAGAATTGGGATAGAACTTTGGCACTAATTGGTAAGGTACATTCTGATTTTCTCTCACATTTTGGCATCTCTATGTAAAATATTTGTATATACACCTTTGGCATTATTGTCAAAAAGGGGGAGAGTATGTGATGAATGGGGGAGATATGAGAACAAATATGAGAATAGGAGATATAGGAGATATAAGATACTTATATATATGTATACTGTATGGGGGAGACATAAAATGTATATACAACAGATTGACAAAGACAAATTTTGAAAAATCAAAAATAGATTCAGCATGATTTTTGTATATAAGTTTTGGGCAATAAGTGTTTTTGTCACTAATGCCAAAGGGGGAGATTGTTGGCATTAAGTATGTTTGTCATTAGTGACAACACTTACTCAGATTTTGTGTGCTTACCGAGCTTCGTAGTGTTTACCAAGCAATCTGAGCAGAACAGTGCTTACTAAGTAGACCAAGCTTCGCAGTGCTTACCGAGCTTCGTAGTGTTTACCAAGCAATCTGAGCAGAACAGTGCTTACTAAGTAGACCAAGCTTTGTAGTGCTTACCAAGTTATCATTACCAAGTGATGAGATGAGCAGTGTTTACCGAGTGCCAGCATAGTAAACAGGGAATTCAGTTTCTACTGAGCGACAGTGTATCTACCGAGTCTCCAGTGTATACCGAGTTTGAAACTACGACCGAGTGGTTAGTATGGACTGAGCCTCCACCCCTACCGAGTGCATGATGATGCCAAGTATTGTAGTGGATGCCGAGTATCAGAAAGTCACCGAGTTAGTTTGCAAGAACTTTGTAACTACATCAAGGCCGACTCAGTAATACTTGTGTTGACTTGTATTTTAGTAGCCAACTTTGTAATTATTTTGGATTGATATATAAGCAATGTTTTGTATCATATCAAAAGTGTAGTAATATGTGAAAAAGAGAAGAAAGGTAGAGATAGGTGAATTAAAAAGGGCTACAGTAGTATAAGGAGTAGCAGAGACATATCTATCACAGAAGGTGATCAGTACATCAAAGAATCTCAATCAGCAAGTACAGTTGCAAGCAAGAGATCTACTATTTCATCCTAACAGGTGAATCAGCTTGAAATCCTTTAACCGGGTAGACTTAATAGTCTTTTGTAAAATCTCTTAACTGAGTGCATACTTCATTGTATGTTTGTAAATCCTCTAACAAGGTGGACCTAGCAGTCCTAATTGCTCCTAACAGGGTAGATCATTAGAAGTGATCATTGTAAGCCTTAACTGGCCAACTTTATACTGCAGTATTGAAGTTTTGGGGGTATCATCCCCACCCCAATTTTACTTTATATTTGGAAGGTTTCTGGGTAACCAAATCTCCATGTTCAAAGTGTTATGAATCTTTTACTCTTTCTGTTACTCATGAATGCAGTTAGCTTATTGATCTAAATGTTATTTGGAATATTGTTAAGATTTGTAATTTGTAAAAAGTTTTGAAGTTACTGATTCACCCCTCCCCTCTCAGTAACTTGGCTAGTCTTGAATATTTCCAACATATGATATCATGTACATTGCTGAAATTATTTCCAACTATTGGAACATTAAGAACCTAATCAATGCTAATGTTAATAAAGGGGATTTTGTGCCCATGGGAATGGAGGACCTAAATGATAAAGAGGACTCTTCTCTAGCTTTTTAACATAATTCCATTGCTAAATCTCTCTTTTCCTTTAGGAATGAAAATTGGTGTTTTCAAGAGATTTTGAAGCTTCAAGCCCAGAATAAGGAATTAGAAACCAAATATCATAGATAAAAATCACAATAGGGGTAAGGATTATTATCAAGATTTATGTGACTTGGTTAAACTTTTAGCTAGGATTGAGTGCATTAAAAAACTATTGGAGAACCTACTTAGGTATTCTACGGAAGGCATGAAGTCTTCTACCAGTTATCTACATGGGTTGGTTGATATGCTGGAGAAGGAGTGGGAAGCCATGTATAATCCCAATGCCACTGGGAAAGGATCGGGTGCTAGAATGATAGGGAGAGGGGATGAACTAATCACTAGTTCATGCTACTAGTCTTCCACTAAGACCTAAGGTTTCTTCCAAGATCACATACTAGACCTATAGGATCTTCACTCTTCTTATGATCCCCTAATCCAAACCCCACTCTTCTATCTTGAGAAAACTCCAAGCTTTTCCAACTTCTAGGTCCTCATCCTTGGTGAGGAACTCACTAGGCTCCTTATCTTCCTCTAAGATCTAACTACTCATATCTCTCCAAGATTCTTGTAGAGTCATGGAGATGTTGTAAAACCTCCCAATACACTATTTCCAATGCTTAAGACAACCCCATGCATTGATCTTCCTTACCGATTTCAAGATTTGCCACCAAAATAGGGCTACGAGGAAAGTGCCCCAATCAGCCCTCTTGCTCTGAGAAATCAGGGAATAACTCAAAATCCCTCCATTAACCACTCCACACTTTCATCAGAGACTCCTATTCATTTATCTAGGTCTCAAAGATTTTCTAGGTCTAAGGCCTCCAAATGGTCGTACAGTACCTTAACACAAAATGAGGGTTTTCAAGGGTTTCTAGACCTTTCCTAGGTTTGACTGGTTTGTGGCTTGGTTTGATGCCTTCCAGGATTGGTGAAAACTCTTCCTTCACACAAAATAATCTTAACTCATTCCTCTATCAACTCCATGCCTACAATCATACATATCTTCATAACCCTACAATCTAAAAGCTCTGCAACTTCACTCTTCCCTAACCGAGCAACCACTGGCTCACCTAGGGAAAGAGGTTAGAAATAGATCAAGTACATTATGTACACTCAATATCCCCAAAAGTTCATGCTATGTCTATGGTGGGATAGTGAGCTACATGATACACAATGCCAACTGCCTGATTCAGGACAGAGAACTGGCAAAACAAAAGTATTTACAAACTATGAAATGAAAACTCACACACACCTAAACTAGTGAATCCAGTCTACTCTAAAAAATCCAAAAGATAATGCCAAATGATTCCAGTAACAAAATTAACACAAAAATGCTTTCATTAGCTCTTTGTCAAGCTTTACACACAAATTTCCTTCTCTAGCACATTGTCTGTACAATAACACACACTTATGACAATATTAGGGTTTGGTAGGTTTATCTTTGGTCTCTTAGGTCTTTAGGCATCATAATTAGGTTTTGCATTGGACCAAAGATCAATTCCACCATTTTAGGAGGTGTTTGCAAAATGACATTTGCAAAAATGTAAAGTTGCACTTTGCAACTTTTACATCTTTTTACAACTTTTGCCAAATAGGCTATTTCTTATCTCCCTAAGGATAAAGACTCTTCCTAGGTGACTCCTAGGTATTGAATGCCTATTTCCAACTCAAAATGACTTTAAAAATTCCTAAATTAACCTCTACTAATATAGGGTGAATTCTTTTCATGAAGTAACCAACTAACCTAAGACCTATCCAAAAGGACTTCTAGGACCTTTAACCTCCTAGCTAACATTGCCAATCACTCAAACTGGTCCTTAGACCTTTATTACATTTACAAAGATCACTAAGAGCATGAAACAACAAAATTTCAAATGGTGAGGGCCCTATGATGTTTAGGTGCCCCTGCACCATAGAACTAGAGTGAAAAATAATCAGAACACTTCTGCTAGCAAGGAGATTGTAGGTCTTAAGGAGAACTTGACATAAATAAAAGAGTTGGATAAGAAGATGGAAGACTCCAACTAGATTCTAAGAGGATGGTAGTTCCCAATTTTCTTTGTTTTTCCCTTTCTTTTTTGCTTCCATTTTGGTTCAGTGTTGTTTTTTTGGGGTGTTCTATGTCCCCCTTTTCTGTTTTAGTTGTTCTTTCCGGTTGTTCTAAATGACTTATCTCTATCTTTGACTCTTTGGGTTTCGGGTCCCTATAAAACATTTTTTTGCTTAATTTTCAAAACTATTTTTATGAAGGGGGCCTCTTTCATTTCCTAGCGAACATCCAAGTTAGGCTGATAATAGAAAGAACTTGAGTTGAATCGAAGGAACTTCTGATATCATTTCATGAATCTGTTCATATGTGAGCTTCAAGCTACACCAAGGAGATAGGTTGTTTCAGATAGACATCTATTTGTGCCCCTGAAGACATGAATCACAAAGATGCAAATTAATATCAGAGTAATCTATAATTTTTCTCTCTAAAATTTGCAAGATAAAAAAGGAGAATAAAAGGTTTTCAAAAAGAGTAATATTTTCGATGAGACCATTGATTAGTTATACTGATTCATTCACTAATAATGAGAGTTCAATTGAAGGGGTATCTGAGATTGAAATCACATTTTAGAAATCTCAATGATAATAACCTGATCTATAAACAAAGATAGAACCAAACAAATGAGAACATATCGAATTGAGATATAACCCGTCCTATTGATGAAAAGTGTCACATCAACACGATATTTAAAATTTTGAAAGAATAAATTATTAGTCTAGACATTCATTGTTGCATGAGAAAAAATTATATGAACAGATCGATCAAATAAAGAATATAAAATGAATTCATACGTATTCAAGGAATTATAATCACAAAGGAATAGTGGTAAATCCATTGAATTGGTGATCATCAAAACCATTTTGGAAGCTTATTTCCAAGTAAGTAACAATCTTTTTCATTCTAGAAATTGTATTGTTCAGAGCAGATTTTTCTGTTAGCGAATTTTACTCTTGCTTTTAAAATAAAAACACACAATGGAGGAGAGCCCTAAAGAACCAAAAAAAGAGAGACAAAAATAAGAACATGAGGTTAAAGGACCAGAAAAGAGAAAGAAAAACTAGGATCTTCTTGATCAATCAAGTCTAGTTTAGGACCTAAGTTAAGGAGAAGTGTCCAATTATAACCAAATGGGGAAAGATTAGAGGATAAAAAAAAATATTTTGGAGATGTTTGGACACCAATTAGGGGGTATGATATGTTCATATTCCATTATAAAAAGAGAGAAATAAATGAACCTATATGCAACCTTTAAAAATTTAACTTAGGGAAACTAGTGTATCATCTTAAAATGGAAGCACTTCCATCTTGATAGGTTTAGCACCCTCTTTTAGTGCATTTATCATGATAGACTTGCATTTAGGATGCATTTTGCACTTATCTTCTTCATTCTAGGTGAAATTAGGGTTAGGATCTTGAGGATTCTCCTAAATTTCCCCTTTTCCCATGGCTTTATTTTCTAGGTAGGACTTAGAAATAAGTCCTCCTGGCCTTCATAACAATCATCATAGGATTTTATCCTTATCCCTGGCATTCTATTCTATTCTAATATCATTTCTAGGTCTCTGGGCATCCCCATGACCTCCTATCTTGATTCTGATTGAATCTGGGCCCAGGGTCAAATTTGAGGTTGATCCTAACTAGGTCAGGATCGAGCTTGAACTTGAATAGGTTAGGATCAAGGTCATACCTAACTAGGTCAGTCCCAACCTTGATTTTTCCCCCTTCCTTCAAATCTTAAAAATCCTTGATTTTCGGGCATCAGGCTTTCGGGATATTTGTTTTCCCGCCTCCGGGTTGGCCATTTCAGGTTTCAGGATGGTAAAACCTCTAATTGCATTTAATCTAGGTATATTTTATAAAGGTTAGGACCTAATTGGGATTTAATTCTCCAAGGTGGCCCCTCTAGAGGATTGTGCCCTAGTTCACTATAAAAGGAGGCCTTCCTCTCTCACTTTCTCATCCATTATTCACATCTCTTCATCAAGTTTTGTGAGAACCAAGTACAACCAAGCATTCTCATGATCAAGTGCTCTAAAGGAGTCAATTTCATGAGCAAGAAGATTTCAAGCAAGCAAGGAATGGTGAAGATGTAAGATAGCGAGAGGATGATATAGAAGATCAAGCCATTGTTGACATCAAGCATCTTTGTGAACACATATTTGGAGCAAGAGAGATTCTTTCTTCCTTGATCCACCATCATCAACTTTCAAGCATTCAAATATTCAATCATGGAGTAATAATTACAGATTTTGAGTTTCGTAGAAGTACTTTAGCCTTGGGGGCGTGGTATGATTTTTTATCTCATTCAAATCTATGCATTTTTTTTTCATACACATTCATGCTAGGGTTTTGATATAGAGGATTAGATCTTGGAATTACACTTTCAATACACACACACACACACATTCTATTTCAATCAGCTATTCGTGGAGGTGGAGACCACCAAAATGGGGGTTTGACTAAGGCAAAACCTATTGGCAATTTGGCTGATTTGGTTACATAGATGTTGTCATTATGGAAACATATGATCCTCATGAAGATCACACAAGTTAGAGAACAAGTATGACAGAGCGCATTGCAAATTTGTCTAAGTGTGAGACAGTGTTTTACCAGTGAACCTAAATATAGTTTTTGTTTGTGACATCAACTGGAGTAAGTTTAGTGCTTGCACACTTAAACATAGACTCTATGATGTCTATTGATCACCCATCTCAGAGTGCAAGTCAGTACGGCATGTACAGAAGAAGTTATGATAGTTTTACCAAAGACAGTGTAAAGCCGACAAGACAGAATATGAAGACAGAACTAGTAAAGAGTTAAGGGATTATTTTGTTTATCAAAATAATGACTTAAAAATATAAAGGGATGACATCCTAGATGTTAACTCTTTGATAAAGCTATTGGTATAAATTTAATTATAATTGTAATTGTAATTTTAAGTAGTAATTGACATACAAGCAGCAAGTAATTGTAGAAGTATGATGCGAAGTATATGAAGCATATGTAATAGCAATAGTGAAAGAGCAGCGAAGTGATGTTGATGCAAGTAGTATAAGTTTATGTACCTTAACCTATTTTCTAATCAGTGTATATTGTACATTACCTGTTTGGGCAGTGGGCTCATCTGGTAATCACATTTTTTACTACAACTCCTAATAGGGTTGAGGCTTCTAACAAGGCCTATAGTCCCTTAATCAGGACTTATACACTATATGCTTGTAATAGAATCCTAACAGGGTCAACATCCTTAAAAGGATACTTTTGATTAGTGGATCTTTGTGGGTACCATCCCCACAGGGGTTTTCCCTTGGCTAGGGTTTCCTCAAGAACAAATAATGTGTTATGAGTTCTTTATTGTTATGCATGTTGTTTAGCTTCTTATGTTATGCATGTATAAAGATAATCCGTTATATCCATAATTGGGCAAAAGATAAAGTTTTTAGAATACTGATTCACCCCCCATCTCAGTATTCCCTATTTCTAACAATTGGTATCAGAGCTTAGTTACTCAGAAAAGAATCATTCAAGGAAAGCCTAGCAGCTTGAGTAGGATCTCTATGGATATGGATCAACTATAGAAGAATCTTGAAGAAGCTCTTGAATAGATTGACTTGCTTACTATTGAAAAAGATACTTTGAAAAGAAAGTATGATGATGCAAAGAACCTCATTGAGAAATTGAAAAACAAATTGGAAGATCTGAGATCTGAAAAAGAATCTAAAGTTTTTATTAAAGATTGTGATGAGAATATGGAAAAAGAAAATGAGATCCTTAAGCATGAATTGAAGATAGAAAATTTGAAGTTTAGTTTGAAAGATGGAAATGGCAAGAATGAAGCAAATCTAAAATTTGAGAATGAAAGTCTAAAGACTGAAAATGAAGGACTGAAATCTAAACTTTCTAAAGTAACATCTGAACTTGAGAAAGTCAATTTGTAGTATGATGAACTTGAGAAATACAATAAGATTGTGAAAGGTGAATTGACTCAATCCAAACAACAACTTGAAAGGCTATATTCAACTAGTGAGAAGATTGATGAACAAAAATCGTATCAGAAACTATTCTATGATAAGACTGGTCTTGGATTCAACACTCTCAAAGAAAATGATGAAGGCAAGGAACTAAATCTAAAGATATATGAAATCATGGATGAGAAGAAGCCTGATGAAATCAACAAATCTAAAGATACACCTAAAGAAGAAGAATCACCGAAGCAAGAGGAATCACCCAAAGGTATGCAAAGAGAATTCAAAGGTAGATGTTTTTCTTGTAATACTATAGGTCACATGAAGAGAGATTGCGCAGGTAAACAATTTAAACCTCTTAATGGTTATTGTTACAATTGTCCTGGTTTAGGACATAGAGCTATTGATTGTAGGAAACCTAAATTTATTGAGAATAATGATGGTAGTAGAATGTTTAGGAATACTAACAATGCAGATAAGAAACCTACTGAAGATATGAACAGAAGAAGTGGAGTAGTATGTTATAGATGCAACAAGGTTGGACACATTGCTAGAAACTGTAGATCACAAATCAATCAACCTAGACCAAGATATGGAAACAATGGAATTGTTTGTTAGATATGCAACAAGATTGGACATACAACAAGGTTTTTCCAAATGAACAATAGAGTTTTTTATCCTAATCCTAACCCCAGGAATCATGCAAGAAGAAATGAAGATGCTAGTAACAGTAAGAAAGGATGCTGTAGTAATTCAGATGAAGTGAAGTTTATCAAAAGAACAGATCAAGGAGACATATTCAACATTGAAGGTAATCAGAAAGGTGAAGTATTGAAAGGTAAGAATGAATCTTTACTTGACCTATCTCAAAGTACTTAATTCATGTAAATTGCAGTAGAATAGGAACTTAGATTTAGTATAGAAGTAGATATATGATGAATTGAGTCTTGTGCAGTTAATGCAAGGAAGTTTATGATATTATAATGTTGTGGTTAAGAGCACAAGAAAAATATTATGTTTTGCGAGATCGCAAGAAGTTTTAATTTTTGGAGGCTAGCAGAGATAACTTTTTGGAAAGAAGCGGCAAAAGAATTGAATGCGATGTCAGATCTAAGTGAGATTGAATTAATAAAAGGTTATGATCAATATTATTTGATCATCAAAGAGAATTCAAGTGTCAAGGAGATCAAAGAGCAGTGATAGAAAGCATTTTGCAAGGATTTGGAAAAGAATTGTGTGTTGAATCTACACAAGCCCTAAAATCGTGAAATTGAGGTATTTTACTTGACAAATCTTTGAATCAGTAAAGGAATTTGAAGAAATCATGGATGTTTCATTAATACACAATGTCAGAGAAGAATAGACCTAAAGTAAAAAGGGAACTAGTAGAACCATTGGAAGAAGACCCTAGGTTTGCATTATCATCCGTACCAAACAGAGTTTTACATTTAGAGAATGTCAGGAGTTATCTTGGATGCAAATTAGAGATAGTAAATGATAGTGATTTTACAGATGAATATCAGAAGATGTACAATCAGGATATGTCACTAAAACAAGGTTTTGAATACTTGGAACATAATGAAATTGTCAAATATGGATTACAGTATGAATTTGATAATGAAGAATGCACTAAGATCATTTTGAGTACAATTCATAATGGAAAGTTTTGGCTAGAGGATAGAGTGATAGATATTACAGCTGATTTGATTCATGAAGTCACTGGATTATCTAAGACTAGAGCTATTCCTTTTAATGAGAAAAACATGAGAAAAATAGTCATTGACAACACTAATTCATCTTATAATGGTAGAGGAATTGTGATTAGAAAGATCAAACAAGTTGATGTGAGATACATGTGCAAGATCCTAACTACTAATTTTTTTGCTAATTCAAGAGAAGATGACATGGCAGCTGGAATGGTACATGCAACTTATCTTATGTGTGTTGATAGGGTACCAGTTGATATGTGTGAAATTCTTAGAATTCAATTGTTTGAGAACTTGGAGAAGATCAAGAAGACTAAGTATACACAGTTTAGGTTCTCATCCCTAATCACATACATGTTCTTTCATCTTTTGAGGAGATTTCCTTACACCATAGGAAATGATTGGAATGATGGACAGACTACAATGGAAAGGATTAATGTAGTATATAGAAATCATGTTATTGACAGTGTTAATGAGAGTGCAGTACTTGTTATTAAGACATTTCAAAATATTGTGTCTAGCAGATCAAGGATCCCTAAGTCTCTTGTTGAAAAATACAAAGATGATATATGTTTTATGGTGGATACTAACCTGACCTATATTGAAGTAGTAGAGCCTAGAATAGAGTTCATAGACCCTCTTAGCTATGAAATATCTGAAGTAGAAATTGAAGAGTATGTTAGCAAACTACTGAAGTGTAAGTTGGACACTCGATGTAACAGGTTTGGAACCTTTGAGGAGAACTTCAACTCCACAAAGATTCTAATTGAAGAGAAACAGTCTAAGAAGAGAGTTGAGAGCACCAAATCTTAAAGGATACAGGAATGATAGAGAGAGATTTTTTGGTAGCAAAGCAGATAGTAGCAACAATTAGAGAGACTGGACAAAAGGAAGTTTTGTCTATCCCTCCTTTATCATCAATTCTAATGCCACAGGAAGAACCACAAGTAAAGGTGAAAGTGGAAGTACTTGAGAAGGACATAGAAACAACGATGTCTACTAGATCCACTTCCTCCACACCTAGAAAAAGAGTTAAGGAGAGTGCCACCAGACCAAGAAAGAGGCATAAAACTCTAGTGCAACCTATTCCAAGAAAGATTGTAGAGGTTAAAGATGATGTCACTACAAAGAAGAAATCTTGGAAACCAAAAGTTGAAAAGCTTAATGAGAAGATTATTGAGAATGGTGACTTTGCAAGAATGAAAAAATATTATGATCTTTATGATTATACTGATAGACTTAATCTAGAGAATGCAGTTGTGAAGCATATGATCTTGACTGGCAAGAAGTTTGATACTATTCAAGGAAATATACCTGATGATCTTTATAACAAACTTCTGAACAGAAAGAAGAGAGCATCAGATGAAGAGACAACTATCAGAGAAAAGCTTGTGAGGAAGCTTTGTGAGATAAAAGATGAAGCTCATTTCAACCAGATTATGAAGGCCCTAAGCACCCATCTAGGAACCAAAAGAAGAACAATTCAAATTATGGGAAGCAATTAAGAAGAAGTAAATTCAGAGACTAAACAGGCAATTATCAAGGTTATGGCAGAGTATGTTGGAGAATCATTAGTTGCAGCAGAGTAAGCAGGTTAGAAAGTACAAGAGGACATTCCCTCTTCTCCAACTATTAACATTGAAGATGAAACAATGAATGTAGAAGGTACACAAATCACCTTGGATACTGATGAAAATGTATTCAAGAATTTGGAGAACATTGTTGACAATTTAGCCTTTGAGGAACAGGAAGCTACAAAAGAAGAAGAAATGACAGAGACCACAGTTGTGGAACCACCAGTTGTAGAAGAACAAGTTCCCCTTCCCACCAAAGAAGATATCAATCTTACTCCTGAGACTAGAAAGAAGACTCAAATTGGCTCTATGATTGAGCATTTCAGAAAAGAAGTAGATGATGATGATCAGTTGGAACTGATTATATCCTTAAACAAAATAATTGGTAAGAATAAGAAGGTGAAGAGTCTTGAAGGATTTTTGAAGGAATTAACTGAGAAGTTACAAAGTATTGTGACCACACAAATTTCAGATGCACACCCTATGGAGAAGGAAAATAAGGTAATGAGTACCTTTGATAATGAATTCACACACCTAGATGATATTGCAAAAGTGAAAGCATAAGCAGACTATGAGGCTAGAATGCTTTTGAACATCAGTCAGTACATCAGCAATGATATCAATACTCTTGATATACGTATCAAGGATTTGAGGAAACACTTGGAAACAAGAAAATCTTTGTACATACAGTGTACAAAATCAGAGGCCTTGATAGCTAAGGAAGATCAAAAGATAAAATTGAAGGAAGCAGAGATTCTAAATGAAACAAACCTTCTATCTAAACCCAATGTGAAGGTCTGTAATGTTGAGAAGAAAGTTAGAAAACTATATGATGAAATCAAAATTGTACAAGATGAGAAAGATAGGAAACTGAGAAGATATACTCTTTTGAGAGAGCATGTTTCTATGAAGTTGAGCATTATTGAAGAATAGTTGGAAGATTGTCTTTCAGCAAAGACATCTTTTTAGAAATTTAACTTTGAAAACCTCCAAGCATGTGAAATTGCTTCTTATGGACTAAGCGCACTACTCAATGTGGCATATTGCATTAAGAAATCATGGGAGAAGGAGATAGAAGCCATGAAGACATATTTTGTAGATTGTGTTGCAAGCCTACCAGATTTGCAATAAATAAATTAAGGTATAATATTTTTGTGATACATTTTTGTGACCCTCCCTACCTTATTTTGTCATTGTTGTCAAAGGGGGAGAGATATATAGAAGAAAATTGATAATATATGATAAGGGTTGTTACTCTTAGGGGGAGTACTATATTAGAGGAAATAATTTTTGAGGAGTTATAAGGATAGTATGTATTTTATACTATGACCACAGTTTTGAACATTTTTGAGATTTTGAGTTGTACACTTAGCCAATTTTCTCATATGTTGCCACCAATGACAAAGGGGGAGATTGTTGGCAATTTGGCTGAGTTGGTTACATAGATGTTTTCATTATGGAAACATATGATCCTCATGAAGATTGCACAAGTCAAAGAACAAGTATGACAGAGCGCATTGCAAATTTGTCTAAGTGTGAGATAGTGTTTTACCAGTGAACCTGGATACATTTTTTATTTGCGACATCGACTGGAGTAAGTTCAGTGATTGTGCACTTCAACATAGACTATATGATGTCTATTGATCACCCATCTCAGAGTGCAAGTCATTACAGCATGTACGAAAGAAGTTATGACAGTTTTACCGAAGACAGTGTAAAGCCGACATGACAGAATATGAAGACAGAACTAGTAAAGAGTTAAGGGATTATTTTGTTTATCAAAATAATGACTTAAAAATATAAAGGGATGACATCCTAGATGTTAACTCTTTGATAAATTTATTGGTATAAATGTAATTGTAATTGTAATTGCAAGTAGTAATTGACATACAAGCAGCAAGTAATTGTAAAAGTATGATGCAAAGTATATGAAGCACATGTAATAGCGATAGTGAAAGAAAAGTGAAGTGATATTGATGCAAGAAGTATAAGGTTATGTACCTTAACCTATTTTTTAATCAGTTTATATTGAACATTACCTATTTGGGCAGTGGGCTCATCTAGTAATCACATTTTGTACTACAACTCCTAATAGGGTTGAGGCTTCTAACAAGGCCTATAGTCCCTTAATCAGGACTGATACACTATATGCTTGTAATAGACTCCTTACAGGATCAACATCCTTAACATGATACTTTTGATTAGTGGATCTTTGTGGGTACCATCCCCACAGGGTTTTCCCTTGGCCAGGGTTTCCTTGAGAACAAATAATGTGTTATGAGTTCTTTATTGTTATGCATGTTGTTTAGCTTCTTATGTTATGCGTGTATCAAGATAATCTATTATATCCATAATTGGGCAAAAGATAAAGTTTTTAGAATACTGATTCACCCCCCCCCCCCCCCCTCTTAGTATTCCCTATTTCTTTAAAAAACCCTATATAGCCACCCCAAAAACCCCCTTTTTTGAGATATCTACAGTCGTTGTTTCAGAAATTAGAGGACATATTTGGGTACCCTTTTCACTGAACTTTCAGGATCTGTGAACAAAATTAGAATCAGGCTTCAGAATAAAAATGTGGTATTTGACCTTTTATAAGGGTCAAACTCGACCTCCTACCGGAAAGATGAAACTTTTTTGGGTTTTCTCTGTCTCTGCTTTTTTATCACATATCTGGTTGCAAAATCTTCTGAAACCTCATACAGACATCAGAAAATAGGTATTTCCAAATCAATTTCACAAAGGGGTATGTATCTTGACCTAATTAATTTTCAAGTATTTCTAGATTTACTTATGCTATGCCAATTCCAATTTCAATTCAAATGAATAAGTGTTGAATGTTAGGTACATTGCTAAGCTTCCATTTTTCCCCTATTCATTTTGGTGAACCTGTTTACGACAACTCTTTCTTTTATGGTGTTAGATTTAAATTTTGTATGCTTAGAAGATTAGATTTCTTTCTTGCATTTATATATTTAAAAAATACAAAAAACAAAAACATTGCAAAATTCCTTTAAAAATACAAAAATATTTATGTTTTCATGCTTTTAGTGCTTTCTTTGTATTCAACGTGTATGATTCTTGTTTTGAGTACTTTGATGAGGCCTATATTGTATAAGAGGATAGATTACCTAATGAGGTACATGGTAGTGAGGATGAAAATGGTTTGAATATGATCTCCATGGATCCTATTCCTATTTCACTCTCCTCCACAACCTCTCAACTTGACCTTTACCATAGGGTGTGTGCATGGTTACCTTCATGTCCCACTATTTGCAACATTGATAAAACTAAAATGATATATCCTACACCTTTGATGATGGTAAAAGGATGTCCTCATATAACAATTAAGAGTAAACCTAGAGATCCTTTGGATTTCTTTAATGAGATTGATTCCATTTCACATTCTTATTGCACATGGAATAACCCTCAGCCTACTATTCCAATTTCTTTACCTCCTTCTCAACCTATGCTTCCTAAAGCACCTAGGTATCCATCTACCTTTAAGGAGTACAACTTAGTTGACCAATTATGTGTTACTCCTACTAAGATATCTTTATGGGAATTACTTCAAATCTCCTTGACATATCATGAGGCATTGCAAAAAGCTTTATCTACTCTTCCTGCTTCACCTCCTAATCAAGAGAAAATTCATTCTATTTTGGATTGTATGCATACTATGCCTTTTGTACCTCCCATTGTGTTTTTTTATAATGACTTACCTTCCCTAGAGGTGTAGAATCAATATGATGCTCTTATGGTGGTTGTCTCTATTAATCAGAGTATCATTCGAAGAACCTTAATTGATAATGGATCTGGAGTTAATGTTTGTAGCATGGATATGCTCAAGGCAATTAAGGTTGATCTCTCTACTATTCAACCTAATAATGTTCCTATACGTGGATTTGACAATATTGCTAAATAGTAGTAATTTGGAATCACCTCTATTTGTGTCAGTGTGTGGGGAAAATGTAAGATTCACTCCTAAATCCAAATTCCCAAAGGAGAGATCCAATTTGATCAACCAAGAGCTTAATACACAATTGAATCAATCTATGAAGAATATGAAAGAGAGAGAAACCCTATACTTCCCTATAGTTGGATTAAGCTTGAAATCTAAAATAATTGAAGTGCAAATACTAACCTTGAATTAGGGCAGATCTGGAAAATGCTGAATTCTAGCTTCTGTATGAACTTTCTGAAGATTATGTCACCTATTCTGGATTGGAAATGTCAAGGCGGACAAAACCCAGAAATCTTTTCTCCAAATTCACACAGGTTGACTTTGACCTTTTAAAAGGTCAAAGACCACATTATTTATTTGAAGTCTGATTCTGATTCTGTTCGCAGATCCTGAAAGATTGCCAAGAAGGGTATCCGAATTCACTCTCTGATCTGAGATTTTGCACCTATACCTACAAGAAAATGGGGATTTTGGGTTGTATGGGGGGGGTTTTCCTTGGTCAAACCCCAATTTGGGAATTAACTTTGAAATTGAATTGAAATATATTATGCATAAACAAAGTAATTGAAACAAATCACCTCACTTATGTTGAAGTCCTTGTAGAGGATTTGAATCCTCAAATCCACAAGTAAGAATGTTTCAATGAATGAAGGATGTCTCCAATCAATGGTATTTTGATCTTCAACACCAATCTTGATTTGATCTTTGCATATGAGAAGGTTTGAATGAATGGAGAAGGATGAATCTTCAAGGGGGCTCCAAAGAGATTGAATCCTTCAATAGCTAACAATGGAACTCCTTGATGGATGAATACTTGAACACTTGAATGCATGAACACTTGCTTTCACTTGAGAGCTCTAGATACTTGATTGAGAAAACTTGATGTTGGAGTGATGTTAAAATGAGAGAGGAAGGCCTCCTTTTATAGTGATCTAGGGCACACTCCTCTAGATGGGCCACCTTGAAGAATTAAATCCCAATTAGGTCCTCACCTTTAGAAAATATACCTTGATTAAATACAATTAAAGGATTTACCATTTTGGAGCCCGAAATAGCCGACCCGGAGGCGGAGAAATAATTATCCCGAAAGCCAAACTGTTGACAGATGAAAATTTGAAATCCTAGTGAGAAGAGGTCAAGGTCAAGGTTGACCTTGACCTAGTTAGGGTCAAGATTGAATTTGACCTCAAACCCTAACTTTGTCAGATTTGCAGCAGATGTTCCCGGAGATGCCAGAAACTTAGAAATTGATATCTGAACAGGACCCAGTGTCAGGAACAAATAGAAAATCCTTTTTTTGATGTGGTGAAGGACTAGGAGGTCTCATTTCTGAACCCTACCTAGAAAATAGAACCATAGAAGAAGGAAAATTAGGAAATCCTTAAGACCTTAACCCTAATTTCACCTAGAATGAAGAAATCAAGTGCGGAGAAGTGGAAAGTGGGGAGAAAGTCAAATACATGCAAAGACCTAATCAAGGGGTTTAACATGACCCCAAATCACTTACTCGGAGGGCTAAATGCTCTTATCATGTAAGTGCTTCCATTTTAAGATGATACATTAAGCCCCCACTTTAGCAAGAGTATGGACTCAATGCAAACTCTTAGTAAAGGGGATAAAAATAACAAGATAATCTTATTGTAATCTAAGGGACAAAGAGAAATCCCAAGCCCTGAGGGACTCAAGTCTTCATCGACTCTTAGATCATAGATAAGAGAGACATCTCTAAAGAGAAAAATAAAAAGTGTGATTACCTCACCCAATGAGAACTTATGTCCCATTGTGAACCACATAGGAAAAAGGTGCAACCGGAAAGATGGAATTGAACCACCTAGTGAATGTGGCTACTCACGAGTCAACCCATCAAGGATTTATCCTTAGGAATATTCTATTCCATAAGAATAAAAATAAAAAACAAAAGAGATCCAATCTTAAGGACACTTCTGACCTTAAGGGATCACAATATATGTGTATCTGAAACTGGAGGGATCAAAAGATCCTAATATAAATCCATACTTTAAGGATTAGTTCTTAATCCAAAAAGAAAGATTGAAGAGTAAATTTAAAGAGCGTGTCTTCCTCAAGATTTAGCAACTTATGTGCGTTACCTTTAGAATATTTAGCATGTTTTGAATTTTTTCATAAGTGTGTGTGTGTGTAATAAGTGAGCAGAGCGTATGCCCCCATGTTAAAGTCATTGCCAACACTTTAATAGGAGAAATGGCTTTAACAAAAACATAAAAAACTCCATTGATTACGTTTCCACGTCGAGATGCCCCCAAACAGAGACAAATCAAGGGAAAAAACATAGAAACATACAGAAAACACGAAAGGGATCTACCTACCATGGGGTCAGTATGATCATAAGATAATATATATATGATATTATTGAAAATGAATTGACATCATTCCCCAAAGGAAGTAGAACTACAATCACAAAGGAGGAAAGATTACGTAAGATATACGAAGGAGAATCTTTTTAGACCATGACACGGAGACCAAAAAGATTTAGTGCTACCATATCTCAAATCCAGGTAGATTACACAAGGAAACATTTACGAACAATAGCACAGTTACAACATAACATTGAACAACACATAGAAGAATAGAGATACATATAGAGGAATTTTAACAATAGTTTTGATTCCTTCATCACCTTGCACCAACTGAGTAACAAGGATCATATAAAAGAATCTAACAACATTTAGCAATCACATTATGGGAGAAGCACAGTACAACAGGAAAACACACAACAAAACTACCATGAAGGACAAGTCGATCAAGCATGCCGCCTACTTTCCCCATCTTGTTGTATATCATTTAGGGTAGGTGGGTAACTCACAAGAGGGACTATATCCAACACAGTAGGAATGATAACTAGTTCCAAACAAGGATCCTCTTGAGAATCACTATGTTCGATACTAGGTGTAAGAGTTAATTGAGATGAAAGCATATTTGGCAAATCAATTTCAATGTCAATAGTCTCATATTCATCAGTAACATTATCAGTATCATCAAGAGTATCTTCATCATCCAAATTAATCAAAATAGGATCTAAGATACAAATAGAATCATCATAATCATGCATGTGAACATCATTATTAGTAACAACATTATGCATAGGTGTATCTACCGAAAGTAGAGATCTTTTAACTTTAGCATGAACACGATGCTTTTTACAATGTTCATTAGTAGATTGGTTACATTTTGATTTATTTGAAATAGGTTGAGAACTAGGAGGAACAATCACAGGATCCTTCATAGGTTCTATAGGAAGATCAATAGGATTATCAACCATAGGAGGAGCAATCATAGGATCTTTGATAGATTTAGTAGGAGGAACTTGATTAACAGAACAAGAAGCCATAGTTGAAGGAGGTATCGAAGGTGTAGGTAAAAGACCATGATTAAGATCCATAGGAGATATGCTTAATTGAAGAATCTTATGATGCTTATAAGCTTGATATGATTGAAAAAGATTATCAGGGTGAGGAGGACATGAATGAGGTAAGGAAGGCCAAAAGAAATCTAGAGTAGCACAATCTCTAGGCCTAGAAGGTTGATATAGACTATGATTAATCATCTTCACTTCACCATCATGAATGAACTTAAGACACTTATGTATAGGTGAAGCAACAACATCCATGGCAGTTAACCAAGGCAAACCTAGCTTAACTTGAAATTGATCAAAAGTAGGAACCACAACAAAGGTAGTTTTCACAAGTTTTCCAAAAAGTTCAACCGATAAAGCAATAGAACCAAATGAGGGATAAAGAAAACCATTACAAGTTTGAATCCACACATCCAATGTATCATAGAAGTTGCATTGTAAGCTTTTCATAAAAAGATTTTCTTCAGTGATAACATTGACTAAGGAGGTAGGATCAACAAGACAACCATGAGTAGGTATCTGAGCAACCCTAGTAGCAATGTAAAGGGGACCATCGAGAGCCTTAATAATCTCAGAGTCATCAAAGGTAATAAAAAGTTCCAGAGGTCTTTTATTCTTGAATTATTGTCGAGGTTTAGGTTGAGGTTTCACTTTAGGTTTAGGTTTAACTTTAGGTTGAGATTGAACTTGAGGTGAAGGTTGAGGTTGAAGTTGAGATTGAGGTGGAGATATAGACAGATCAACATGCTCCACTTGATTAACAACATGAGTAAGATCATCCATCTTGGAATCATACACAAGTTCCTGAGCAGATGGTTGAGCAATAGTATTAGTATCATGCATAGGTAAGGGATTCGTATAGATTTGAAGGTTCTAATTAAAAGGAGAGATAGATTGATTCCCACTACTATCTAGATTATCAAAAGATAAAGCTTTAGCATCAATGAGATCTTGGACCTTATGTTTTAAAGAATAACATCTCTTAGTATCATGACCATTCTGACGATGATATTGACAAAAATCATTTTGATCAAAAGATTTAGATGCAATTGTAGTAGGTAAAAGAGGTCGAATAGGAGGTAAAGTAATCATATTAGCAGCTAACAACCTATTCATAATAGCATGTAAAGTTTTAGAAAGAGGAGTAAATGTACAATTTAATCGAAAAGAAGTGGATGCAGAAGTGGCATTATGAGACACAACAACAACCTAATCAGCAACTGCATTCGCTTGTTTGTTTATTTTGACATAATTGTTGAATTTTTAAAACTTGTTTGAATTAGGAGCAGCATCACACTTATCAACGGGAACAAGAGCCATTGGAGTGTTGCTCTCAAACTGACTCACTTGTAATTGATAATGATGAAGCGCTACACAAAGTTGTTGAAAAGAGATAAATTCAGTAAGCAGAATCTTATCTCTAATATCCTTTTGCAAATTTGAAATAAACATATGTTGAATATCAATATTAGGAACAGGATAAGAAATCTGAGCATGCAAATGCTTAAATCTACCAATAAATTCAATTAACTTTTCTTTAGCTTCTTGTTTACAATGCATTAAATTAGTCAAAGACACTTGCGGGCCAATATTGTTTTGAAATTGTTGAATAAAGGCATTAGCAAGCTGTGGAAAGGAATAAATTGAATAAGGAGGCAAGGAACAATACCATTGTAAGGCCTTGTCATGAAAGGTTTGAGCAAACAGTTTGGCTAAAATCCTATGGTCATGAGCATAATCACTACAAAGGATTTGGAATGTTTTAACATGATGAACATGATCTCCTTTTCCATTATAATTCTCAAGATGGGGCATATCGACTTGCTGAGGAACAGGAGTTTGGATAATATCCTGGGACAAAGGACTTCCCATGTCACATGTAGGAATACTAAACTTGTTTTGAGTTAAGGAAGCAAGTTGTTGTTGTAAGGATGATACAGTTTGATCCAAACTGATGATGGTGGAATCATTAGAGGAAATAGGAGGAGTAGCAACATTAGACACACTAGGTAAAGTGTAAGAAGTTGCAGGAATAGAAGACACAATTGGAGGAACACTAGGAACTATAGTTGGAAGCGGAGTGGAATAAGTGAAAGGAACACTATGATATGAAGGTTGTGATGTAGGAAGGGACATGGGAGGAACACTCATAGGAATAGAGGGAACCATCACAGTCACCAAAGGAGGAGTATAGATAGGAATACTAGGTAAAGGATTAGAAGGAGGTTCAACACTAGTGATAGGAGCAGTGAAACCTAAATCTTGAGCCTCTTGAGTTAAAGGTTTAACATTGGAATGCACAAGATTATTAATACCACGCAAGAGGTTAACACCTTGATCACTATCATGGAGAACTTTCTTAAGAGCCTCTATATCTTGAATACAATCTTGACCATGGTTTTCTTGAAGAAGCCAATTACCCATTTTATCAAGTTTAGTGGAAAGTTTTTGGACTTGTTCAGGAGGAACCCTTAAAGCATCATCCTCATCATGAGATGAGTGAGAAGAGTTCTACTCCATAGTAGGATTAGAATCATGAAGAATCAAGTTATCATCGGGGATCCTAAGGAAAGGAGAAGATTCATGCTCAAAGGCACCCATGAGTCTACGACTTCTTCTAACCAGAATGTTATAAGTAGGACTAGTGGTAGTAAAGCTCATAAACCAATATAATGCAAATGAACTAAACTAAAAACACATAAAGCATGAATATGAAATGTAATTACCATGCAAGATCAGTCACAAAGGACAAATCTAATACTACCAAGATAAAAGGAAATCTAACACCAAAAAGAAAGAGAATAAGCTAGTCGGGTTCACCAAAATGAATAGAAGTAATTTGGAATCACCTCTATTTGTGTAAGCGTGTGGGAAAAATTTAAGATTCACTCCTAAATCCAAATTCCCAAAGGAGAGATCCAATTTGATCAACCAAGAGCTTAATACACAATTGAATCAATCTATGAAGAATATGAAAGAGAGAGAAACCCTATACTTCCCTATAGTTGGATTAAACTTGAAATCTAAAATAATTGAAGTGCAAATACTAACCTTGAATTAGGGTAGATCTAGAAAATGCTAAATTCTAGCTTCTGTATGAACTTTCTAAAGATTCCATCACCTATTCTAGATTGGAAATGTCAAGGTGGACAAAACCCAAAAATCTTTTCTCCAAATTCACACAAGTCGACTTTGACCTTTTAAAAGGTCAAAGACCACATTATTTATTTAAAGTCTGATTCTAATTCTGTTCACAGATCTTGAAAGATTGCAGAAAAGGGTATCTGAATTCGCTCTCAGATCTGAGATTTCACACATCTACTTGCAAGAAAATGGGGTTTTTTGGTTGTATGGGGGGGGTTTTCCTTGGTCAAACCCCAATTTAGGAATTAACCTTGAAATTGAATTGAAATATATTGTGCATGAACAAAGTAATTGAAACAAATCACCTCGCTTATGTTGAAGTCCTTGTAGAGGATTTGAATCCTCAAATCCACAAGTAAGAATGCTTCAATGAATGAAGGATGTCTCCAATCAATGGTATTTTGATCTTCAACACCAATCTTGATTTGATCTTTGCATATGAGAAGGTTTGAATGAATGGAGAAGGATGAATCTTCAAGGGGGCTCCAAAGAGATTAAATCCTTCAATAGCTAATAATGGAACTCCTTGATGGATGAATACTTGAACACTTGAATGCTTGAAGACTTGCTTGCACTTGAGAGCTCTAGATACTTGATTGAGAAAACTTGATGTTGGAGTGATGTGAAAATGAGAGAGGAAGGCCTCCTTTTATAGTGATCTAGGGCACACTCCTCTAGATGGGCCACCTTGAAGAATTAAATCCCAATTAGGTCCTCACCTTTAGAAAATATACCTTGATTAAATTCAATTAAAGGATTTACCATTTTGGAGCCCGAAACAGCTGACCCAGAGGCGGAGAAATAATTATCTCGAAAGCCAAACTACCAACAGATGACAATTTGAAATCCTGTTGAGAAGAGGTCAAGGTTGAGGTCAACCCTGACCTAGTCAGGGTTGAGGTCGACCCTAACCTAGTCAAGGTCGAGGTTGACTTTGACCTCAAACCCTAACTTTTTTAGGATTTGCAGCAGAGGTTCCAGGAGATGCCAGAAACTTAGAAATTGATATTTGAATAGGATCCAGTGTCAGGAACAGACAAAAAATCCTTTGTTTGATGTGATGAAGGACTAGGAGGTCTCATTTCTGAACCCTACCTAAAAAATAGAGCCATAGAAGAAGGAAAATTGGGAAATTCCTTAAGACCTTAACCCTAATTTCACCTAGAATGAAGAAATCAAGTGTGGAGAAGAAGTGGAAAGTGGTGAGAAAGCCAAATACATGTAAAGACCTAATCAAGGTGCCTAACATGACCCCAAATCACTTACTCAAAGGGATAAATTCTCTTATCATGGAAGTGCTTCCATTTTAAGATGAGACAATTGCGAAAAGAACTTTAGGCATTATTACCTTACCTGTTAAAGTTGGTCAAGTTATTCTAAATACTCCTATTCATGTTATGTCTGGACCTCTCAATTATAATCTTCTTTTAGGAAGGCCATGGTTACATACTATGCATGCAGTTCCTTCTACTCTTCATCGCAAGGTTAGGTTCATCTATAATAACTTAATGTATACATTACATGTGGATGATGCCCCGAATCCTTGCTTAAATGTTGAATATGCCAAAAACTCTGAACCTATTCAACCTAGTAAAGAGATTGAAAAACAATTAGAGATGCAAAAATCTGAGATTCAACAACAGGAAGTTCCATCTTCTTCCTTTTTGACTGAGGATGATTGGGGGAGATTGGATTTTAATCCTACGTTAATTGGAGAATACAAGGTCTTTGATTTGGAATTCATGAAGCAACATAATGAATTTGAGAAAAAAGTGTTTATTTCTTCTCCACTGTCTGAAGAATTAAAAATTAATTTTGTTGCCGCTTCGATTAATGAAATGCTTGACACTATAAAGCCTGATTATTATGACATTGTGACATATGCCGCTCCTTGGACTCCCGCTAACATGACTGATTGATATGGTCCTGGTTATCATTTGCTTAAGAAATAAGGATTTAATGGAAAAGGATGTGGTAAATATGAACAAGGTATAAAAGTACCTTTGGATAATGAAGTTTATGATCATACATATGGATTAGGATTCAATCCTTATAGACAACCATCATCTTTTCCTCTTAATGTTAATCACATTTGCAGTGGACAGTTGAAGTTGGTTAACCCATTACTTATTGACCTTAATCAACAATCCTCTTTGGATATTTTTCCTAAAGATGAACCCTTAATGGGATTTTTAGGGGTTTATGAGGATTTACCTAAGTTTCATCACAAACGAGGAAAGCCTTATTGTTTGAAAACCGATGCTTATTTTGGAAAACATGAAGAACATGATATTCTCCCTTTACCAATGGATCCTCTGGTAACAAGTGATTTTTTAATTACTGAAACTATTGATATTCAAGTGGATGAAAATGATTCTGAAAGGATGATAAAATTTGGGAAATGTTTGAATCAAGATGAACATGATCAATTGGTTTCCCTTTTGCTTGAATTTAAGGATATCTTTTTTTGGACATATTCTAATATAACAAGTATAGATTCTAAGATTGTTACTCATAACATTGTTTTAAAGCCGAATATGAAGCCAGTGAAACAAAAAATTTGAAACATGAATCCATGAATTTCTTTGTTAGTCAAAGGTGAAATTGAAAAACTATTGGATTCTGGATTTATCCCTTCTATTGATTACTTAGATTGGATTTCAAATATTGTGCCTGTTTCAAAAGGAGAAAATAAGATAAGGATGTGCACTGATTTTAGAGATTTAAATAAGGCATCCTTGAAGGATGATTTCTTGCTACCTAATATTGATATGATTATGGATTCAATAGCAGGCCATGCCTTGTTATCTTTTATGGATGGTTTTTCAAGATACAATCAAATCTTTATCCCCCCTGAAGATCAGTTTAAGACTGCATTTATAACACCTTGGGGAACCTTTTGTTGGGTCATGATGCCCTTTGGATTGAAAAATGCAGGAGCAACTTATCAACGGGCTATGACTTTGATTTTTCATGATTACATTCATAAGATCCTTGAAGATTATGTGGATGACATCTTGGAAAAATCTATACAAAGAGAAGATCACGTTACTATTTTACAATAGATATTTGAAAGGATTAGAAGTTATAATATGAGATTGAATCCTAAGAAATGTGTCTTTGGAGTTGATTCTGATAAATTATTAGGATTTATAATCTCTAAGCGAGGCATCGAAGTAGATACTAAAAATATTGAAGCTATCGTTAATATGCATCCTCCTAAGAATATTTCCCAGTTACGAAGCTTACAAGGAAAAATACAAGCCATTCATCACTTTATTTCTAATTTAGCAGACCGAACTATTCCTTTTACTTCCTTGCTTAGAAAGGATACCACTTTCTCTTGGAATGAGTGTAAACAAACTTTTGAGCAATTTAAGGAGTATCTTGCGAATCCTCCTATCTTGCAAACTGCAAATTTTGATAAACCATTTCAATTATACACTTCAGTGACTCCACGGGCCGTGAGTGCATTGTTAGCTCAAATTGATGATAATGATAAAGAAAGACCTGTGTATTACATTAGTCAGACTTTACTTGATTATGAAACACGATATACAGATTTAGAAAGACAATGTCTAGCTATAGTTTATGCATGTCAGAAACTCAAGTATTATTTGGTAAATGATGAAGTTAATGTGATTGTCAAGTTTGATCCTTTGAAACATCTTTTCTCACAAATTGATCTCTCAGGCCGGTTGGAAAAATGGGTGATGTTGCTTACAGAATCTGATCTTAATTTTATTTCTCAGAAATCTATTAAGCGACAAGCATTGATAGATTATCTAGTTGAAGCTCCTTGTCCTTACCTAGATGAAATTTCTACTTCTATAGAATTTCCTGATGATAATATCCTAACTCTTCAATAGGAGGATATTTGGGAATTATATTTTGATGGATCTAAATGCAAGATAGGTTCTGGTGTGGGTATCATCTTGATTCCCCCTACAAAAAAACCCATCCCTTTATCATATAAACTAACCTTTCTTTGCACTAATAACATTGTGGAGTATGAAGCTCTTATAGCTGGACTACAAGTAGCTTCATCCCTCAATATCAAACATTTACATATATATGGAGATTCACAACTAATAGTTGAACAGATTAAAGGAGGATATCAGACTAAAACTGCTAAAATGACACAATATAGAGATTTAGCTATTGATGTGCTTTCACAATTCTCCTCTTATACGATTCAGACTTTACCTAGGAAGGACAATCGACATGCAGACGCCATGGCCAGTGTAGCTTCCTTGGTTTGTCTTGAGAACAATGCGGAAAACTTTCAATTTACTATACAAACTCTTAAATACCCTACAATTTCTAATAAGTTTACCTTTGACTTTTTTACCTTGCATTCGGATGAATGGTATTCACATATCTTTCATTTTTTGAAGGATGGTAGTTTTTCCTGAATCAGCAACAAGGAACATGCATAACCATATTAGGAAACTTGCAGCATGGTACATCATTTTAGGAGATACACTTTACAAATGCTCTTATGAGGGATTATTATTACGATGTCTTAATAGAACTAAAAATCATGTACCTTTAGCAGAGGCTCATTCCAGTTCTTGTGGGGGACATTTTGGTGGAAAATCCTTGGTTAATAAATTACTTCGAATGGGATATTATTGGCAAAAAATGGAACAAGATTCTTTCATGTTTGTTAAGAAATGTCCTCAATGTCAACAACATAGTAATTTGATTCATGCTCTTGCTCATGAGCTTCGTAATCAAGTGTCTCCATGGCCTTTTAGTGTTTGGGGTTTTGACCTTATTGGAAAAATCTCACCGACTTCTTCTCAAGGACATAGTTACATTCTCACTGCTACGGATTACTTTATGAAGTGGGTTGAAGCTGTCCCTCTTCATTCAACAATGGCAGATGTTATTTGTGATTTCATCCTTAATAATATCATAACAAGATTTGGTATTCCTTCGACGATAATTTCAGATAATGGAACATCTTTTAAAAATAAAGAAGTTGTGAAATTCTTGAAGAAATATAGGATTCAAAATCAATTTTCAACTCCTTACTATCCTCAATCTAATGGACAAGTTGAAGCATCAAATAAAATTATTGAATAAATTTTGAGAAAAATAGTTAGTAAACATGCAAAAGATTGGCATACTCAATTGACTTATGCTTTATGGGTCTATAGGACTAGTGTTCGTACTACCATGGCTACTTCTCCTTATAACCTTGTCTATAGTACTGATACTATTATGCCTTTGGAACTAGCAATACCTTCTTTACGTAGTTCATTTCATGGGATAATTGATAAAGATACTTTTCATGAAAAATTCTTACAAGAATTAGAAATGTTGGATGAACAACAAATACATGCATTAGAACATATAAAATCTTATCATAAATCTCTTCAGAAACAATACAATCATAAGGTAATTGAATGAACATTTGTGGTTGGTGATTTAGTCCTTTATGAGAATCAATGGAATGTGAATGCTTTACCGGGCAAAAAAGGAAAATTTAGCCCTAATTGGCTTGGACCTTTTATTGTTATTGAAGATTGTGGTTCGGGTGCTTACAAACTTGCTGATATGGATGGTGTTTCTTTAAAGGAACCCATTAATAGTATGCATCTTAAATGTTATTACCCTTAATCTCATTTGTTCCATGTGCATTTATGTGTTCCTTATAAAGATTTATTTTATAGGTTATGTAGTTTTAGTAAAAATTATATATTGAATATGTTTATGCACTTTCTTTCTTTCTTTCTTTCTTTCTATTAGGTTTTATATTGATGAAAGCATAGTAATCAAACATAGAACTAATTAGTAGAGAAATTTTTTCATTCATCAAAAATAGTTTTCAAAGTTTTTGATACATAAGTGGCCAATGGCCCTATCTATCACTATGTCGCTCTAATGGCCAATGACTCCCAGATCTCTTTGCTTTATGATGGGAAGATGAAGATTTGTGTGTCTGTGTATGGCTCCTAGATATGCTCATACCATGTACACAACCTCAAAGACTCTATACCTCTGCCATCAGCTTCTCCTCTCTTTCTCTAGACATTCTCAGCTCTCGCTGGATACATACAAAGATGTCGGCATGTTTGTCGAGATCTCTGTGACCAATGGAAGACTCTCGCTCATCGGTTGGTAGTCGGTAGGATGTAATGGTATCCTTGAGAATCTCAGATACAAAGCTCCTCCACTCCGCTAAGCTAGCTGTAGAAAGAAAAAAAAAAATCTATTAGTCTAGTATCCTGTCTATTCAAATCATATAGTCAACCAAATTTCAATAAAGTTCATACCTGGGTCTCCCTCCTGGATGTCACTAAAGTGCCTAGTGTGTGCTATAATTGTGTCACACTTCTATGAATCATTACATTCAAGAACACTCAAGAATGAGGTCTCAAAAATTGATCCATAGCTCCCTAGGCATGGAGTGCAAGGGTTTTAAGAATGCTCTCAGCTAGAGCTATTTAGCCTATAACCTTGCTAGCAAACCATGCAATGGGAGATTAAATGAAGACAAGGGAAAGAATTCCAATATCCTCAAGAATCAATAATGAAAATGCAATGCAATGCTATGCTAGAAATGGAAATGCAAGCTAAGCTATGAAAATGAAAGATGCAAGTATTACAAAGCCTCCTAGTTAAGCTAGATGAATTAATCAAAAGCATAAAGGAAATCTAAGCTAAGTATGAAGCTATGAATGTCATGAAAATGCAAGAAATGAAACTATGATAACATGTAGATGCAAAAAGCCAAGAATGCTCCAAATCTCCAAAAGCTTCAAAGTGACCTAGAAAACTTGAAGCATAACATTAGCATAAAAAGAGATAGATCTAGAATGAAGAAGAGAGCTCTCCTTTTATAAGAAATGAGAAGGAATGAACCATGGAGATTAAGAGGCAAAAGATTTAATCAATGGTGGAGCTTGAAAGAGTAGCAATCCATGTGCACAAATATTCTCCAATGAGAAAATAAGAGTTGACTTTTGTGTCCATATGAGACAAAAAGTGTTTTTTTCCCTTTTTATAAAATAAGAATAATGTTTTATTTGTGCAACTTAGGATAAGAGGAAAAGTGGGGGCTTTTTATTTAATAGAAAGGGAGGAAATATTCCTTTTAATAAATAAATACTTATGATAATATGGTTAGCCCATAGAAAATAATCGAATAAATGATAGAACTAGGATTTGATCAAGAGCAAGCAATTGATGATTTAGCAAAAGGGGCTAATAGTCTAGATGACCATTTTTAGGTGATTACACCTAGATGGTGGGGGCATGGACTGACTACTCTCTCCACACTCAATATATCTCTATCTCGGTGGTGGTGTCTCTATGTGGGGCTATGGGGGCCTTCGTGATCTTAGTGGTGATGCGTGAGTAATAGGTATATCTGCACCAGTATCACCACCCGGGTGCATGTCCTCGACTCTCTCCTTTGCTCTCTCCTCCTCCATGGGATCTTCCTCAAAGATGTTCTCCTCCTCATCTCTAATATCCTCATCCTCCTTGGTGTCTCCACTATCTTGGTGTGTCCCCTCTGTAAAGCCTGGATCACCTGTAGGATAATCCTTGGGAAAGATACGATAGGTCCCCTCCAAACTCCAGTATCTAATGTAATCTTGGCTCATGCTTGAATAGGCTACATCTGATGGTACCTCTATATCCTTTGTCTCCTCTACATCGCTATCCTCTATGTCTTCTATCGATGGTTAGTGTATGGCACCGGGTCTCTAATAGTATCTCGTCAGATGAACATAGCGAGGTACTACCTTAGGGACTCCCTATAATAGGCCGAACTACCTCATCACCCGATTATAATAATAGGGCATCACTATATGACTCTAATGACCCTCTAACAGCTTACACTACTATGAATGTCTCATCTAGAATCATGTATCAAGCCACTCTATCATTTGGCAATAGGGTCTCCATATCACATTGGTGCTAGAAATACGGTCTAGATGTACTCTCTAGTAGAGCATATCCCCAAATTTCCAAACATCTCTCAAAGGATATGTGAAGGCTCTTGTTGTGCTCCCATCTACCATCACTAGAACTCCATGTGGATGTGTGCATGTGAAATGCTCAAAAATCTATATCTGCAGAACTATGCATGTTGACAGACTCTCCCGCTGATACCTCACTAGCTGACCCAGCTCATGGTATAGCTGAGCTAGCATGCTGCGACCCTGTGAGAACACAGTCCTCTCTCTCTCCATCCTCCATATGAGATGTGTCAGAGGTGAACAAAATATGGTACCCTTTGATTTTGGTAACACAACCAAGGCTACTATACATAACATCACCTTCTGTACTAAAGGTGTAGGGCCTGATAGTACGGAAGATAGTAGGATCTAATTTGACCAGGTCCACATCAGTGGATGCACTCCTATAAAATACTTTGTGTCTACATGGATCTCCTCAAAACCATGTTGTGCTCTAGGTCTAATGGTCTCCCCTCAGACTAGAAGCTGCATGATCCTGTAGACATCCTCTAAGGTCACTGTGATCTCACCAAAGGGAAGATGGAAGGAGCATGTATCCTCATCCCACCTCTCTATTAGAGTTGATAACATGGCTCGGTGTAGTCTAAGCTATGGAAGGACTGATAACCAATACAATCCCACATCTCTTAGTAACTACATCCCCTCATCATCAAGCTTGGATAGTCTCTCCTTGACTTTCACTAGCAATTCCCCAAAAGGATGCTCTCGGAAGCAGACTAGGTCCTGCAAGCACAAACAAAGATCATATCAGTCATCTACATCATCAAATCTATAAAACTAACTAAACTAGGTCAAATTCAACCTCAGTTAGGTCAATTTTGACATTACTAGATCAATGTCAACTTTACTAGGTCAGGGTAGACCTTTTTGGGTCAAGGTCAACCTCATCTCAAAAACTGACAAAAACCCTCTAGTCAATGTCGACTTTCATGGGTCAAAGTCGACCTAGATGGATCAATGTCAACCTAAATAGGTTAGGGTCGACCTAAAAGGGGAAAAATTGACCTTGCCTATAAAAAATATTAATTTGGAAAGTACAAAGGTGGATAATAGTAAACTCACCTCAGGTAGTGACCGTTTGGTAGCCAGGTTGTCTCTCAGAGTCTCTAGGCGTGTCGCTCAAAGTTCCTCTCTTCTCAGCATCTTGCTTCCTCATTTTGAATCTAAGAATGGTAAGAATGAGTAATTATTTCTCTCTTTTTCTTATTTATTAGTTCAAATTAGAGTTTTATTAGGGTTTCCTTAGGGTAAACTCGGATTTTCCCTTCTTACGCATTTAGACAGACATCCACTCTTTTCATCATAACTTGAGTTTGGTAACTCCATTTTTAGTGCCATCAGCCGCATTGGAATCATGATTTAGATACCTAACTCCTTGAACTAATTTATGAATGTTAGGAATCCATCTAATTGTTTTAGGAACGGACTTTTCAACACTCTACATATCCATTATATAGAGTTTTTCTTAACACCCTGTTTCACCCTTCCGAAGTAGAAAGCTGAAATGGGGGGGGCATAAGGGGCTCTGTACACTTCTCAAATTATCATATAGTAAGCTTTAGGTGATTTATAGGTTTTCATTAACCTTGTGTGTTGCAAGTTCTAACAGTTTTCTGCAAGATATTTACATCGAGGACTTAGCTATATCATTTTTATTTACTATGATGTTTTCTTACTTTAGCTTGCATATTCACGTAGTGTCATATCTAAGCTAAAGTGGGAGCTAAATGTATCATCTTAAAATGGAAGCACTTCCATCTTGAAAGGTTTATCACCCTCTTTTAGTACATTTATCATGATAGACTTGCATTTAGGATGCATTTTGCACTTATCTTCTTCATTCTAGGTGAAATTAGGGTTAGGATCTCAAGGATTCTCCTGAATTTCCCCTTTTCCCATGGCTCTATTTTCTAGGTAGGACATAGAAATAAGTCCTCATAGCCTTCATAACAGTCATCATAGGATTTATGCTTATCCCTGGCATTCTATCCTGTTCTGATATCATTTCTAGGTCCCTGGGCATCCCCGGGACCTCCTATCTTGATTCTGATTGGATTTGGGCCCAGGGTCAAATTTGAGGTTGATCCTGACTAGGTCAAGATCAAGCTCAAACCTGACTAGGTTAGGATTGAGGTCATACCTGACTAGGTCAGTCCCAACCTTGATTTTTCCCCCTTCCTTCAAATCTTCAAAATCCTTGATTTCCAGGCATCAGGCTTTTGGGATATTTGTTTTCCCACCTCCAGGTTGGCCATTTCGGGTTTTAGGATGGTAAATCCTCTAATTGCATTTAATCTAGGTATATTTTATAAAGGTTAGGACCTAATTGGGATTTAATTCTCCAAGGTGACCCCTCTAGAGGATTGTGCCCTAGTTCACTATAAAAGGAGGCCTTCCTCTCTCATTTTCTCATCCATTATTCACATCTCTTCATCAAGTTTTGTGAGAACCAAGTACAACCAAGAATTATCATGATCAAGTTCTCTAAAGGATTCAATTTCATGAGCAAGAATATTTCAAGCAAGCAAGGAATGGTGAGGATGCAAGATAGCAAGAGGATGATATAGAAGATCAAGCCATTGTTGACATCAAGCATCTTTGTGAACAAATATTTGGAGCAAGATAGATTCTTTCTTCCTTGATCCACCATCATCAACTTTCAAGCATTCAAAGATTCAATCATGGAGTAACAATTATAGATTGTGAGTTTGGTAGAATTACTTTAGCCTTGGGGGTTTGATATGCTTTTCTGTCTCATTCAAATCTATGCATTGTTGTTTCATACACATTCATGCTAGGGTTTTGATCTAGAGGATTAGATCTTGGCATTAAAATTTCAATACATACACACACACATTCTATTTCAATCAGCTATTCATGGAGGTGGAGACCACCAAAATAGGGGTTTGACTAAGGCAAAACCCTATATAGCCACCCCAAAACCCCCCTTTTTTTAGATATCTATAGTCATTGTTTCAGGAATCAGAGGACGGATTTGGGTAACCTTTTTTTGAACTTTCAGGATCTACAAACAAAATCAAAATCAAGCTTCAGAATAAAAATGTGGTATTTGACCTTTTATGAGGGTCAAACTAGACCTGCTACCGGAAAGATGAAACTTTTATGGGTTTTCTCCGTCTCGGATTTTTGATCACAGATCTGGTTGCAAAATCTTTTGAAACCTCATACAGACTTCAAAAAACAAGTATTTCCAAATCAATTTCACAATGGGGTATGTATCTTGACCTAATTAATTTTCAAGTATTTCCAGATTTACTTATGTTATGCCAATTCCAATTTCAATTCAAATGAATAAGTGTTGAATGTTAGGTACATTGCTAAGCTTCCATTTTCCCCTATTCAACTAGTAGTTCCAAATGTTTTTGTAAACATTGACATGTTACAACTCCTAGCTAAATACAACCCCAAAAATAAAAAATAAATGCAATGTTCAAGGAGAACCATTTCTTCTGAATGCTATAGAATACATTTATATAGTATCTGACTTGTATGACATGTAATCATGAGATAAATCATAAAGATCTCAAGAATAAATACACCAGAATGGATACCACTTATAAAAAGTGGATATTGCCTTTGCATAAACCAAGGATAAATGGAAATGATCTTTCTAAGTTTGATGAAAATGAAGAGCCTCCATTTCATGTAGAACTATTTGAAAAATATCTTCGATGCACTTACTACACAACTAGTCATGTATTGGGTATAGATGCCCCTGAATTCATGTTGATTGTCCCAATGGTGATTGTGGTTGATGTGAAAATCCATAATGCTTATTACCCATTTGATAATGCTTCCTACATAGACAAGATGATTGGGATAGGGTTAAAAGATTCCATTAGTAACTCTTATTTCATATATTTCAATCATTACTCCATCCTAATGCACACGATACTATATGTGGGTCAAAAAACCTTAAAATTGTAGATTGGGATGATGAGAATCAGCTAAGGCATGTACAAATATAGTCATTAGTGTAGGATAAAAGATATATGCAAAGTCTAATTATGTATATTTTGAAGAGTCTTTTGTAAGAACATTGTATATATTCTTTAACCACCCTTGTGATTACTAATTATCCCCTAAGATCAAGAGGTTTATGAGACCTCATGGGTTTGATGAAAGAAAGAATAGGTATTATTTCAAGGATTGTATTTAATGATTAGGGTGTATGAATTTGAGGACACCTTATTCCTATTTCCAAAGACTGTGTCAAACAAAGTGTCATATTTAGAATTTGTGAGACAAGTGGAGTATTCTAGCTTTATGAACCTGAGTTCATATGAAAATCAATCTCACATGTTATGTACTCTTCTCTTTGGTTATTTTATCATAGTGGCCATTTATGGATATGATCTTATCAGAGATAAATTGGCACATGTTATAACATGAAGAGTGGAGAACCAAGAAAAAACTTTGATCCTAAAGGTTTTATTATCTATATCCAAAAATGAATAGAGGTTGAGATACACTTATGTGGCATTTATTCATGATAGCCTCATAAGGAATATAGATAAACAAGAAGTAGAAAAAATCATAGATAACTATAATAGAGAAATGGAGCACAAGTGGAAGGAACTATAGTCCAGATTCAGTTCTTGTTGTCTCCAAGTGAGGAGTCTTCTTATGAAGATAGATTGTAGGATGATAAATGTGTTCCCAAGGGTTACTATGACCAAATTTCCTTAGTCAAAATTGAATATTTCCACACTCCCTTGAATAGAGATGAGGATATAGGTGAACAATCAAGTAATACAAATAATAACGCAAAACAATTGGCATGAAAAAAAAATTAGAGTTTAGATCATTTTTGTACAAATATAAAGGAGGATTACTTAGAAAGAGAATATTAAATATCACAACTATCAATGAGGCCAAATATCAATTTGAGCTCAAGACAAATACTAAAGAGGAGATGAATACAATGACCCTAAAAAGAGGCAAACAACTATTATGGGAAGCAATTTGTGACGATCTTTCCAAGATGGAACTTCAGTGCTAGGTATATGCACGAAGATGGGGAACCAAAGAGGTGCCAATTTTGTTTTGGTCCCGAAAAAGAAATAGGGCCTACACCCTATAGGGTGCACACCCTATGGTTTGGATTTCTTGACCCTAAGGCTTGGGCAATCCAAGTCATAGAGCATGCACCCTATATGAAAATAAAAACATGTAAAAAAACTTATAAATAGGGTGCACACCTTATAGTGCATACACCCTATTTTGCATGTGCCAAATGTGGCAACAAAAATCCAACAGGCCTTGACAAGCCAGTGTCAGCACCAGGCCCATATACATAAAATGTAACATTTAATTATAAGGATCTTCCTTTCTTGTACTTAATTTACATTTTATGTATATACTTTTAGTATGCTTGAGAGTGGTTTCATCTTCATAAGAGTTAAGGTAAAGATTCAAGAGTTTGAGGGTTTTTAGGAAATTTTTTACTCTTCCAAAATTTAGGAATCAACACATTGTCTTCAATATGATTCCCAATGGACTATTAATTATAACCTTAAGACATTGACTTGTGTATGATAATTTGAGGATCATTTATAATTGTATTGTTTATGATATGGTTAGTTTTGAAATTAATATATATGTTTAACCATGTTAGGAGAGAGAGAGAGCATTAATCGATGTAGTACACACTTTAGGGTTCTAAGTGGTTGTAATGTATCATAAGGGTTCATAATGGGTGCTAAGTGGTCCTAGGCACCCATAGGACACATTACAACTCCTTAGGAAACATTAGGACCTCTTAGGACCTCTTAGAACACATTAATCATTATAGGACACACTAATGGGTTCTAATGTGTAATAATATTTCCTAATGGATTTTAATGGGTCCTAAGTGGTACTAGGAACCCTTAGGACCCATTACAACCCCTTAGGATCCATTAGGATACATTAAGAATCATTAGGACCTATTAGAACACATTAATCATTGTAGGACACACTTTAGGGTTATAATGTGTCCTAATGGGTCCTAGGGGATTTTAATGGGTCCTAAGTGGTCGTAGGGACCCTTAGAAACCATTAAAACCTCCTAGGTCCCATTAGGACCCCTTAGAACACATTAATCATCATAACACACACTTTAGGATTCTAATGTCTCCTATGGGTCCTAATGTGTCGTAAGGGCTTTTAGTTGGTCCTAAGTGTTCCTAGGAACCCTTAGGACCTATTAAAACTATCTAGGACACATTACAACCCATTAGGACACATTAGGACTTATTAGGACCCCTTAGAACATATTAATCAATGTAGGACACACCTTAGGGTTCTAATGTGTCTTAAGGGGTCCTATTGTATCCTAATGTGTTGTAATGGATCCTAATGGGTCATAATGGGGTTCAAGAAGTCACAAGAACCCTCAAGACCCATTAGCACCCCTTATGACACATTAGGACCCATTAGAACATATTATAACCCATTAGGACATATTATAACACATTAGGATCCCTTAGAACACATTAATAATCATAGGACTCACTAAAGAGTTCTTAGTGGTCCTAATGTATCTTAAGGGGTCATAAAGGGTCCTGAGTGCTCCTAAAATACCTTAGGACCCATTATAGCCCCTTAGGATGCATTAGGACCCAATAGGAAACATTAGAACCCATTAATAACCCTTAAAATATGTAAAGGAGTGTAGGACACACTAATGGGTTTGAATGTTCCCTAATGGATCCTAATCTTTCCCAAGGGGTTTTAATGGGTCCTAAGTAGTCCTAGTAACCCTTAGGACACATGTGATGTAGGGGAATTCTTGGTCCTAGGTGAATCTGCATGGTGGTGTGCTACTTGGCCGGCGTTACTCGGTTGCAGCCTTAATCGATGGTCTCAATTATTGAAGGAAGCTTGGTCGTTGAAGGAACTCAGTGAGACTTCTTGTGCTCAATGGAACTGGTGCTCACTAATGCCTTTGTTTCTTGATGTTGCTTGGCTTGTTTGGTTGTTTAACCGGTGCTCAGTTGTTTCTCTGGCTCTCGATAGTTCTGGTTTACCAGCTAGAGTTTTGTGTGATATGTTTGGCCGACTTGGTGCATTTATTGTTGGTAGTTTTTGTTACAGGCTGACATGTTGAATTTAATTATTGTAAGGCTATTTGAGAGATGATTTGTATTGCATTTAATATTTTTTAGGGGGAGTTAATAGTTTCATCCAGCCGACTTGTGGCTGATGATTAGTATTTAAGGGGTGTTTGGGGTAGTTGTTTAGGTATGACTTAGAGAGATCATGAAAGAAGATTTGAGGGTATCAGATTAGCGAAGTTGTGGAAAAGTTCATGCAGGATCTTGCAAGATTAGATTGTTATCTGATATTTTGTAATAGCAAAGCTAGTGGGTTGCATACTTGGAGACAAGGAGATTTCTTGGAGGCTTGCGAGCTCAAGTTTAGATCTGCCTTAGGGTTTCCATCAGTTGCTAATAGTTTTTAGGACTGAACTAGATGGAGTTGTCTTGGATCTTGATGATCTTGTAGAATTGTTTGATTGTAATTGGCCCTAACCTGGAAGGCCTTACAGTCAGGCATGTTAATGGAAAATATGTTTTGATACATATCTTGTTGTTTTATTCCACTGTGTTATTCTGAAGCTACAAAGTTTGGACTATCCTTAATTGGATCCACCATCCTTTGCCTGTGTCAAGTGGTATCAAAGATGAGTTGATCTTGTGGAGTGAAGGTTGACCTAAAAGGGTTGATCTTGTGAAGTTAATCTTGTTGGTGAAGAGATCGTATGATCTGAGTTTCATATATGGAGCACTGAACTTGTGGAATCTTGCCCTAGTTGTTTATGCAAGGTGGCAGGCTGATTTGACTTGCATACAACATGGAGATTGTCATGAGGTAGTCGGTGTAGGGTTTGTTGCAGAGGGTTTTCTCTTATCTTTAAGGATGCCTCCGAGAAGATTGGACCCTAGAGTGATTGCAGACCTCTGTAATACTGTGGAATCTAGGATTACAGAGAAGGTGAAATCAAATTTCAGATCTGAGATGGAGTTGATGAAGAATGACATGGTTGTTGAGATCATGAGAGTTATTTCTGGTGTACCTCAAAATGTTGGTACTAAAGATGGTTATGAGGAAGCTATTGAAGACTTTGAACCTACTGGATCTAGTGGTGACAACTGGAGGGATAGATCGGATGAAGATAGAACTACTCGATTTCCTAGATTTGGAGCTCGGTTAAGTAATAGTTACCAAATGGAAGTTTCTACTTTCTCTGGTACTTTGAAGCCCGAGAATTTGATTGACTAGATTGGTGAACTTGAAGATTTCTTTGAGCTAGAAGAAATTGAAGATCCTCTTCGGGTGAGGTTAGCACAGACAAAGTTGAAAGGGCATGCTGCTCTTTGGTGGAAAGAATTACAAAGAGATAGAGAAGATGAACGTGAAATGAAGATCAATTGGTGGAGGTTGATGGTGACTAAGTTGAAAGCTAAGTTCATACCTGCTAACTATGAGCTTGACTTGTTGAAGAAGTTGCAGAATCTGAAACATAAGGATCTAACTGTTGAAGATTATACTGAGGAGTTCTACAAACTTACTATTTGGTTTGGAACTTGGTAAGGAAAAGGTAGATTGATATGTGAATGGTTTGAGATTCAATATTCAGGATGAGCTTGGTATGCTAAAGATTGATTCTGTTGAAGAAGCTTATTAGTATGCTCTAAAGGTGGAAGATAAGTTGAAGAGGAAATAACATAGTAATCCCCGAGGGAAGGAAAATATTGATCACTCAGTGAAGGATAAATCGATGATTGCAGAAGATGAACAGAAACTTATAGAACCGAAGAAGAAGATAGGTAGATTTATCTTTAAGGGCACTTTCTATAACTGTGGTGAAGGACACCGTTCTTTTGAGTGCACACAGAAGAAGCTTGGTGACCGACCAACTGCTGTGGTGAATGAAAATGTTGAGAATGAACCTAAATCTAAGAACGTTCTTCTTTGGCAAACATTGCTCGATACAAAGGAGGAACCTTGTTAGAGGAGTAACTTGTTCAGAACTCAGTGCAAGTCTAGAGGTAAACTTTGTGATGTTATTATTGATAGTGGTAGTATTGATAACCTTGTTGCTGAGGACATGGTTCAAAAAATTGGTTTGAGTAGAATGAGACATCCAAATCCTTATAGGATTGGCTGGTTGCAAGATGATCATGCTCTAGAAGTAAGAGAACAATGCTTTATTAATGTCCAGATTGGCTAGTATAAGGATCTTGTGTTAAATGTGATATTGTGGAAATTAATAGTTGTCATATATTACTCGGTAGACCTTGGAAATATGATTGCAAAGCTATGTATGATTGTGTGAAGAATGTGTTTACTATTGAGAAGGATGACAGGAAGTTTTCCTTGATGCCTTTTAATGCAGAGGTTACAGCCGGTAAGCTAGTGTACCCTTCACTTGGTTCCTACACTTCACAATTAACTATAGTGACTCAAGGATGTTCCCAATCCCTTAAGTTGGTCCAAATTACTCTATTGAATAAGTTTAGATCCCAAAAAACCCCTTTTGAAAAGTTAGGGGCTTAATCAAAGTTCTATGCAATTTTGCCTTTAGGGAAACTAGTCGTAAAAGGGACTTATAATGAAAACTCTTCACCAGCAGGTTTCCTGACCCTTCCCAAGTATGTAAATGGTCCTTATTTGACCTAAGGCCTCTAAATTAACAACTAGTTTGATCCCAACAAGACCGTACTATAGAGAACTAGACCTGCACATGGTTTTTCCTTGTAGCCCTCCTAGAGGTGATTTTCTACTCTAACTTTTGATCCACTGAGCATATGGCTAAGAACATAACATTTTTAGATACCCATTTGGGCATTATAAAATACTCCAAATCCTTGTCTCTCTATTCCAATCTGGCACCACCTAACTTCCACCTTGCACACAGACCTAATAGGCCTAATTAAGCTTGGTTTACAAAGGAGATGTGAGATGTAGGGTTCTTGGAATAGGTACAGGGATCCATAAGTGTTTATTCAACCCCAAATGACTTCAATCCACTCTTACTTCCTTCCTTTAACTCATCTATACACTCTTACACACTTCTTCCTTATCAACTAGACTGAATTTCCTTCGCAAATTCAGACTAGGGCCTGATGCATGGAGGCCTTTCCCTTTGAGCCACAAAAAAATCCTTTGGAATCCATAAGTATATGGACCTAACTTGCATCCTGAAAATTTCCAGAGAAAACCCATGGTTGGATGACAAGTTAGGCCCCCATTTGTATTCAGGGCTCTAGAAACCCTTAATTCCGGAACTGTTTATAAAGAAATTCAATTAACTTGAACATAAGATCTTATAACTCCTTAAAATAAATAAAAGTATACACTAACATGCAACACATTAATTACACATGCAAATGAGGCCTTCACACAGCCGTACACGCCCGTACAAATCTGAAAAATGGCTTAAAAATGCTGAAAACTTTGTATTCCTTTGCACCAGTCATACAAAATCTTCTTCTATCCTTATGGTTCGAAGTTATTAAGCATAAATAACCTTAAAAGTGAAGGTAAAATTTTTGGAAAACTCAGATGACTCTTGAGTTTCCAAATTCAAACTCTTTGAGCAAAAATTAGAAAGTTGCAACAGCAACTTTTATTGCAATTTTGCAAAATATGCATTTTTAAAACTCGGTAAAGGTTATGATTTCATGTTGAGATCAAAACCTATCAATATGCTTTTTGAAATTAAAACTAATCTATATGAACCCTTAAACTCTATAATGTTGTCCTAGCAAACTATTACTATCTAGGTGAATCCCATAACCTAAGGTATCTTAGGCTTATATTTTGCCAAAAGATCCTTGATTATACATCAGGATTCCAAATTAAAATTAGGATGGATTCATCCTATTTATTACAAAAATTAACAAAGCAATAACTTTTTACTAATGGAGGGTGCCCTGCACCATACTCCCTAAGACAAAATTAACTCAAGTCCCTTGAGTTTGGGTATCCTTGAGGTTGAATCCAAGTTTCTTGATGTTTTCTGGTGTAAGCCATGTTGCATCTTCCTTTGGATGATCTTTCCATTTAACTAAATACTCATAGTAACTTGCTCTCCTTGTTTGTTTTTCTAACCTCTTGTTTAGTATGCAATCAACCTCAGGTTTCTTTGCCATTGGAAGATCTTGCAGCTCCTGAATCTCTGATGGATCTTCAATGCCTGAATTTGGAGTGTCAAGAGTAGGGGTCTTGTATGGATATAGGTCAGCTACATTGAAGATTGGGGATAAGCCAATATTAGGAGGCAATTCCAACCTATAGGCATTGTTGCCACATTTTTTCAGAATTTTAAATGGCCCTATCTTCTTCATCATCAGTTTGGTATACTTCTCTTTGGGTAGTCTTTCTTTCTTAAGATGAGCCATTATCATGTCTCCTTCTTTAAATTTAACATCTCTCCTTTTAGAATTTGCTACTTGTTTGTACTTGATGGAGCTTTGATGTAACTTGTCTTTAACTTGTTGATGTATATTCTTCATTGCCTCTACAAAGTCTTCAGCTTGTGCACTTTTTGGACCAATTTCAGGGACATTTCTTAGTTCTAAAACTCCTCTTGGGTGTGAGCCATAAACTATTTGAAAAGGACTAAGTCCTGAACTTCTATTGATAGAGTCATTGTATGAGAACTCTGCTTGGGGAAGAATTGAATCCCATGCAACTCCATACTCTTTTGTTAAACATCTTAACAGATTCCCTAGAGATCTATTTGTGACCTCAGTTTGTCCATCTGATTGAGGATGGTATGCCGATGACATGGCCAAATTTGTTCCCAATTTATTCCATAGGGTACGCCAAAAATGTCCTACAAACTTTAGGTCCCTGTCTGAAACAATGGTTAGTGGTAAACCATGGAGCCTAACAATTTCTTTGAAGAAGAGTCATGCAATGTTTGAGGCATCATGAGTTGTCTTGCATGGTATGAAGTGTGCCATTTTGGAGAACCTATCCACCACTACAAAAACACTATCATAACCAGCTCTTGTCTTTGGAAGTCCCAATACAAAGTCCATGCTGATGGAGTCCCAAGGTTTATTTGGAATTGGTAATGGTGTGTATAATCCTGCATTATAACTGGTTCCCTTTTCCTTTTGACATACTAGGCAGCACTCCACAATTTTTTTTATTTCTGTTTGCATCTTGGGCCAGAAGTAGAACCTCCTTACGAGTTCAAGTGTCTTATCAAGGCCAAAGTGACCTGATAGACATCCACAATGCTTCTCCTTTATGATGTTTTCCCTCATAGAGCAATTTGGGATACATAATTGAATCCCCTTAAATAGTAAGCCTTCTTGAATCATGTATTCATCAAATTCAATGTGATACCTATCTCCTAGCTCCAAGAAAACTTGATAAATCTCTTTGAAATCTGCATCATTGGGGTACATATCTCTTAGGGCAGAGATTCCCAGACTTTCCAAGGTTATATTTTGTATGGTTAAGTTTCTCCTACTTAAAGCATCAGCTACTTTGTTGGTGACTCCTTTTTTATGCTTAATGGTGAAAGTGAATGCCTGCAAATATTCCATCCACTTGAGGTGCCTATGATTCAACTTCTCCTACCTGTTAAGAAAACTCAAAGCATGATTGTCAGTATAAACAATAAAATCTTTTGGCAACAAGTAATGCCTCCACTTTCTCAATGATTGAACCATGGCATACATCTCTAGATCATATGTAGAGTATTTTTGCTTAGCTTCATTAAGATTTTCACTAAAAAATGCCATAGGCCTGCCTTCTTGACTGAGAACACCTCCAATTGCCCTCTTACTAGCGTCACATTCAATAGTAAAAACCTTGTGAAAATCAGGGAGTGTTAGGATATGCTATTTGGCTATTCTTGTTTTCAGATATTCAAATGATTTGTTTGCTGCATCAGTCCATGTAAACTTGCATTTTCTATCTCCTTTGATAGTATCTATCATGGGAGCACTTACCCCATTGAAATCTATTATGAATTTCCTATAGAAACTAGCCAATCCATGGAAACTCTTGACTTCACTAAAGGATTTTGGAGTAGGCCAGTTCACTATTGCTTCAACCTTAGCTAGATCCATTTTTAGATTGCCCTTGGAGATCACAAAACCAAGAAATATCAACTCTTCCTGCATAAACACACATTTTTCCAAATGTATCCTTAACTTTTCTTTATGCAATGTCTTCATCACCATATCAAGATGTGTTAGATGTTCTACTTTACCTTTGCTAAATATCAAGATGTCATCTAAGTAGACAACCACAAAATGGTTTATAGGTTTGAGTACCTCATTCATCAATCTCATGAAGGTACTAGGAGCATTTGAAAGACCAAAAGGCATCACTACCCATTCAAACAAAACCTCATTGGTTTTGAAAGCTATTTTCCACTCATCCCCCTCTCTTATTCTAATTTGATGGTACCCACTCTTGAGATCAATTTTTGAATAGTACTTTGCCCCTCCTAAACAGTCCATAAGGTCTTCAATTCTTGGCATAGGAAACCTATATCTGATGGTTATCCTATTAATGGCTCTTGAGTCCGTACATAATCTCCATGTTCCTTCCTTTTTAGGGGCTAGGACTCCAGGGACAGCACAAGGGCTTATGCTCTTTCTAATGAAACCTTTTTCCAACAATTCTTGTATTTGCGTAGCAACCTTAGCATTTTGGGCAGGTGTTAATTTGTATGCAGCCTTATTTGGTAAGGTAGAGCCAGGTATGAAGTTAATGCAATGACTAATACTCCTCTTAGGTGGTAGAATATCAATACTTTTGTCTGCAATCAATCCTTTGTACTTGCTTCACAATTTTGCTACTTCCTTGGGGCCAACATTGCTCTGAATTTTCTGATTATCTGGTGTCTTCTTGGGCTCTGTTTTGGGCTTGACTATGATGGAAAAATAGGGTGTATCTTTCTCCTTAAGGACTTTTAGAAACTCCTTTTCTCCTACCAACATAACACTGCTCTTTAAGGGTTGCTCTTTATCACAATCTGGTAAAGGTGTCATAGTATAGCTAATTCCATTCTTGGTTAAGGTATACACATTTTTCTTCCCTTCATGTTGGGCAGAAACATCATATTGCCAAGGTCTTCCAAGGAGAAGATGGCATGCATCCATGTTAACAACCTCACATAAAACTTTGTCTTTATACTCTCCTATTTGGAAGGCTACCCAACATTGCTCATCTACCAAGGTTTGCTGATCTTTATTGAGCCAAGACACTCTATATGGGTTTGGGTGTGGGATTTTCTTTAAACCAAGTTTATCAACCATTGTATTTGACACTAAATTCTCTTTGGAACCAGAATCAACAATAACTTTGCAAATCTTACCAAGTACCTTGCAGTGTGTCCTGAAAAGATTCTTCCTTTGTGATGGCTCCTTTGGGCATGGTAGTTGCAGTAGAGTCCTATTGAACATTATACTCACTCCTTGTTCAGGCTCTGCAGGTCTGGAGAGGGTGGTGTGATATGAGGCCATGCTTTGACAATCTTCTTCTTGTGTGATTTGAACTCTTCTATCCCCTCCTGAGGTATTGGCCTTGTTAGGGCACCTAAATGATTGGTGTCCAATCTGATTGCATGTGAAACACTTTCCAGTGAAAGTAGAATTACTTCCCCCTCCTGTCCTTCCTCTATTGTTGCCCCTATTTCCTCTAAAATTGCCTCTGTTCTGATTTTCTTTATCAAATTCCTGATGATTAGAATCTCCTTATTGCCTTAGAGATGGACCTCTTCCTGGAAACCTCCCTCTACCTCTGAAATTATTCCCTCTGCCTCTATTATTTTTTTCTCCTCTCCTCTTTTGTTTTTCTTCAATTTTTGCAGCCATCTAATAACATTGGTGTACACTTTGAGGGTAGAATAGGCTCAACTCATCTTGTATGTTGTACTTGAGTCCATTCATGTATCTAGCCAGTCGTTGGGTTTCACTTTCAGGAATCCTAGCCTTCATAGAGAGTTTGTGAAACTCATCAGTATAAGACCCTACATCAAGGTCCTTCTACTTAAAATTTTGTAATTTCTTATGGAGAGTGACTTCATAGTCCTCTAGAACAAATTGCTTCTTTATTTCTATTAGCATCTTTTTCCATGTAGTGATAGGCTCTTTCTCTTTTTCAATCCTTTCCCTTTGTAGGAAATTCCACCAACTTAATGCAGGTCCTTTGAGCTTGGACTTAGCAATCTTGGTCCTCTGTGAACTAGGAATGTCTTCACATTCAAAGTAGTTTTCTAGAGCCTCTATCCAGTCCATGCACTCCTCAGGGTTCATCTTACCCATAAACATAGGTAGGTCTGGTTTGCTGTCTGTCCTACCCATTCTTTCCAAAGCTTCTAACATCCTTTGCTCCTCATATAGTTTTCCTTTTCCTCCATTGCTATCATCTTGTTCCTCTTCAAACTCAGACTCTGAATCTGAATCCTCATCATGTACCTTGTTGGGTTGAGCATTCTTTAGTTTCTCAATCTCAGCTTCCATCTTCCTATTCTTGGCTGCTTGCTCCTTCACTATCTTTGCAAGCTCTATGTTTGTGATTCTCAGGGGTATCTCCCCATAAAAAGATTCATTTTTCTCTGACATGTCTCTTCCCAAGAGCTTTCCCAAGCTCTGATACCACCTAATGCAGAGGTTACAGCTGGTAAGGTAGTGTACCCTTCACTTGGTTCCTACACTTCACAATTAACTATAGTGACTCAAGGATGTTCCCAATCCCTTAAGCTGGTCCAAATTACTCTATTGAATGAGTTTAGATCCCACAAAACCCCTTTTGAAAAGTTAGGGGCTTAATCAAAGTTCTATGCAATTTTGCCTTTAGGGAAACTAGTCCTAAAAGGGACTTATAATGAAAACTCTTCACCAGAAGGTTTCCTGACCCTTCCCAAGTATGTAAATGGTCCTTATTTGACCTAAGGCATCTAAATTAATATCTGGTTTGATCCCAGAAAGACCGTACTATAGAGAACTAGACCTGCACATGGTTTTTCCTTGTAGCCCTCCTAGAGGTGATTTTCTACTCTAACTTTTGATCCACTGAGCATATGGCTAAGAACATAACATTTTTAGATACCCATTTGGGCATTATACAATAATCCAAAGCCTTGTCTCTCTATTCCAATCTGGCACCACCTAACTTCCACCTTGCACACAGACCTAATAGGCCTAATTAGGCTTGGTTTACAAAGGAGATGTGAGATGTAGAGTTCTTGGAATAGGTAAAGGGCTCCAGAAGTGTTTATTCAACCCCAAATGACTTCAATCCACTCTTACTTCCTTCCTTTAACTCATCTATACACTCTTACACACTTCTTCCTTATCAACTAGACTGAATTTCCTTCGCAAATTCAGACTAGGGCCTGATGCATGGAGGCCTTACCCTTTGAGCCACAAAAAAATCCTTTGGAATCCATAAGTATATGGACCTAACTTGCATCCTGAAAATTTCCAGAGAAAACCCATGGTTGGATGACAAGTTAGGCCCCCATTTGTATTCAGGGCTCTAGAAACCCTTAATTCCGGAACTGTTTATAAAGAAATTCAATTAACTTGAACATAAGATCTTATAACTCCTTAAAATAAATAAAAGTATACACTAACATGCAACACATTAATTACACATGCAAATGAGGCCTTCACACAGCCGTACACGCCCGTACAAATCTGAAAAATGGCTTAAAAATGCTGAAAACTTTGTATTCCTTTGCACCAGTCATACAAAATCTTCTTCTATCCTTATGGTTCGAAGTTATTAAGCATAAATAACCTTAAAAGTGAAGGTAAAATTTTTGTAAAACTCAGATGACTCTTGAGTTTCCAAATTCAAACTCTTTGAGCAAAAATTAGAAAGTTGCAACAGCAACTTTTATTGCAATTTTGCAATTTTGCAAAATATGCATTTTTAAAACTCGGTAAAGGTTATGATTTCATGTTGAGATAAAAACCTATCAATATGATTTTTGAAATGAAAACTAATCTATAATGAACCCTTAAACTCTATAATGTTGTCCTAGCAAACTATTACTATCTAGATGAATCCCATAACCTAAGGTATCTTAGGCTTATATTTTGCCAAAAGATCCTTGATTATACATCAAGATTCCAAATCAAAATTAGGATGGATTCATCCTATTTATTACAATAATTAACAAAGAAATAACTTTTTACTAATGGAGGGTGCCCTGCACCACCTTTGCTAGATACAACACTCGTTAGGAGAAGTCTAAGTATTGGTAGCCGAGTTGATTTGGTAGATCCTGAGAGAATGAATGATCAATTTGGAGAATGGACTTGTGTGTTGTCAAGAAAAGACTTGAAGAGATAGAGGAAGCTAAACTGGAAGTGTATGCAAAGTAAAAAGGTGGAGGACTTGTATGTGAAGAACCAGTTTGGGGTTTATGTGTTGAATCCTAGAAGATGTTCTTCTCACATATGAGCATATTTTCAAACCTGGGGTGTCTGATGCAGGGGCATTCTTGGTCCTTAATGAATCTACATGGTGGTGTGTTACTTGGCTGGTGTTACTCATTTTTAGCCTTAACTGATTGTCTTAGTTATTGAAGGAAGCTTAGTCACTGAAGGAACTCGGTGAGACTTCTTGTGCTCTGTGGAACTGGTGCTCGATAATGCTTGTGTTGCTTAGTGTTGCTTGGCTTGGTCGGTTGTTTCACTGGTGCTTGTTTGTTTCTCTAGCGCTCGGTAGTTTTGGTTTATTGACTGGAGTTCTGTGTGATTTGTTTGGCCGACTTGGTGCATTTATTGTTGGTAGCTATTGTTACTGGCCGACATGTTGAATTTAATTATTGTAAGGTGCCGACTTGTATTGCATTTAATATTTTTTAGGGGGAGTTAATGGTTTCATCCAACCGACTTGTGGCTGATGATTAGTATTTAAGGGGTGTTTGGGGTAGTTGTTTAGGTATGACTTAGAGAGATCATGAAAGCATATCTGAGGGTAGCAGATTAGCTAAGTTGTGGAAAATTTCTCGTGAGATCTTGCAGATCAGATTGTTATCTAATAGTTTGTAATAGAAAAGCTAGTGGGTTGCATACTTGGAGACAAGGAGATTTCTTGGAGGCTTGCGAGCTTGATTTTAGATCTGCCTTATGGTTTCCATCAGTTGTTGATAGTTTCCAGGACTGAACTAGCTGGAGTTGTCTTGGATCTTGATGATCTTGTAGAATTATTCTGATTGTAATTGGCCCTAACCCGAAAGGCCTTACAGTTGGGCATGTTAATGGAAAATATGTTTTGATACATATCTTGTTGTGTGGTGTTGTGTTATTCCACTGTGTTGTTCTGAAGTTGCAAGGTTTAGACTGTCCTTAATTGGATCCACCATCCTTTGCCTGCGTCAGCATGAAAACTCCTTAGAACCCATTAAGACCCATTAGGATATATTAGGACCCATTAGGAACCCTTAGAACACATTAATCATTGTAGGACACACTTTAGGGTTCTACTATGTCCTAATGGGTCCTAATATATCTTAAGGGTTTTTAATGGGTCCTAAGTGATCCTACAACCCCTTAGGACCCACTACAACCCCTTAGGATGCATTAGGACCCATTAGGACACATTAGAACCCATTAATACCTCTTAAAATACATTAAAGGGCATATGACACACTAATGTGTCCTAAGGGATCCTAATGTATTATAAGGGATTATAATGGGTCCTAAGTGGTCATAGGAACCATTACAACCCATTATGACCCCTTAGGACACATTAAAACCCATGAGGACATATTAAGGCCCATTAGGACCACTTAGAATACATTGATACTCTTAGGACACACTTTAGGGTTCTAATGTGTCCTAATGCATCCTAATATGACCTAAGGGATTGTAATGGGTCCTAAGTGGTCCTAAATTCACTTAGGAACCATCATAACCACTTAGGACACATTATAACCCTAAAGTGTGTCCTAGGACTATCAATGTGTTTTAAGGGGTTGTAATGGGTCCTAATGTGTGCTAATGGATCTTAATAGGTCCAAAGGGGTCATAATTGGTCCTAAGGGTTATAAGGACCACTTAGGACCCATTAAAACCCTTTAGCAAACATTAGGACCCATTAAAACCCTTTAGCAAACATTAGGACACATTAGAAACCATTTCTGTGTTTTATGATGATTAATATGTTCTAAGGGGTCCTAAGAGGTCCTAATGTGTCTGAAGGGGTCCTAATCAGTCCTAATGTGTCATAAGGGGTCCTAATACCACTTAGGACCTATTATGACCCCTTACAATACATTAGAACCACTTAGAACCCTAAATTTTGTCCTATGATGATGAATGCTCTCTCTCTCTCTCTCTCTCTCTCTCTCTCTCTCTCTCTCTCTCTCTCTCTCTCTCTCTCTCTCTCTCTCAACATGGTTAAACATATATTTTAATTACCAAACTAGCCATAGCATAAATAATACAATAAGAAATGATCCTCAAATGATCATGCACAAGTCAAGGGTTTAAGGTTGAAATCAATATTCTACTAGGAATCATGTTGAAGACAATGTGTTGATTCCTAAACTTTGGTTGTCTAAAATTTCCTAAAACCCCTCAAAATCTAGAATCTTTATCTTAACTCCTATGAAGCTAAAACCACTCTCAAACCTCCTAAATGTATACACATAAAATATAACTTAAGTATAAGGTATGTAACTTATACTTAAATGTTATATTTTATGTATGGTCCTAGTGCTGAAATTGGCCTAGTAGGGCTTGATGGTTTTTATTGCCACATTTAGTGAGCGCCAAATAGGGCATGCGCACTATTTAAAATGTTTTTTTGCATGTTTTTATTTTCACGTAGGGAACATGCCAAATAGGGTGTATGCCTTGTAGGGTATGCACCCTATTTGGCATGCATCCTTTTAATTTCATTGGGATCCACCAAGCCTAAGGCTTGGATTTTCCTTAGGAATCCAAACCAAAGGCTTGGAGTATTCAAATAGGTCTAAGACATATTTTCCAATAAACAAACAAAAAAATTAGTTTTTTTCATGTGTGCTCCCTGTTAGGTTTACATGTGGTTCAACAATGACAAAATCAAACAACATGATGCTCTAGATGTTTTTTCTAGCTATCTAACCATATAACTTATTTTGAATTCTGATTATGTTAATATTTTGATCTCTAATTTTATTTTGTAAGTATGTCCAACTTTTTTCATAAACCAACGTATTGTATTTTGGATCGTTCGTCAAATTTTGAAACAAGTTACTTTTTTAGAAACTAGACTCCATTCTAGACGCTTAAAAAAAGGTTTTGATTTTGAATTACTTTTCAATGATTTTAAGTAGGAGAACACATAAATTTCATGTTTTCAGGATTTGTGCACTTCAAAAAGTTATAAAAACTCATACATTTATTTTTTTTTAAAGGTAGAAAAATATAGGATAAACTACATGGTGTTAGATAACATATCACCAAATTGATTAAAAAAATCTTTAAAAAAAGTTAACATTTTAGGGGGAGCACACCATATGCTATGTTATATTTTTTGACATAAAATAAGACCACTTTTTGTGCTCCCCACTTTTGAGGTCCTTAATCTCCACCAATTAAAAAATAAATTAGTAGTTTAGAAACTAGATTCAGAGTAATACAACTCTTGTTCTTGTCGCATCTTGAAATTTTGAGTCTAACTATTTTAAATTTCTCATCGATGACCAAAGTTTGTTGATTTTAGAAAAACAAGTGGAACCATATACCCCCCTTTTTGGTCCCCCATCTTTGTGCACTTACCCCGATGCTTTGGTGTTTCATATTTTTATACATGGTGGGGAAAATCAACATCAAATTGAATCCAAAAGCATAGATTAAATATACATTGGATAAGGATACAATCCTGATGAGAAGTATGTGTTGATATGGGAATTATATCCACCACATAGGAAACCAAATACTATTGACAAAGGGTTTTAGTTAACAGATAGGTCTTCTAATGCTATAACTCTAGCCCATAATAAAACCTTATCTACTAACAATAGTTGAAAGAGATCTCTATTAGGTCAATATCTTAATTGACATGTACAACTCCCTAGAATAGATATTCAATGAATACATTCTTTTGTATTTACAAAATATAACAGGGGTATACTCTTAACTTGAGAGTAAGAGAGGTTTCTAATGGATATTCATCACCATGATATACACATGAATGAATAAGAGACTTATATGAATATGTACTGTGCTATTTCCCATAACCATGAAAATAAAACACAACAACAAATTATTAAACCACAGTTTGCATATACAATCTCACAACCATGAAACCATACATACAAAACATCTACTGAATGAAAATAAAACTATCAAACAAAATGAATATGATAGAATGTAGCCAATTTAATGCTTCTCGGATCATCTTGTAATCATAAATTTACAGAAAGCACAGTTCCATAAAATATACAACTAATTGATCTCATTTACTATTAATTTATTCAACAACAAAATCACAAATCTAACAATGAACAATAACTATAGTTCAATTTTTGAATCACGCTCAATTGTCACAACAAAAGGGGAAAATTTTGAACCAAAGTTGTCGATCATTCACATAATGTTTAACAGAGATATAAATAGTTTGTGCCTTCCCACGATGGTTACAATATGGGAATCTTGAAAAGTAAAGACAACAACAAAATTGACAAGTGTTGGCTATAGCTAAATCGTACTATACATAAGAAGAGACTTATGAAGTCTTTCCACTTTCCATCTTCTCTATTCCTTTGCTAGCTGATTTCTGATACTCTTCCATTTTTGTGAGCACACGCATCATTTCATTATCTTATGGTATGATAACATGATCATTTATTACCATCTAATACACATGGTCTTTCTTTACTTCTACGACCTCTTTGGACAAGTCTTGGGCATCTTGGTTAGTAGTGGATAGTAAAGCATCAATTATTGTAAGTTTGTACATGTCTCCACCTTGGTATGTTTTGGGATTGGTGATCCTATCTATATTGTTTTGATATGTGCCCTTCATCTCTTCAATATCGATGATGTCCTCCCCTTTTCTTTGGTGTGATTTGCAGCCCAAATCTATGAAACATTTCTCCATCTATCAGATGCTCTTTTTGAGGATATCCACCATGCTTCCCAAATGTTTAAGGACTTCGATCATGCTATCCCTTTGGAAGGTCAGGGAAAATATCCACTTTTGTAGTGGTTCATCAGTGGTTTTTAAAATGTCGAGGTTGACAGCATCTTCACTCTTCATTTTCATCAGATCATGTAACAATGCTATTATTTGTTCATATGAGCTTCTTTCTTCTTTTACTAGCTCAATATTTGTGACCACCACATATTTGAGTTGAATGAAGATTTTGTAATAGGATCCTAGGCAATCTATGAGTGGCAAGCCTCTGGATTTGAGATATCTTTTGCAGTCTCTCCCTATTTGCCCCATGTGTCTATCTTCATGCAATTATGTGATCAAATCCTGGGTGGAGTCAACTATGGGATCAAAAACTCCATCTAGGGGAAACCTGGGCTGAGAGGAGAGAGGAGTGAGGATTCTTTTGATATAGTCAAAGATATGGATGACAGTAGACTTGATTTTTGCCTTATCATCCTTCATCTCATCCAACATCTCCCTTACCTCTTGATATGTGAATTCTCACATATCCACTGTGTGGTCATGCTAAGGGGGACCCATATCAATTTTATTTACATCAAATTTTGCAGGGGACAACCAATTGAGATTTTCCTGAGATTTGGATTGCATGACTTCCATGATCACATGCCATGTTTCTCGGTCTTTACCTAGGGAAGCTAACTTACACTATTTTTCTTCATTCTCCTAGGAGTGGGGCACATTTTCATGATTTGAGAAATCAAATCTTTGGGAGGGGCACTATCCTCTTCTACTTTTCTTTTTCGCTTAATGGTTTTATCCAACCATGAGGGCGTGGCCAAAACCTATTAGGATGACACTGAGCTTTCTATATCAAATAATTTCCTCACTACAAGAGGGGTATTCACTTGACTAGATGAGAATAGATATTTGGGTACCTTAAGAGGAGAAAAACTAACAAGTTTATTTCCTACATCATTCTGTGGTCTCAGTGGTTACTCGCCCTGAGATTATTCTAGAGGGTTTTCTTGCAAATCCATATCTTGCCCTTATGATTCTCTCTTCTTTGGTTCCTCCTATGACTCAAGGCTAATGAATGGGATTGGTCCGCTTCCACAAGTGGGAGAGATACCTTGATTCTTCTCAGGAGGTTGTTCATCTCCTCTTGTAGTTTGTGAAGTGCTCAGAACATGTCAAACCACTTCCAAAGTCCTAGCTAGAGTTATTACTGGACTTTAAGTTTGAGTTGAAGGAGGCACAAAGGAGCTTGTTGTTGACACCTATTAGTTTAGATATATGAATTTAATTTGGTGTAGACATAATTAAATTTTAAAATATTTATTTAATTTATCTTTCAAATTTCACATGAATATTAATATATTTTATTTAAAAAATAAGTTTTTCACTCATAAATTACGTTTTAAGTTTTCTACTTTGCAATAGTTAAATTTGTTGAGTCTGTATAAAATTGTATTTCTTCTATTCAATAGAAAAAATATTGAAGTCATCCCCAAATTTTGTAAGGGCCAAGGGAAAAAATAATTGAAGTATTTTAGAAAAATATTAATGTAAGTATTTAAAAAAATAATAATTTATTTTTTTAAATTATTTCAAGTAGTTTAAATGGTATTTGTTTTGTTATTTTAATTTTTTTGGCTAAGATAATGGAGATTGTACCTATTGCAAATACATATAGTCATACTTATTTTTATGACTTTAACATTTTTATATTAGACAATTAATTTGAATTTATATGAATTTTTATATTTTTAATTTTAATTTTATTATATATATATATATATATATATATATATATATATATATATATATATATATATATATATATATATATATATATATATATATATATATATATATATATATATATATATATATATATATAATCTTGATCATTATTGTATTTAGGAGAGAGTAAAAATTAAATTTTGATCTATTTTTTCTTTATTGGGAATAAAAAGGAGTAATTTTACAATATAAATTTTAGGTAGAGGAGAAAAGCAATTTTTTTAGTAGAAATTTTAGGTAGAGAAAAAAAGAGATTAGGAAATAAAAATTTCAAGCAGAGGGGAAAAAGGTTATGTTATAGAAAAAGTAAAGGTGGAATAAATAAAAAATTAGAATTGCTAAATTTTTAAAATAATACCTTACTTATAATATTGCTAAATTTTAGTAGATGATATCAATTTAATATTTAGACATAAGAATGTTGAAATTGTTGAATTGTCTAGGTTGCACTAAGTATATCAATGAGCACTAGGAGAAAAATAAAATTCTGCTGGTGAAGAACAATTCAAAAAACAAGTACTACTTTGCAAAGGTCAATGCATCATGGTCATAACAAACCTATGGACACAAGTAGGAGCAACAATTGACATCTACAAAATAGGGAGACATGGCCTAACATTCACAACGTTGTCCAAAGTCAAGTCGTCACATGACCGCCACATTCAATCCATGTTCTCCTTCGAGAGATACTCTAAAATGCAAACAATCCATACACAATCATTAGGAAAAAAGAAGAAGGTATACAATAGAATTGATAGTTTGTATATGGCGATTATATTCTCTTTCATAATGAGTGACAAAGATTTATTGGTTTGTATTTTCCTATCTATTGACAATTAAATCATAAGAACATTGCAAGTGTAGTCCCCTTGCATATTATGACAACTTGATAGTAGTAACAACAAAATATTGACATATGATAAAAATAATTATTCTTGTCCCTTTCTATTGATTTTTTTAAAATGATTATTCAATAAATATCTTACTATCAACGTACCCATTGCACCTTATTGATACAAATGCTAATATAAATCTAAGTTGTCATTTTCCAATTTGAAATAGATGCACTTAATTTATTGAAATTTTTAATTCTAAATTTGATTAGTTCTTTATGATAAGAATAAATAGCGAATTATATAGCAAACAATATTTACCCAACAGAAGAATTTCAAGTGATAGCAAGACGAACATGATCAATTTCCCTGTTTATATTGTTAAAACAGAAAATATACAAAACATGGAGATAGATCTTTAAAAAATTCAATAATATTTTATGCACAAAGAAAGCAAAACATTCATATATTAATGGTTTTATACTTCAGACAGACTTTACTTTTTAACACCAAAACATGGCAAGAGATGAGAGACCTCATTTCCAACCTGGGTACATTTCAAGCTTGTTTACTTCATCCATATACACCTGGTTACTGTTATCACACAGAAACCGGAATAGTTCTATCATTCTATGGTATTTTATGAATATTATCTGACGGTATAATAATATATTATCAAAACAAAAAATCTGTGCGTCAGTCCAGGTCTTTGAATTTATTCGTCTAGATCTAAGGCCTTGCACATCAACTTCACTACTTCCAGTTTGTCTTGGAGTTCAACAACTTTGGGAGAGTCGCTGTCACCCAACCATTTTTCAACCTCGGTGAAGGTCGATATGAGATGATTTGACAGAGCAGCACGCATAGACCCTTCTTTCTTTCCCTTCATCGCCCTCTTTCTCATGTTCCAAACGTAACTTTCCAGCTTGTTTTTCACAACATGCTTTTCCTTCGCTTCTTCGTCCTCCAGACGAAATTTTTCTGCATCAGCTATCATTCTCTTTATCTCTTCATAGCTCAGTCTCCCACCTTCATTAGTAATGATAATCTCTTTTCTTGCGCCGCTTCCCACTTCAAAACAAACTTTAATACTTGCCTCTCCAAATGGGGCAGGGGTAATCCTTGTCAATACAAATTCTCCGAGTAGATTGTTGTCTGCAGCCAGAGATCTTTCGCCTTCGTAAACCGAGAAACTTACAGATATTTGATCGTCATATGCTGTAGTGACAACTGTCTTCTTGCGAGTGGGAAGCGGAGTATTCCGCGGAACGACTACCTTAAAGACACCACTTTTTAGTTTGATTCCAAGACTCAAAGGCGTGACATCCATCAAGACAATGTAAACATCTGCTTCAAGGGCAGCTCCATAGGCTATTGCTTCGTCGGGATTTACACCTCTGGAGAGCTCCTTCCCATCGGAGAAATCTTGAACCATTTCCTGCACCTTTGGTATTCGTGATGACCAATGTCTTCACCTTGGCATCTTCCACGCATTTCTTCGATTTCCATGCACTTCTCAAATAAATCAATGTTGATTTCCTCAAAAGTAGCTCTCCTGATCTTGAGGAAAAAATCATGCCCTTCGTAGAGACCGTCGATATCAATTACAGTCTCTACCACTAAAGACAAACTTCTCTTTGCCCTTTCGCACTCGGAACGTAGTCGCCGAAGAGCTTTTGCACTGGCACACAAATCTGTTGTGCACAGTGGGCGAGCATCCTATTGTCAAAATCTTCACCTCCCAAATGCGCCTCTCCCCTAACGGCTTTCACCTCAAATTTTCCGTCATGAACAACAACAATAGAAACATCGAAGGTACCTCCACCAAGGTCAAACACCAGAATGTGTTTCTTCTCTTCCTTGTCTTTACCGAAACCATAAGCTATGGCTGCAGCGGTCGGCTCATTCATAACATTCAGACCTGCAATTCGACCAGCGTCTTTCGTCATTTTTCTTTGGGAGTCACTGAAGTAGGCAGGCACCGTAATGACTGCGTTCTTCACCTCAGTTTCAAGAAATTGTTCAGCGGAAGTTTTCATTTTCATTAAGACCATGGATGAGATTTCCTCTGGCGCAAAGAGCTTCTTCTCACCCTTGTAACTCGCTTCAACCATTGGCTCGCCAGCTTTCCCTGAAACAACTTTGAAAGGCCACAGTTTCATGTCGGCCTGCACATATGAATCGGTAAATCGCCTTCCAATAACTCTTTTCACGTTGAAGACGGTGTTATGAGGATTAGATGAAATTTGAAACTTGGCAGCCTCTCCTACGAGTCTCTCGGTGGGAGTAAAGGCAACCATAGAAGAAGTAGTTCTGTTTCCTTGGTCATTGACAATGATTTCAACTCTGTCGTTCTGCCATGTTCCCACAAAGCTGTAAGTTGTTCCCAGATCAATGCCAATAGCCTTATCTTTTTTTCCCTTGCCTTCCATTTTCGTACCTACACCTTCTATATTTCGTGATTCTATGACCTGTTAAAATTACTCTGAAAGTCTTCTATTTAAGGGCAATCTGTGGAATGTGGTTGCTAGAGAGCCGCTGGATAGACGCTGTAATAAGCCACTTATTGCCCCAATGAAGAGTAAATGAGACATTAATGGAGTAGTAATACCGTTGTAAGTATGACATGACACTAAATCTATCTTGGATTTTCGTAATCTTCATCGATACTTGCATACACGTGGAACTAACTATCTATGATAACGATGCTTCAATAATGTTTTTCCTTCATCTAATTAACAGCATTATATACTTTTTAAATAAACTAGTAAATCTATATTAATATCCACCTTTAAAGTAGACTAAAATATTTTTTCCAGTCTATGCATGTTGTAAAGGCATGCTTAAAATTAAATTTTCAATCATTACTTTTGTTGTTGAATATAGTCATGTTACATGCTATGTAATTTGAAGAGGAACTTTAAGGAATTCAATGGTCCTATTATCCAACTCTCCTTATCAAAGTATAGGACTCATGTTACTATAGTGACCAAAACAAACCAATTTTGTAATAATCAAACTTTCAATACTTGTATAGTAAACATGGCAAAACTTCACGAATTTTCGCTATACCAACATTAGAGTTTCATTTGCTCTTAATGATGCTCATGATAAAGTATAGTCTATGCTATTATCTTAACAGGAAGTGTCTTTATTGTTTTGTTGCATGAATAGCTAAAATTGTTAATGCATATCATCTTTAAGTCCTTTGTTTACAAAGAGTAAAATCATTTTTGTTCAATCTCACTTAAAAAGAAAAATTGGAAAAATAAAAATGTAGTTATCATCTTTTTTGAGCCACCAAGAAAGGAAGCTACACCAAGCATTGTGAAAATCCCATGATTTAGTTGTGTGAATGATCACATTTATATCACAACCGAACAACCATAAGTCACACCAACCAAAATAACAGGTATGAATAGACCTTATGGTAATGCAATTTCATAAGTCAAAAGTTAAAGCATATACACTGCATTAAAGAAGAATAACATGAATGAGGAATGAAACCATGTCGTTGTACTGCTACTAAACTGCAAATTGCTTTACTCTTAACGATTATTTATAACCTTGAAAGATTATGCATTATACTATTTACTATAATGTTATAAAGACAAATATCCCATATAATATTACTATTATACTATAAAGAAAATTTTGTGACACTTATTTTACATCCATACATTTTTTTACAAAATCACATATCATTGCAATATGCATCAGACATTATCATTTTGAATAGTAAACTATCGATGGAACCATTATAGTATAATTGCATTGTCAACTATATTTTGGAAACTAGTTGATAATTGGTGGAGAGAGATGAATTTGGAAAATTTGATTAGACATGGAAACTTTAATAAGTTATAGAAATGTGTTAATAGAATAGCACAAAGAATGAATAATTCTAAAAGTAATCATTTGAACTTCTAGGAATCATCAAAATTTTCTAAAATAATGAATATTTCTTTTGTTATTTTAACTATGATAGTTTAGATAAAGGTGTTAGTGCGATTAAGGTGTTGTACCTAGTAAATTCTTCACCGAGATCCTAATCACACATGTTACTTATATTTACTTTGGGACCACATAGGAACATTCCCACTTTATGTAGAATTCAAACCTTTAGTGGACACTTATAAATTACCACTATTCCAACTTACGTGGGCGATAAGTTATCATTTTATGTCGCATATCATAATATTAAGACACTTTTCATAATCTCATGTTATCCTATGCCTCACCTTAGCCTTTATTAGCAAGGGGTCTCTATTGTAATCTTATGTCATTATATTAAATTATTGAAAAGTGTAAGATTTACTATGATGATAGCCACCCAAGATATAGAGGTCATTGGAAAGAACAATAACAAGAGAGAATCAATATGACAAGAATAAATTGTATTCTCACCAAGAACGAAACAAAACAATCAACTCAATTGACTAAATTAACTAAATTCACTCCATAGAATCAACTGAAATGATATTGCAAAAGAGACCCCTTAGTTAAATAGATCGACCAAGGCGAGAACACAGGAACACATAAAATTATGATAATTTTCTTAATAATATGATATTATAAATAAAAATCCAACTTATTACTCTCCTAAGGTGAAAAAGTGAAAGTGACACATGTCCACTAAAAATGGGATACCCTCCAAAATGAAAGATGTTTGTGCCACACGTCCACTAAAGGTGGATCACTTTGCAAGATGAAAGGATATTTATTCAAAATGTCCACTAAAGGTGGAAAAGTGATAAGTGCACCAAAGGTGGAAGTGCCACTTAAGGTAAAAATAGATAATGTGATAACATCATGTCCAGAGTGAGAATATTCCTATGTGGTCTCTATGTAAACATAACTACATGTGTATCTAGAACATAGGAAAATTACTTACTATGGTTTAAATTACAATTAAACACACCAACACCCCTCCTTAAGTGTAACTTGGGGAGAATGTATGCACACAAAACAAGATGGATCCCAAATACTAGGTTATGTTGGGTACCAATGCACAAATGCAATGCAATCTATCACCAATGGAGAAAAGACTTGAAAACATAGTCAGGAATAACTACTCCCCAAAAGAGAGATGAAAATACATAATACTCTCAATAATGAGTGAGAAGTACAAAACCCTATGTGATGAAAAAGTCCTCTCATAAGAGAGAAGAAGAGAGATCGGGAAGCTCACCCTCAATGTAGGATCTCCTACAAATGTGGTCAAATGATCTTGAATAACATTCGGGTAAATGCACAATAATCTATCACCTTTTAGGTTAACTTGACAGACACGGCTAAAAATTTGTTCCCTTTTAGGCTAACTTGACAAACACGGCCCAGTTGGACTCAATCGATTCATACATGGTCGATTCTAACATGACCAAGTACACGTAGGTGCCATGAGACACCGAATGGCACCTACATGGACTCGTTGACTGGGCCGAGTGGTACTCAGCCGAGTAGGAATTGGCTGAGTCCAAATGCTATTTTAAATAGTGAAAAATAGCCCCAAGCCCCTCATTTGCACATTGAGGGGCTAAGGGTACTCGACCCAATAGGACTCAGCCGAGTCTACCTAGGTGGCATGCCATGTTGGCAGCCAAACCTCCAAAAACAAAAAACAAAAAAATAGAAGTTTTCACTTATGTTGTTCCTTTCTCTGCTCAAAATAAAAAATGTCAAAAATCTAATAGTACTCTTTTCTATATCTCAGAACTACAATTCTGAACATATAAATTTTATATCAAGTTTCAACTACAAAATGTTAAACAAATTTTCTAAAAACTACATGTAGGTATATTAAACTTTGAGAAGACATTGATTTGGAAAATATAGAAAAATGCTAAATCAATTCAGAAAAATTTTAAAATCATATACAACACTAGAAAAGAGAATCCAGTCATCTTCAAAAATATATAGTTTATTTGGTTTTTTGTATAGTTTTGATAGGGAAAAGTGGCGGGAGACAAAAATTGTTGATTTCAGGTAAGTTTGACTTTGAATACTTATAACGGGCAAACTATAGATCGAAAACACTTCTTTCTTTTTTCCTACACTATATATACATGTCTTCTAAAACATATTTTGAAATTGGAGGAAAAAATAATGTTTTACTTATAATGATTTGACGGGAAGTAAACTCGCCAATTTGCAATATTTTTCAGGATATGAAAAATAGACCTAAAAAATTTTTTTAAATATATTAATTTTTGTTCAAATTAATTTTTAAAAATTATAGGCATAAAATTCATCCTATTTCACACATTTCATCAATATACATCATCTTCAAATTCTCAACAGAAATATGACTTTTATGCCCTCGAAATTTTTCAATTTTAGTGTTGTTAGCCTTTTCCTTTGTGAAAGGGTGACAACTTATTATTCTTTTACCCATTCATCCCATTAGAAATAAATATTGTTAATGTTGGAGCAAGAATGCCAAAGTTGAATAGAACTAGGTACCACCATCCATGAAGAACAAGGGATGAATATCTTATTGTAATAGGATGATGATCAAGCATGGAGCCACATGTATGAACATTGATTAGATAATCAAACTATATAATTTCTCAACTAGAGTCATGAAACAAGTCTCACAAGATAGGTCATAGCCTACTAAATATAAAAGAACTACATCAAATCAAGAAGATCAATGAAAAGTACAACAAAGTTACATGGCACTTTATTTTTGTGCATTTACAATATGGATCATGCAAGAGATTACACACACTAATAATAGAAATCTAGAAACATTATAAAGAAGCCACAAAAAATTACCCTAAAGTAGATGAACATTGAAAATGCTTCCAATTGGGATGTTCCCTAAAAATAGGAACAACTAGCCCTTGATAGTTGTCTAATGGAAGAACTAATGGTTGGCCAGTATGGGCTCAGTAGGTGGACATTAAAATTTGTGTTAGCAAATTTTCTTATCAAACAAGAAATTTGTTTTTAAAAATCTTAATTTAATTTTTTTTTAATATTTTATTACTAAAAAACTTTAGTAAATAATAAAGTTTGTTTTTTCCTTTTTTTCCTTGGAATTTCCATTTCAATGATTACAATTGCCAAAATCAAGCTATAATAGACTTAAATCATTATGCAAAAGACCAAAATAAGGTCTATTAATTAAAATTGCAAAAAGAAGTCAAATTTTAAAAGTATAATTTCTTATCATAATCATTATAAATTGATAGCACCATTATGAAGTACAAAAAACATCTTGCACTTTAAAACAAAAATGAACTTGAAAAGGAGTATATATGGGGTAAAAGCACAATAAGATGTCACCCTTTTACAAAGGAAAAGGCTAATGACACCAAAATTGAAAAACTTCAAGGGCATAAAAGTCACATTTATGTTGAGAATTTGAAGATGATGTAAACTGATGAAATGTGTGAAATAGGATGAATTTTATGTCTATAATTTTTTAAAATTAATTTGAATAAAAATTAATATGTTTTTTTAATTTTTTAGGTCAATTTTTCATTTCGTGAAAAATATTGGAAAATTAGAGAATTTACTTCCCGTCAAATCATTATAAGTAAAACATTGTTTTTTCCTCCAATTTCATAATATGTTTTAGATGACATGTATATCTAGTGCAGGAAAAAAGAATGAAGTGTTTTCAATCTATAGTTTTCCCGTTATAAGTATTCAAAGTCAAACTTACCTGAAATCAATAGTTTTTGTCTCCCACCACTTTTCCCATATCAAAACTATACCAAAAATTAAATAAATTACACATTTTTTAAGAGGATTCTCTTCTCTAGTGTTGTATATGATTTTTAAAAACAATGAATTGATTTAGCATTTTTCTATATTTTTTGAACCAATAACTTCTTAAAGCTTAATATACCTACATGTAATTTTTAGCAAATTTGTTTAACGTTTTGTAGTTGAAACAATATAAAATTTATATGTCCAGAATCATAGTTTCGAGATCTAGAAAAGGGTACTTTTAGTTTTTTGACGTTTTCTATTTTGAGTAGAGAAAGGAATAGCAGATGTGCAAATTTTTATATTTTTTGTGTTTTTGGAGGTTTGGCTGCCAACATGGCATGCCACCTAGGCTAACTCGGTCGAGTAGGACTCGATCGAGTCCTACTAGGCTGAGTACCCTTATGGGTCGGCCTCCTGCGAGCAGTCGTGTGGGTGACCCACCCTTTCAAATAGAAGGGTATATATATAAGTTATTTTTTAAAAACAAAATATATCAATTGCGAATTTCAATTCTTATTTTAGAATATAAGGGTTTTTTGAAGCTAGGAGGCATTTTTTCGAGGAAGCTACAAAGGCATTTTGTTTCCAAAGGACTATGAAGGCAATTTTTTCATTCAAGAAGGGTTAAAGCAAAAAATAATTTCTTGCTTAGATATTTGAGCAATGGAAAATAAAAGGAATAGAACAAGGAAATATGATTGTAAATGGGATGACCAAATGAAAGGTCATACGAAACTTATCAAAGAGTAACTGGTCGATGTTGAAGAAGAACCTATTAATGTAGAAGAAGGTGCAACTCAACTATGGGAGGATATTGGTAGTAGTCGAAGTATACATATTTATCCTACAATGCAAAATTTGATGGACATGAATGAGGAATCACTTATCAATCAAATTGCACCGAAGCACCTGGTATCTGAAAGCACTATTAAATTGAATCTCAAAAACATGCGAAAGGAATATTTTGATGATAAATCTTTGGTGGGGAAAGCACAATTATTTGCATAGTTATTCAGGAAAAAAAATGACTTTGATTTTAGAGTTGTTGGGTATTGATAATAGGAAAATTGTAAGAGGTCAAGTAAAAGAAACAATAATTCAAAATTTACAAGATGCATTGAACGTTGTTAATAGGGCAAATCATGGAGGATCAACTTCAAATGCTGCTAGAAGAGCGTTGATGACTATGATTTCCAATAAGAGATTGACACATAGAAATCAAGTTCGATCAATTTTTGATTTACTCAAGGTATCTTGAAGAACTGTTTAGAGATATATTAGGAAGAGTAATATGTTGGATATGGACATTGAAAAGAATTGGGTATAGATTTGTAGAGTTCCTCATACAAACAGAATTTATGAAGATGTAAGAAGACTCGTCATTGAATTTTGGACCAACCACTCTTGTGTTTCTTCCAATAGAAAGGAAACTATACAAATGAAAGAAGAAGAGACCGGTATGAAGATTTCACATCCAAAACATTTTGTCAATACTACACAAAGTGAATTGTTTGAATCATTCAAACAAGAATTTCCAGATGTGAAAATAGGTCAAAGAATGTTTGAGATGTTGCACCCTTACTTCGTACGCATAAATAAGGTTCATGAAACATGTCAAAATCATGTTGAGTTTCACTTCTACTTGTAAACACATAAAAAGGTTATGGCAGTACTTAATCTACATATGGTTACTAGAAGTACAATAGAATTTGTAAAGCCCATTTTATGTGATAAATCAAAAGACTCGGATGAATTCAATGTCCGGTGTATAAAAAATGAATGCAATTTTTATAGGAATTTAAATAAATTTCTTTTACAATTTGATAATATTGATGTTACAGCACCGGTCCAATGGAAGAGATTTGAATATGAAACATACCAAACGAAGACAAGAGGTGAATCAAAAAAAATTGCATTAAAGGAGAGTGAATTGCCGTACTTTTAGTTCATGGATAGATTTTGATCTATGGTTTATCCACATATCCAACATTGTCATGGTGCACGATGACAAGCTAAACAGTTTCATGATTCCAAAAATTATTTCCCGCCTAGTTGTATTATTTTAGTTGTAGATTTTGTGAACTATACATTTTCCCCTCAATCAGAGTTCCAAAGTCAATATTATCATTTTGATCAAGTTACAATATGTGTGCATGTGACCTATAGACATGCACAATTTGATTTGGATGAGATCGAAAGTATAGATCAAAATGAACGCATTATCATCAAGGAGGTTCATTTCTATATCAACGATGATAGGGTTCATGATAGGAGCTACGTGGCTCATTGTTTCGGCATATTTTTCAACAATCTTGTGAATCACGAGATAAATACTTCACAACACTGGATCTGGTCTGATGGGTGTATGAGTAAGTACATTATATTTTCTTTTAAATTCTTTCAATTCTATATATATATATATATTTATTTAAAAGTTAAATTTTCATGTGTGTGTACATTTTTGTAACTTTAAATTATAGGTCAATTTAAGTTTGCAAAAGTTTTTAATTGGTTATTCATGGAACATGCTAGACATAATGTTAAGTTTCTTTGGAACTTCTTTGAAAGTGGACATGGAAAAGGAGAGCATGATGGAGTGGGGGAATGTGTGAAGTGTGCACTCTAACAACATGAACTTCAAGGTACATACATTTGATATTCAACTTGTTTACAAGTATAGTACAACATTATGTACGTTCTCTAATCTTCATTTGCTATAAATAAACTAATTATATATATACTAAATTGTTAAATATATCTAGGTCTAACATGATAGAGAATTCAAAGAAAATTGTTGAATGGTGTCGAAATCATTTTGCTACTCGAGACACAAAATACAACAAACGTTACTTTTGGGAAGTGATAGGTAAATTTAAAACTTTCATTTTTTAAACTCAAATTCTAAAAACTACTTTATACCTATCACATGTATTTCAAAGTTGAGTCTATATATATAGCATACAACATGTATATGCATTTCACATTTTTTTATAATTGAACTGAGATATCAATCGATCCAGTCCAGATATCAATCTATCCAATCCTTACAATTGTCAATCAATTGTTGGAATTAGAAGTTTGCATCAAGTGGTGACCACAAGACAACACAAGCCTCCACTGATTCAACTAAGAGATAAATCATACTTTTGTGAAGATTGTCTTAACAACAACACAACGATTCAATTTGTTAATATTGCAAATGGATATGTTTCACAATGGGATCAGAAAGAGTTAATCAGAATGCCTCCTTATGAAGATGATGCCAATGACATAGACATCCATGATCCTATATATTTAGTTGACTATGAACATGTTTTTGATTTAGTTACATTACAAGAGAATGTATCTATATATATAGTTTATTAGGTTTATATATAGATATACAAACTTACATACATATAAATTGTACAGGTAATATTTTTGTTATGGTTGCGGATACCGAGAATGTAGAAGGTGTACATTATTATCTACTAAGATGCACCAAAAAAAAATACAAGTTGCCTTAAGAAATTGTTGATGGTGATGGACAACAATATCCAACTGGTTCGGTTGTTATTGAAGGCACCTATTATCAACAAGCTAAGATCGACAAAAATGGAGTTCAATTTATTGAATACATGCATGGACAGAGAGTTCTACATTATAGTCACTTGGTTATAGCGACAAAATTGCATTTTAAAACTGTGCCAAAAAAAGGGTCACGTAGAAACCAAAAGTGGAAGTTGTTTATTAAAGAGTGAATTTTTTTTGGAGATAATAAAGGATAGAGAGGATCCAGACTATATGTATCAAGAGCTTTAACTTGAAGGATTTTAATTTGTGTTTTCATAGATCTAGCTTGTGTGTACTTAAAAATCCTATTTGAAACTTATAGACTATAAATGATTTGAAATTCACGATTAGATTGAATTTATATTGATTAAACATATTTTGAATTTTAACTGATTAGACCAAGTTCAATAAATACTTTTTTCAATTGATTAGATTAGATTGGTTAGATTGATTCTAGGTAAATTGAATTTTAAATGATTAGACCATTCAATACTTTTTTCAATTGATTGGATTAGTTTGATTTTAAAGATCAATTTTAAGGTTGTTAAAAGATTGATTAATAAATTGATCAAGTAGATTGTTCAATTATATTGATTGTTCGTCAAATATCAATTTAAACATCAATGTCACATGTATGTATATATAGATCACAAAAATCAAACATGTATCAATGTAAATGTCTATAGCTCAATATAAAACATGTATTAATGTAAATGTAATATATATCAACGTAAAACACATGTATCAATGTAAATATCTATATATCAACGTAAATATCTAGAAATAAATGCATGTATGTGTACTAGATCAAAATCAATATCACATGTAGATCTAAATTGATGTACACATCAACAACATCAATGACCGCCATCACGTGCTAGATGTTCAGGCCTGTGTGGATCCTCGTCATGTTGGACCTAAGTCTGTACATGTAAATGTAGTAATTTAAAAATAAAATTAATATAATGTCTTGAGCTTAAATTAAAATGTAGATTTAAACTTAACAAATAAATTATAAAATTTAAATTTTACCTTTGTATCCTGATGCATCGGATCAGCAGGAGCATCTCGGGTCCTTGGATTTCCTGTGTCACCAAAAACAATTTGGAGTTTGTCTGTGTTGCTCAATTTTTGCTTTGACCGAGTTGGTCGGTTTCCTTTGGTTATTGAGTGTGGTTGGTTATCTCCTGGGTGGTCGGTTATTTCACTAGCGCTCGGCATTGCCTGTCTGCTGCTTGGTTATCTTGCTGACCAACGGGTTTAGTTTTAGTTCTTGTTGTGGCGAACTTGTGCATTTATATTGGATTGCAGATTTAATGTTGGAATCCATCATTGGGAAGTGTGTGGTCCCAAATCTGATCATTCCTTCCATTGATTATGGATCTGAAGGCCGACTCAGCTCGATAGCTTCTTGTATAAATGTAGTTGTTGGTTTAGAGTTTTAGAGGTAGTTTTTGGATAGGAGTTGGTAGAAGATAGAAGTAGAGATTTTGACAGATCCTCGCATGTTTGAGGACTTCTAATTTTCATTGTAATATCTAGCCCTAATCAAGAAGGCCTTACAGCTCGGCATGTATGGTTCTATTTGATGATAATATATGAAAGATCTAGCATTCTCTCTCTCATTGTTGTTGTTTGTTACTTCTACATGTGTTGAGCAGGCTTGGATCATTAGGGTGTGCCATTGTTTGGCCTCTCTTGCTCCCTATCTTGCATCAGGTGGTATTAGAGCGAGGTGAGATCTTGATCTAGTTCTGTGGATCTAGGTTTGTAGGTTCCTCTTGAATCCCTAGTTGATTGTCGTGGGATAGCAGATTGTGATCTGACCTGCAATTGTAGAGGGTTATCAAGATGGCTTGTGGGAGGTGAGATGCAGACCCAGGATTGGTAGATATGCTAAGGTAGATTGCTGCTAGGTTAGAAGCTGTTGAATTAGCCCAAAGAAGAGGCAGACATCTTGAAGATGTTAGTGATGATGAAGTTGAAGAAGAACAGGCGAATTCAGAACCTGCACCTGTTATGGATCAAAGTGAAGAAATATTTTTTAAGGCTTTGACAAGTCTAAAGTCAACACCACAATTCAATCCTCCTGAGTATGGTGGAAAACTAGATTCTAATGAATTGGTGGACTAGATCACCAAGATGGAAAAGTACTTTGAATATGAAAACATTCCTGAGGATAAGAAGGTAAAGATTGCAAGCACAAAGTTGAAAAGTAATGCATCCTTATGGTGGGAACATCTGCAGTTGGATAGAAAAAGGAAAGGAAAAGACAAAATCAAGGTATGGAATAAAATGGTGAACAAATTGAAAGGAAAGTTCTTACCTTGTGATTATCATATTAACCTAGTTCAGTGAATGCAAAGTTTGAGACAGAAAGATAGCTCGGTAAAAGAGTATACTGAGGAATTCTATAGATTAGATATCAAATCTAGACATGATGAAGATGATGTGGAAAGAATTGGTAGATACCTGAATGGTTTGAGAGTTTCCATCCAAGAGGAAATTAGTATGGTCAATTTGGAGAACATTGAAGAGGCTTATCAATTTTCTTTGAAGGCCGAGGAAAAATTGAATAAAAGACATGACCAAAGACAAAGAGGTCAAGGTGGTAGATTCCCTAGAGGAAGAGGTAGTTCTAATGGTGAAAATGGTAGATCTGAACCAGAAAAGACAAATCTGGACAAAGGCAAGACCGAGTGGAATGGTGAAAGTTCATCTAGAGGTAGAGGCGGTAACTACCGAGGTGGTTATGGCAGAGGAAGTTTCTGAGGAACTTGTTACAATTGTGGAGAAGAAGGACATAGATCTTTTGAATGTACACAGGCTAGTAAGAAGGTTGGTAGCAATAGAAATGCTTTGGTGCAAGAAGAGTCACCAAATGAACCTGAGAAATAAAATAACTTGATGGTAAGGAGAGCACTATGGATTGAAAGTAAAAAGGAATATCCGGTAAGGAAAAGTTTCTTCAAGACCAGATGTAGAGTTTCTGACAAAGTTTGGAAGGTAATCATTAACAGTGGTAGCTCAGAGAATCTGGCATCTGAAGAGATGGTCACAAAATTGCAGTTGGAAAGGTTGGTACATCTGAAGCCCTATCATGTTTCATGGATCAAAGATGAGCATACACTCCTAGTAAGTAAACAATTTTATGTGAATTTGAAGATTGGAAAATACTATGATAAGGTGTTATGTGATATCATGCCTATGGATTGTTGTCATATTTTGTTTGGTAGACCTTGGCAATATGATAGACATGCTATATATGATGGGAGATTGCATAAGTATACTATTGTGGCTGATGGAAGGAAACAAATCTTGTTACCCTTGATGGAAGAACCTGTTAGTAATGTTTGCACATCTATGAAATTTTGTTTGATAGAAGGAAGAAAGTTTGTTAACTCTTTGAAGAGGGATGATTTATGTTTTGTTGTGATCCCTAACAAACCGAGTAAGAAAACAGAGGATAATGTCCCTGAGGAGATTGATAAGTTACTCACCGAGTACAGTGATATCATTTCTGATAATGTACCTAATGGTTTTCCACTGAAAAGAAGCATTGATCATTGTATGGATCTAATCCCTGGAGCTGGTTTACCGAATAAGGCACCTCATCAGTTGACACCTATCGAGAATCGAGAATTGAACCGACAGATTCAAGAGTTACTGGGGAAAGGTTTGATCAGAGAAATTTTGAGCCCTTGTGCAGTACTTGTTGTATTGGCACCGAAGAAGAATGGAGAATGGAGAATGTGTACTGATTTCAGAGCAATCAATAAGATAACAGTGAAGTATAGGTTCCCTATACCAAGAATGGATGACACAATGGACAGTTTGACTGGAGCAAAGTATTTCACAAAGATTGATTTGAAAAGTGAGTATCATCATATTAGAATCAGAGAGGGTGATGAATGGAAGACTTCTTTCAAGATAAAATAAGGTTTGTATGAGTGGTTGGTTATGCCTTTTGGTTTAACTAATGCACCGAGTACTTTTATGAGGTTGATGAATGAAGTTTTGAAGAAATTCTTGGGTAATTTTGTGATTGTATATCTTGATGATATTTTGATATTCAGTAAGACCAGAGAAGAAAATTTGTTACATGTTAGACAAGTTTTGCAGAGATTGAAAGAGGAGAAATTGTTGATAAATCTGAAAAAGTGTTCATTCATGAAAGAAGAGATTGTGTATTTGGGATTTGTTATTTCAGCTGATGGTTTGAAGATGGATCCTGAAAAGGTTGAAGCTATTTTGAATTGACCTACACCTGTGAATGCTAGTGAGGTAAGATCATTTCATGGTTTGGAAAGTTTTTACCGGAAGTTCATAAGGAATTTTAGTTCAATTTGTAATGCTATGACTGAGACTATAAGAGGAGACAAAAGAGAATTCCAGTGGACACATGGAGCTGATCAAAGTTTTGAGACTCTGAAGCAGAAAGTTGTTGAATTACCTATTTTGGCATTACCTTATTTCAGTAAAGTATTTTAAGTAGAATGTGATGCAAGTGGAAGTGCAATTGGAGCTATGTTGAGTCAAGAAGGTAAACCTGTTGCTTTCTTTAGTGAAAAGTTGAATTATTCTAGAAGGAAATATTTTGTGTATGATCAAGAATTCTATGCTATTGTTCAAGCGCTGAAGAAATGGAGACATTATTTAATACCGAGTGAATTTGTGTTGTATACTAATCATAAGGCTTTACAATATTTGGGTAGTCAGAATAAGTTGAATCAGAGACAAGAAATGGGTTGAGTATTTGCAGAGTTATACATTTGTGATAAAGCATAAGAGTGGAGTCAATAACCGAGTTGCTGATGCTTTGAGTAGAAGAAGATCTTTGATGACCGAGATGAAAATTGAAGTTCTTGGTTCTGATGAGATGAGAGATTCTTATGAGTTTGACCCTGATTTTTCTGAGCCATGGAGAAAGTTCAGAGCACCTATTCAAGATAAACTTGAGATACTAAATGGGATGAATATTTCATTCAGGAAGGTATGTTGTTTAAAGGTATTCAGTTGTGTATACTGAGAGGAGTAATGAGAAGTAATCTGATAAAGGAGAAACATAGTAGTGGTTTGGCTGGACATTTTGGTATTGATAAAATATAGAATTTTCTTAAGGAGAAGTACTATTGGCCGCAGTTGTATAAAGATGTTCAAAAATTTGTGAAAAGTTGTAGAATTTGTCAAGTTGCAAAAGGAGTAAGTTAGAATACTAGATTGTATACACTGATTGTTGTTCCTAAGAAACCTTGGATTGACATCAGTATGGATTTTGTTCTTGGCTTACCAAAGAAAGTAAGAGGAAATGATTCTATATTTGTTGTTGTGGATAGATTTTCTAAGATGGCACATTTTATACCTTGTAGAAAGACATCAGATGCAGTACATGTAGCAGATATTTTCTTTAAGGAAATTATCAGATTGCATGGATTACCGAGGAGTATTATCTCTGATCGAGATAGTAAATTTGTTGGATATTTTTGGAAAACCCTTTGGAAGAAATTTGGCACTGAGTTGAAATTTAGTTCTACATTTCACCCACAAACAGATGGACAGACTGAAGTTGTGAATAGAAGTTTGGGAAATATTTTGAGATGTTTAGTTGGAGACACACCGAGTAATTGGGATTTGGTATTGGCACAAGCAGAGTTTGCATACAATAATTCAATGAATAGGAGTACTGGAAAGACACCATTTGAGATTGTGAATTTCACACAACCGAGAGGAATATCTAATTTGAGAGACATTGCTGATGAGAATAAGAAAAGTTTTGAAGGAGTAAAGTTTGTTGAATACATGAAGACATTACATGAAGATGTGAAGCTGAAGCTGGAAGATAGTAATAAAAAATACAAAGACAGAGCTAATAGATCTAGGAGACATAAAACTTTTGATGTTGGTGATGAAGTGATGGTTCATTTGAAGAAAGGTTGATTTCTTGTTGGAACATATGGGAAGCTAAAGATCAAGAAGTTTGGACCTTGCAATATTTTGAAGAAATTTGACAGTGGAAATGCATTTGAGATTGAGTTACTTGATGACACGGACACATCACCAATTTTCAACATTGCTGATTTGTATGAGTATCATGAACCTGATGAAGAAGTAACAGTACCGACAGAATATCCTAAGAAGCAAAATGATGAAGTTGAACATATTTTGAAGGAAAGAGTTGGCAAGAGTACAGGAGGAAAACAATATATGGAATATATGGTAAAGTGGAAGAATAGACCGATGGAAGACAGTTCATGGATTTTACAGTCTGAGTTGGATGCAGCTTGGACCAGACCTACCAAATGATTCGAAGAATCATTTCAAAATAACCCTAGGTGTCTGATGCAAGAGCATCTCGGGTCCTTGGCAATCCTGTGTCACCAAAAAAAATTTGGAGTTTTTCTATTGTGCTCGGTTTCTGCTTTGACCAAGTTGGTCGGTAGTTGGTTAGTTTCCTTTAGTTACCAAGTGTGGTTAGTTATCTCCTGGGTAGTCAGTTATTTCACTGGTGCTCGGCATTGCCTGTCTGCTGCTCAGTTA